>CM040634.1:16625494-16961657 GCA_022818045.1 Neotoxoptera formosana
GCTTCATAACGGTTAAATTTAATGTGCTAGGTATTTTAATAATTATTTAATGCTATACTGTGTTAGATAATATTTTTAGTAGAAGCGCATATGCATGTAGTTTTCGTGTATTACCTATGTGTTATATATTATATTATGTGCAATATGTACATTGTACACAAATATTTATGATTTAAAAATTGACTGAAGAGCACTTAAATTTGGAAATATGTGTGCATACTAATCTTTATTAGGTTACCGGTGCCTTAGCATTTAATATTATTAATATCATTTAGCAAACGTGACATTTTAATTCTTTTAACTCTTATAGGAATTCGTTTTATTATCGTTTATCGTTATAATAAAATATTATAAATTAATACTATTGGTATTAATTTAGTTTAACTTTTAAGGCCACGTCCTATACATACACAACACACTATTGATTTATATACTTAAATGAACACTACATGTCTACTTATTAAATATGTATCCGCGTGATACAATAAACGCACGTATACAAATTAGGTAAAAAAAAAAAAATTTCGCAATAATAGCAATAGATAACTGTTACGTATTTACTATTTAGGATTGATATTCAGTGGTATATCGAACTGTTGAAAATTCAGTTTTTAATAGGTACTCACGTCATTAAAATATAAAATGTTATCAGTGTTATATGTGTTTATTTTTAAGTGTCCATCAATGGCCGTCATAGCGAGCACTAGGTCTACATTCGTTGTCTTTGTCTATCACTCGTGCATCACATCAATATCACGCATATTCTATTGAGAACAATAAATTATTATTGAAAATTAAATTTTTGAAGATTACCTATTAATTGTTCGTCAATATTGTCTAACGTCAAGCTGGCGGAATCGTTTAATCTTCTTTATCAATATTGCTCTTTGCAGCTTTTTAAAATGCTGTTGAAATGTATTAATACCTATTTTATTGATGTTTGGCTTTCACTGAGTTATTTAAAATGTATTACACAAAAAATATATTGGCTGACTAATGAGATTAGCACTCCAATTATTATTTGAGTACTATTTCAATATAGTTATTAAAACGTAATTAATTACCTACGTCATATTGTACGTACTGCGTATCTATATTACTTATCGTCTTACTCAAAATAGTACCTATCCATTTATAACAGTACGATAAAATGCTACATAATAGCACTAAAAACTAAAAATATTGTTAAAAAATATGCTTGGAAAAATATTATTTTTAGAACTAATTGAATACTTACATAATGCTGTAGATATGTATTAAAATCTACGTAATGGGTACATATATATCGTTAATAAAACTGTTTTTATAGTTTTTTTATTTATATTTATAACAGTGTCACAATCTTAAACACATTCGTGGACAGTTACTGCCATAGCTGTGATTTTAAAAGTTGATGTAGGTAGGTACTAGGTGTCTACATATTATTTTGATATCATTACTACCGTGGGAGTAGAATATAAATCATTAAACCACACTATACTCAATACTGTTACCTATAGCAATATTGTTTTCAGTGGTCTTAAATGCAACAAACTGTCCTACTGCAATACTCGATAACGTTGGGCACTGGATTATTTATAGATAAAATTATTTTTTATAAAATAATATTTTTCATAGTAATTCCCAAGTGAATTACTGAGAGTATATAACTTGTCTTTCAAAATATTCTGCCGTCTACAAATTGTAATAAACATTAATAATGTGTGAATATGTTGGGCCACCCTGTATATCGATAAGCAGACATGTACGACTTGAAAATCGAAATCGAAAGTGCTCTTATAATATCCAAATTGACTGAAACTGTTACGACTGCAGTTGGGAGTACTTATAACAATATAGATACCAATATATTATTATGCTGATTCCACTCTGACTAGTAAAGATATTTGACAAATATTTGCCACTTGTAAGACAATAATGATACTACAGCAATGTGCAATAGTATTACTGTATTAGTATAGACATTATTTGACAAACAATATGTTTTTTTCTTGACAACTTTTAGTAAAGGTGACAAGTGAAAAGTGAAAAATAGGTATAATATGTATAGGTACCTACGTGTTGAAACGGTGCATTTATTCATTCATATTATTATTATATTAAAATATATTATAAACGTACTTACATATTATTATAATTTAATAATTCCGTTTGGCGTGGAACCAAATCTCAAAAAGGGCCTTCGGTTTAGTGTTCTCTGCTTTATTACTTAATAAGGTTTAAGGGATACTAATTGTCGAGTGGAGTTGGGGGACACGATTTGTTTGTGTACGCTTACACCTAATTATTTCCGTATTTATCAAAATATGATACGTAAGTACCTACTACTTACATATTATTATATGCACAGGAAAACAAATACACCGCCCCAGAACTGGTACGTGTACACGTGTACTATACCGAAATTGTATATTTGTATAATTAATGCACAATATGTATAAGGTTAATTGAGTTGACAATTTTTTTTTCAACATTAAAAGAAACTTATATTAGACATAAGTTGATTACAAATGTGTTTTTATGTATTCCAAGTCATAACAAAAAATATAAGTAAAGCGTTGTGTATGTAAATCCAAATTTAACATTTTAACTTAATTTTTAGTTATGTTTAATTCGTTTAAATTACTTGCTCGCAGCCTTTTGCACATGAAAAGTATACCGGGAACTTTTTTAATTTTGTAAATAACCACTAGATGTACGTTTTGAGGAAAGATAGACTCCAGTAAAAATGTTTTTGTTAAAGAATAAAGAGACGTTTTTAACACGATGTCGCGCATATTTTTGGGAGATAAAAGTGATTAAACAAAATAATTGTCTTTTAGTGAATTTCTTTTTTCCTTTTAAGAGCTTTATATAAAACCTATATGAGTTTTGCACAACAGACATAATATCAGGTGCAGTTGCAGGTTTATTCACATACGCGCACTAGAACATATAAAAAGTCATCTCCCTCGCATTCGTTATGACGCTTTCGGTAAAGAAATGGTTTTAAAAATTGATTTATCGTCGTCGCGCTGAAATGCTGAATCACCTATATATATATCATACAACGTTTTCGCATCGTTGCTTCGTAATTCATCATATTTTTTTTATATAATATATTTTATTGTCGATCCTTTGAAAATTGTTTTTTGTAAACGAGTGATTTGCAGTAGGTATATTGTATAGTAAGTGTGTCGTCAACCGTACGGCAGTAGGTGCGCTTCAGCAACAAGTTTTCGTAACCCTGGATCGTTGACTTGCTGCAGTGGCGGCCAGTTGTAGACGTTGTGTCGATGCAGTGGTCGCGTTCGTTTCTTCCAAGTGTATACACGTAATATTATAATATATTATTATTATAAGACACGACGAACAGCAAATGCACTGCAAACGGGTTGAATAACTGGTGTGCATGGTAATAATAATAATAATAATAATAATAATAGTAAAAAAACCGAGACGGAACGCGGCGGCGAATACTCATCTGCAGTGCACTCTGTTGCACGTCGACGATGACGTCACGATGCGCCGCTCAGCCGAACATAATATTATAGTCAAACGAATCGAACCGACGGCGACGTCGTCCGGTCCAGTGCTACAGCATCGCAGTCTTCCGAGACGATCTTGTATACTTTCATTACGCGTATATTATAATAATATTGCTGTGTAAAATGTATCGTTACTAGGTGATAACATTCGAGGGAAATATTCTCGAAAACGGAAAAGAAATATTCGGTAGGTATAAGGTGATTTTCTCTTTTACACACACTTTTCGATGACTTTAGCCTGTATAGATACGAGTTTTCATAACATTTTATTTGCATACATTTTCTCGAAAGACATGACGTAAGTTTTTTGATATTGTCGTACCAACGATTTTTGAAGGATTAAAATGTTTAAAAAATTTACGTAATGATAATATATTATAATATTGACATTTAACAAAATAATGTTTACATTGTCTTTAGACTTTATGGGTGTAAAATATAACAAAAACTTGAATGATGTTTAGTTTTAGTATTGATATGCTAATCAATACTGAAGTATAAAAATTAATAACAAAAATCGTATTCTTTTAATATTCAATCAAGTTCCCAAGTGCAAAGTATAAAATTTATATTATAATTGAAAAACTGCAGGTACGCTTGATATCAAATGGTGTAGAAATCAAATCATCATCACACCGATCCCAGAGGCATAGCCAGAATTTACAAATTGGGTCGATGGGGGAGGAGGGAGGAGGGTTCTCGAGTAGTCGTCCTGCCTAGGCGGGAGGCAGCTAATAGATATTATTACCACATTATTATACCACAGAGCAGTGGTCCTTAACGTGTGGGTGAAAATTATCTGGTCTAGAAAAATTTGATATGATAAGTTATGCTTTGACTTAAGGAAGCGCGCCCAGGAAAAACTTTCTTTCAAAAAGGTTGCCGTGAGTTGAAAAACTTTGGGAACTACTGCCATAAACAAAAAAAATCAATAAGGGATGAGGGATATACATCCGAAACTTATCCTGACCAGGCCACCCTTGTACAATTAATTTTTGTAAGTATTATTATTTGTATGCATAAAAATTAAAAACGTATCTCATAAACTAAAAAAAAATTGTTTATACCTCGGGATACAGAATACTCTCCTAGAGAAGATTTTTTTGGTAACGTATTATCTAGTCACTTCATATAGGTACCGAATTTTCTTGACTGGTGGTGGGTGGTCCATGAACTCAAATAGGTGGCAGATGGTTACTCTGTTGGTCCACGGAGTTATTTGGATACGTATATTATACTTTTATCGTGAACTATTCGCATCACTTATACCAATGATAATTATAATTGATTTAAGATCAAAAGAAATGGCACACCAAGATTTTTTATCTAAAATATAATCCAATTTGGTGACATTGACGACATTCGCAATTTGCACCCAGGAAATACAATTTTTGATTCCAATCGCCACTATACGTCATAATATCTCTGCGGGTCTGGATTTTTTTAGGTTTTACGTTGTTTTGCTATTTTTTTTTTTGGGGGGGGGGGTGGGGAACGGATTGGTATCTTAAAGGAGACCACGATGTACCAGAAAAGGTTAAGAACCTGAATATATATAAGTATATAGCTGCGAGCGATTATCGAAAATCGACCGAACGCCGTTTACCATAATTTATTTTATGACTATATATATATTATAATATTATGTACGCTGCAGGTCGCGCCCGACCGTGACCGAGACTTGAACGTCCGCCGCCTCGCGCTCGTCGGACTGTGCGGCGATAAACACAACAATACGACGACAACAACAACAACAACAATGACTACAGCAAACGACATAGCATACCACCATATTATAACCGTTTGGCGGCGGAGGCGGTGTCGATATCGTCGCGATAGTGGCGGCGGCAGGAACAGGAGCAGGAGCAGCGAGTCACCGCCGCGGTCCATTGTCTGCGCGCGTTCATTGTTTCGTCGACCGTCGCCGCAGCGGTACACACATCATCGTCATCGTCATCGTCATCATCGTCGTCGTCGTCGTCGTCGTCGTCATTCGGCTCGACTATGGACCCAGCGACGGTCGCGTTACTATTGTCGTTCACGGCGCTCGTCACCGCCGCCACCGGCAAACAACCGCCGGACGGCCGCGGCGCATTCGGTTACCCGGACGACGAGCACGTGATCATCACTCAGTACGGACCGATGCGGTACGAACCGGTCACCGCGGACCAGATGAACAGACCGTACGACGACGACGACGGCGCGAAAACCGCTTCGTCCGGACGCGGCTATTACAAGGCCGAGGTGATACCGTTGGACATGAACACCTGGAAACCCGCGGCCGGCGCCGACGGCCGTTGGGTCGGCAGAGCGGCCGCCGGTGGCCGGACCGACTCGTTCGACGTGCCGCTCCGGGTCGGCTATTCGGTGCGGCCCGCGGCCCGTCGACGACGGCACGACTACCTGTTGACTGGTTACCGGCCGCGTCCGCATAATCAGCAGCCGCAGTGGAACCATCGTCAACCGGTCGTCCAACGCCGACGCATCGACTCGACCGGCCCTTTGGAGGTACCGATCCGACCGCGGTGAGCATAATATAGTCATATATTATTATACCGCACAATATCACCTAATATGTATGATGATATTATAATAATAGGGGACATGCAAAAGATAAACTCGAGTTAGTCCAGTCGAGTAATATTAAGTATTGTATATTAATATAATAATATCGTAGTTAATTGTTATCAAATAATTACAATATTACATTCAACTCTAAAAGTTAAATTTGAAACGCACAAAATATCAAAAACGAGCTGTGTTAAGGAAAATAACTACCACCTGAGTCGTACGTGATCGTTGTATACGATTTACAATTTCTTTTAAACATTCATTCCACTTGATACACACTGTGATATTGGGCAATTACATGTTACATGTTAGGTACATTATATACTATTATTGCATTCAAACTAAATCATTAAATAAATAAATAATCAGTGGGTTATTATTGTCTAAAACCACTCTGTGTTCTATTTGTTTGTATTAAATTACCTCGCGAAAGCTATAAGTTAAAGGTTTGATACTATTAAATATTATAGTTTGGTTTCACAATTAATTTTAGAAAGTCAACTAACAATATTGGTCGTATAGTCTAAAAAAAGGGTTGCAGGACCTTCGACGGGTGTTGACGTACGGGTTTACTCGATCGAGTTGAGTAAAAATAATTTTAATACTGACGTATGATTATATATTTTCCCGAACGGCGCTTCATATTACAAATAAGTTCGCACTGCGCATTACAATGTTTTACAATCATTCGCTCAAACGCATCATTATGCTAATGCGCTTTGCCAGAACGCGTTGCAATTTTTACTCGCCCCCAAACACGAACCTCGCCTCCACACGGGTCCGCTTCGGTGGTCCGATTCATCATCATTGCTTTCAAATCTACGTGCAACGTTCGCCCGACTAGCTCACTGGTATATTTCACTTTGTCGTTTTATTTTGTATACCTGAGGCACGTACGCACATTACTCCGCCGCCTCGCCGTGCCGCTATATAGATAGGTACACTGCGCGCGGGAAGCCCTTCTGATTTGCGCCATAACAATAATAATAATAATATGTAATATAATATAATATACGTACAATATTATGCACCTACATAGTGGTTAATATATTGTATAGTATTATATATTATATTTTTTCAGTCCCGCATTGCGTCTCTTCCCTCTCGCGGTAACACTCGCGGTTACCCCGCGGTATAAGAAATATTTTACTAAAATACGCATAAACGTGCGGCGAACGAGCGACCATCGGGTCGCCTCGCATTGTCATAATATTATACCAACGTGCCGCGTCGTTATTGATGTATCGATAAAAAAAATTACGAAAACAATTTCCGACCCGGCTCGACCCTCTTCAATATGTGCTAAACGTGTGCGCATTAAAGTATATAGTTCCAATAACCGCCAACGACAGCATTAAATGTCGAGGCCTCTATGCGCTGCCTTTTATAGGGACGCCGCGGGGTGTTGCGTTTCTCACTGTGCTTATATTATTATAAATAAATTCAACTTTATAGATATTTTAAACGACGACGTTACCATATAATCGACTCACGCCTACCACATGTACCGGACCTACCGCTGCGGTGCGCGTAGTTGCAGCGAATAGTTTTCCCCGGAAACGTACGGAATGTGACGACGACGATGGCGCTCGGTGAAGCCGTAGGAACAATAATTATTATTTTTTCTAATGGAATAATATTATAACCTCGTCCGTGCAGCCAAACAAACTGCAAACAAAATAATATCTTCTTATTTTAAAATTGCAATCATATTGGGAACGGATCCTGCTGCAAGCGTGTTTATAGTTACTATAACACCTATAATAGATTAGGTATAAGAAAGTATTTACCGGATTTAATGTAATTATTATTTATTATTTCGAAAACTATTACCTAACGTTTTTGTAAGAATTTTTTTACATTATTTAAAGTCATTAAAAAATAAAAATTAATTGTATTACTTTTAATCGCTTTTTTTTTTTTTTTTTAATGACAATGTGCATTTATAATTCCTTATTCATAAGCAGAATAATTTTTGAAGAACTTCGATGCATAAAAAACGAATTTTGGACTATTAGTTTATGAGTTATTTGGTATTTAAAGTTTTGATGAGTGGAGTGGTGTGGTAGTGTGGTACCCCTAAAAATATTGGTCCCCTACTCCGCTCGTCTAAACTTTAAATACTTTTAAAGTTATAACTAACGATCTACTTGTCCGAAATTTAATTTTTATAGATCGAAACACTCCGAACAATATTTTTCTCTGGAATATGCAATTAAAAATGTATATTGTCATTTAAAAAATATATAAAACTTAAAAAAATGATAACGATAAAAAATAGTAAAAAATATCATTTATCTTCGAAAAATATAATTTTGTAACGACATAAAATGATGTAATACCTAGATATTTTTTTAAAAACGTAAGTATTTTCTGATATAATTAATGTCTTACGTATAGGTATTTATTACGTTTACATTTTTTTTTTACTCTGATAAAGAGATAATTTGTAATTTCTGCAAATTTACTGCAATAGACACTTTTTAACCACTCATAGCTATTCATATTTTATAATAGTATATAAAAATATTGCCTATCTGTTATATATCATAAATGTATGATGCAACAATAGAACACCAAGTGTCTGTAAAATGAAATTTCGTCGAAAAAATTGTGAGACATACCTATTATTTTAATTGTATACTTTTAATAAATTGTTGCATAATATTTTACTTAAACAGATTGACTTGTTCACGTTATGATATAATTAATAAAAAGCCAATAACCTTTGCTGTTGCGGCTTATTTATTATGATAAAAAAAAAAAAAAAAAAAATTAATAAACAGTATTATAGGTATCTATATAGTTTAGGATAATGGTTTCGATAAGAAAAATGCAAATCGTCAAAACGTGTTAACGGCTATTTACGCGAAAATGGTTACAAATCACAGGGTTCATTGTGTGCTGAAATTAATTAATCTGCTTTTGAACGAACAATTTCGAGGAAAAAAAACTTACAAAACGATTACCTATTGTCTTGTTTTTCGTTGTATCAAAGTATGGTGTCGCGGGGGTGGCAATCTCGAAATTCCATTAATAATACATTTTGCGGCCGAAAGCTTTGTTCTGTAATACCGCACAAACCTGCGGGAATTCGCAAAAATGGGTAAAATGATTCATCTATTTAGTCAAGTTTGGGCTTTAAATGTGTCGGCGCAGCGCTTAAATGAAGACACAAATAATATTATGGTGAGCGAGATAAAGGTACACTGCTGCACGAACTACGCAGTATTGTCGAATCATTGATTTCGCGTCGATTAAAAAACCAAAAGCCACGAAACCCAAAGGTCAAATTTATATTATTTATATTGTTATTTGTAAATAATTGGACGGCCATTGCTTTGTAGGCATTTTATCGAAAGTTAATACAACTACTGCAGACGTCATCGCCGTGATTGCTGCAATTTGGGCGGTGTATGCTTATAATATATTTTATTCACCCAGGAAACGAGGATGTCAAATTAATCAGAATCTAAATTACAGTTTTCCCGATTTTCTCTTTCTTTTCATAATATTTTCAAGCGAACAAAATTAAACGTCGTGCTTCCGGGGGCTATTCAAATTCAAAATTAATTTACATTTTGTGCTATTGACATTTTGTGCTCTATTTGTTATTAGGCATACCTATAAGCGAGTATTACGTCTCTTGAAGTATGGAAAATTGATCACTATAATTTCAGAAAGTTATTAATTAGTTTCGTTCCTACAACAGATACATTAGAATATTAAGTACCTACCTACCTATACCGTTTAATATTTTTTAAAACACATTTTCGGCCTACGACCAACTACGCGCCTTTGACTATATTAATTTGAATCATATCCATCACATTATATAATGAAATACAGGACTATATAACAATTCAGTCGATCAGCATAGATTTATTCGTATGCGACAATGATACCTATATATATATTAAAATGGTATTATATTATGAAATAATAATGTATAGGCACTGTTACGAATTAATTACTACCGTTCGCAATTGCTATTACCTACGCTTTTCACTCGTGATCTGAGCATTTAAAATGTTGAACTGTTCGTTTCGGCGTGTGTTAAAACGTATATTGACAATATTTCGAGATTGGGTCAAACAATAATGATTTCACTATTACAGTGTTATATCAATAGCTGATATTGTTACATCGATGACAATCGAAGACATTATTACGCTATATTTTCAGTTACGTACGTACGCGGGGCACTACTTTTAAATTGCAATCGTAATATATATATATAATATTTTGCTCGTATATATACAATAGCTTTGTGTACGCGTAACGATATAAATGTATGGACTTAATTATTTTTATTGCAAAACGACAATAGTTAACCAATAACCGTTTATAGATTCGATCTCGAAATATCGATGAAAGGGCTGATCAAAACACTGTCGCGGCACCGCTCGTCCTTTTGGCGGGAAAACTGTTGGTGCTGCAAAAAGATAAAAATATTGTTATGATTTCGTATAAGGTGGTCAACCCAATTATTGTGTGTAATATTACTAATTATATTGGTGCTATAGGTATCTCGCCTGTTCCCGCGTTCGTTATTATACCTACGATTGAAAATATTATATGAGCTGAGAATACTTCAAAGTTACCTATACTACGGTATACCTCAGTAATAATATTATCACGATCGTGAATATTATTAATCAGACATATTATTATTATTTCAATCCGATTCGAAACCCATCGCTTAGCCGGAGGACACCAGCTGCAGACGATGTGTTATGGCGTGTCTGCACAACAAAGTGCATAATAATATAATGTCGATTGGCTTTAAACATCTTCTCGAATGCGTTTACCACCGTGGTACACCTACGGCGGCTTTGAGCGATAATTTACGATTATATAATATACCCGCGGTCCCGCACATCATTCGCTTTTGCCGAAACGAACCCAATAATATTCTTCATATTATCATTATCATTTTATATTGTTTACTCGAAATTAATATTCTGTTAAATTATTCAAATCGACAATATAACCGTATATTAGCCGTGTTTCCTATGCACATATTATATTAGACGCGTGGTGCATGTACCTATATATAGTTAACTTGGCAATTCTACGCGAGCTCGACGAGTACCACCTATATAATCTATATTATATGGTTTTAGAATTACTGAAAATACAGCGCTGAATTATATATATAATTATTCTGAGCAGTGAGCTGTTTTGATTTACCTTCGCGGAGTTCGGTTTCATGTAAATCAAACAATATTATAATATTACTACAACAATCTAAAATCTAAGTGGTGTGCATACTGTTTTTATGGTTTATAATTATTAATGTATACCTATAGTTAGATCGACATTTACTTTATTCCAGATATAAAAAAATTATATCTAGTCCACGATATTAATAAAATTTGGACCATAATAATAATATGTATCAAGATTCATGGTTATTGTGTCTGTATTAGTTAATCGTTAATGTGTGCCTATATTTAATTTTTAAGTATTTTGTTCAATATATAATATATCATATGATAATACCAAAAACTGGACATATTTTTTTAGGTCTAATTGATATTTCGAATTATATTAACAAACCTACATAACATTATAATGCATATTGATTTATGAATATACCTACATAAATTGTTTCTCTATTCTCTATATACATATGTCGCAGTATATTCATTTGAATATATACGAGTAACCTAAAATATTTACGCTATTTTTTCTATGTCTTCTAGAAAAATGGCATAAAGTATCATATCTATTTGTATTTGTCTTCCACTAATTAATGAATATTTTCATGTTTAGGTTTTTCGAAGGAAGAGCACAGAATGCCTGAAGCCTAACACGATGAACCAATAGAAAACTATGAGCATCGCGTGTGGATAATAAACCATGACTTATGTGTGTTGATTCTACGCAGATAAAACTCTTTATACTTATTACTCGTTAAATGTACACCGACGAATCGAATATTGGGTGGTACATTTATTATAATGTGTTGATGACAAAATTTTTTTTTTTTCATCACACAATTTTTTTATTCTGATTTTTATATTAATAAAGTGTTTTTATAATAAATCGTAACATATTTTCGTAAACTGGAGTATGCTTAACAATGAATATAAAATAAACAATTTCGTCCAAAATATATGTTTCAATAATAATAATAATTTATTATGCTAATTGTGTCAAAAAAAAAAACTCTGTTATACCTTTAAGTATAATATTATATTTTATTGTTGAAATAGAAATAATAATGTGTTGATGTCAGTAGGAGTGATCTAAATTATTTCAAATTTAAGATATGTTATTGTTGTTATCAGAGTGCCGACAACCGACCACCTGTAATAGAACTATGTCGTTAACACTAATAATTATTAATAACGAATTTAACTACGTAATAACGATAATAATCTTTCCTAAAACCAGAAAATGTTCAATTTCCTCAATCCAGATATTAGTTAAATTATGAATTTTTTTAATTAGCAAAAACTAGTTGTGATAATTAATTTATTACGCATTTATGTCTGTGTACGAATATTTTTGTATGTAATAAACTTTGTATTTATATATTGTGGGGTTTTTTTTAAAGGCATATTTTTTATACGTCAGATGATAAAAAAAGATAAAAGCAGTTTGTATATAATATTTTGTTATCTTCGTCGAGTTTGATTAGATTATTGTTAAATAGATGCACTTGTTGAACTATTATGTAAACGATTATTCCATTATATATAATAATTACTTTATTATAATATAATATTATGTAATTTATCTTTAGTGCACCAGTAGGATAACAAACTTATTGTATATTAATGTACGTATTATTCATTATATCTACTCTTATTTATTTGGATGAAAAAACTAACAGAATAATTTACATGTTAAAAATAAAATTTCCGTGCTGGAAATAAATAAACTCATACAATTTTTATAAATTGTTCCAGTTTTATCTTATATACTGATGAAAAATGAAAATAATAAAACATTTCATTGATGACGAGATATTGTTACAGCTACGACAATGCAATGGCGGCCGATCGAAAACTGCTTTAGCTTTTCGACGTAATTCTAATGGCTTATACATAATATTATAAAAAGAACGATTTATCAATAAATCGATTTAATAGCTACGATTTATGAAAAAATACGATACGCTGAGTCTTAAATCTTAGATTTGCATGTTATCGTTCAGTCGTTTGCGTTTTTCTTACAATGCAAAAAACAAAAGTTTTCTATAGTGTCACACGATGGTCATGATGGAACTACTATACAAACATATCAACCGTAGTCGCCTTCGTTTTTTTGATGGAAATATGGTAAGCATTTATATATATTATTATATTGTTATATTGTATACATCGAAAGTTCTCTTATTATATTAATATGAAAATTCCCGAGGAAACTGTCCTATTGAGCTCCAATAAAACTATATAGTGTTGTGTATCAAACATGAAAAAAAAATTTATAAGAAGGTTTTATTTTTGTTGAAAAATATTATATACACACAATATTTTATGTCAAGTTTTTTTTTTTTGCTCAAAAAGTATTACACACTGAAGGAAAAACGTTTATTCAGCTAAAATTTTGATC
The DNA here is from genome assembly GCA_022818045.1 of Neotoxoptera formosana. NCBI lineage: Eukaryota > Metazoa > Arthropoda > Insecta > Hemiptera > Aphididae > Neotoxoptera > Neotoxoptera formosana. Next base: position 16,639,159 of record CM040634.1, read on the forward strand.
TAAGACGGGAATGAACTGTTGGCGTCGCTTTGTGTTTGTTCATTTGTTGTTATTGTTGTTGACTGCTGCCAAAATTCAAATAAACATAATATTTTAAGTATACTATTTTTGATACGTCATGAACGAAAAATGACTGAAAAACTACCGTTACGTATGATATAATGGCATGAGTTTGTTTTTAAAATGTGCAATAAACTAATAATTACTTATATACTCGATATGTATATTTAATGTTATGTATTTTAATTTGTTTTAGATCATTAAAACTACAGATGAAATATATACGAGCAAGTCAAACTAAACTTATTAGTTTTCTAAAGTGTTGTTAGATAATATAGTATCATGCTTATTGTGATTTTAGTACAATATGAAAAACTTATCATAACGTTCGGACACAATGTACATTATCATAACACTATGGTCGGCAATAATATTAATTATAAAAAATTAGGAGAAATTCATATTTAACGGTATTGATATTAGTATATAATAACTAAATATTATTTTAAATGTGAATATCGGTTGTTGTCGGTATTTTATTTTACATTTATTAATCAAGTTTAATAATGCACCTATGACCTATATATATACCACGAAGTTAACATGTTAATAGTGTTTATATACACTTATGAGGTTTAAAACACGTTGTTCTCATATAGATAGTCGCTTATAAAAATGTAATTTAATCAAAATTAAAATATCTTACTAGGTATAGGACGACTTGGCCAAAACTATATAGCTTATAATATTGCATACGAGATATTCAAATATTATACGACCATCAAATTTTTGTCAAAATACAAAATTTTAGAAAAAAAATAATGATTTAAAGGCTAGAAAATTTTTATTGCTCCTGTAGTGTTGTTTTTATATTTTAAAAAGCAAATAACACACTCAGTTTATTATTTTATTACGCTGTTGATAAGTAGAGGTGACGTCGATACAATATAGTTTGAGCTACAAAGTAGCTAACACAATGTGACGGCATTGTGCCGATGAAAAAAAAAATCGTAAAAATAAAAATCATGTTTAAAAAAAAAAAAAAAAGACGGGGAGTCGATGACAATAGTGATGTTTTTAGGCTTCGTACACGGCAGAGCGGAACCGCGATTGTCTAATCGTCTTCGTGCACACGGTTCGCGGGTTCGGATCGTTCGGCTTATTAGAGCATTAATTTTGCCATCGAAATATCATTTAGTTGGGCCATTTCACTTCTGCCGCCGCGCAGTGTCGTAGACGGGCGACGACACTGCGTAGACGCTTTCCGACGTTTTTCTTTTGAAAAGTCAGCGGGGAAAAAATAACCGCATCGGTTCGAGTACCATGACGCGAACTTGCGTCGTTCGGTCGTCTAGAAAAATTGGAAATTATTATTTTTTGTCTTGACTAAGTAGACTCTAATCTGCGTGTATATTGAGTAGGTTATAGGGTACCTACCGGAAATTATAGTGGGTACATCAAAGTGTCGCTTACGTCATACATGTCTCAAATATTTGAGACTAGGTATTTAACTAAAAATAATTGTTCGTTTTATTCACTACATAGATATTGTATATTCGAATTTAGAGTTGTAATAGGTAGTATACAACAATATTACTCACAAAGTCACTAAAATTACATTAAGACATATGGACACAATATATCTGTATAATATTACATGACTTACATTTCGAGTAATTTAATATAATTGAATAAGCCCCAAAGTATATTAATATTGAATAATTCATCCTAATAAGACGTTATTAGGCATTAGGGAATAAAGATAATATGGGTTGTCTATATTGAATAACAAGGGATTTAAGTGTATAATATATGATTCGTGCAGATTTAAAATACTCGTAGTTAATTTATTAGGTAAGATTCTTAATTACAATAATCATAATCATAATACACTGGAAGACTTGCTGCAGAGTATTGTATAATTCTATGAAGGCAATTAAATAAAGTATTAAAACTATATTAAATTATATTATCTGTCAAATTATAATACACTTAGTATTCATAATTTATCAAAACAAGTAATGTTGCAGTCTTGAAGTATGATGTATAGTATAATGTTTAAGAAATTTAAGAAAACCAGCCACTCACTCGATACCTACTGTACAGCAGACCGTACTGTGCCCACTTCCCCACCTTTTTTTTTCCCAGTCGTTTGTAGTTTATAGTTCATTCAATATTATTCCATCGTCAAATTATAATAATTGTTAGTTTTCGTTACCTAGTTATTATTTTTAATGTAATTATATTATGTCTTGATGTGTTATATAGTAGGCATTCAATTATAATCAAAAAAACACACACAAAATATTGTTAATTTAAAATCATCGACGATAGTCTTATAGTTTTATACTTAATTAGAAATGGTTTTTCCACATTTAGCGTCTCGGTGATCCGTGTAAAGCTGCACGATTAATGCGTTATATTTATTTATACTCATATTATGTTTCCTCTTTGATCCAATTATAAATCATCGATTAAATAATTTCGTTAGTTGATGAAATGTTTACCTGAGATTATTGCTGTAAGTTTTTTAGCCAAGTTACAATTTGGGTCATTTTTTCTACGTAGTTCTCAAATGTGTGCTTTAATAATTTAAGCGATTTTCAGTCTTCGTTTGTTACTACTAGCTTTGGAAGTTGTAAGATGTTTTGTCAAACTCCAATTAAATTTTTCAAAATTTGGAAACTTTCAGATTATGTATTGAAAAAACAAAATTAATATCATAGTGAAAATAAGCTCACTTTTGTGTAGAAATGCCATCTAATAATGTAACGAAATATAATTAACACAGTAATATAGTGGATGTATATTATGTCATTCGGTGATAAATAATAAGTAAAATTAAATAATTCGCTTTTCTATTGCGTCATTAAAAGTTGCTGATTATAATAGTCTATTGGACTAAATAAAACCGGCAAGTATATGATAGGCGTAATTATTTACAACTTTTTCGTAAAAGCAATTGTTTAAAATTAATTATCAGACCGAAGTTCGGTTAAACCAAAAAAATGAAATTGTTGCTATTTTAGGCATTTGTTTTATTATGTGTAACGATGAGGTTTAACTATTATACGCTCAGCTAAATGGGCTATAGTCTCCGATAAAACACGGCCAAACAGTATAACCACTAACCAACCATATCTTGCTATTAAGCATTAGGTTTAATTTAGTGTGCACAAATCGTAAATTTATGATGTAATTCAAATAAATAAAATAAAATATAATATTTAATAATATAGGCGTGTCTATTTGAGACCCTCCGCCGCCGCCGTCGCCGCCGTCGTCGTCAATCGCTGCAGTTACTGTTTTTGAACGATGCGCTGAAAACAAGCGTTTTTCATTAGTATATATTATATCGATAACGGGACATTTGCGAAAAATATTAAACGCATATCACTGCGTGGACCGCGACGGCGATGTAGCCCACTCATTCACCATTATCGCAAACAGTTTAACGTGTGAATGTCGAGATATTGAACCGCGACGTCTCCGCCATATTATATAGCGACGTTTTCATTGCGCGCTTCGTCTGTGCGTCGTCGACACGGGGTGTCTGCGTGCGGGGCTGCGTTATTATTATTATTATTATTATTATTATATTCCTTTGGATATTTCACACGGCGAAACACTGCACCCATCGGGTTTGTCCAGCGATCTAATTGTATCGATTTTGCGACTGCCGCAGTGCAGCGTATAGCCTACGACTCGTTTTAATAGCTATTTCTTAAACACATTTGAACCGTTTCGAGTGTCGGCGTACAATTATTATAATATTATGTCGGTATGCCTATATGCATACAATGTCATGCACAAGCCACACGTGTAACGCGAGGTGCTTATATCTTATGCACTAAACTGCAGCCTTTGACGTTCTTGAATGTGTATCTCCTACCCCCGTCGCACTAGGCAGGGGGTCACTAACTATATTGCATATAGATAGACAACAAGCCCCGCGTACGGTGCGCATAGTCGATCGGAAAAACTGTTCACCTCGGCGCAAGACATGATATTTTCCTAGGTTTCGATTCTCTGCATATATGGCATATGGGTCTATTTATTTTGTCGGAATGCCACGATGACTGCAGCATTGATTTATAAAACACAAACGAACATCGAGCCCCGCTCTGGAGTGCTCTGATTTCTTTCGGAAAATATTGTGATTCGTTGCACTTCGCTTAGTTAAATAAGTAGAGGCATTCGAGTGGGTACTCGAATATCTACGTTTTTAGATTCTTGGGCTGTTGTCCATATTATGGACAAAAAAAAAACCCATTATCTCTCCTACTAGACACTAGTATAATATCATAGAAGTGGAAATGCTGTTTGTATAATTTACCTTCCTGGTATCTCGGCAGATGGAAGTTTATTCATCTCCATCATCCGTTGCCGTTTACGATTTTAAATTTATAATAGGCATTTCTTGACCTTCTCCGAGTCTTGTCAAAGGCAAACGGTATTGGTATTCTCCTGTAAAGATTTGATTTGTACTCCGCTTACAGGGTGGTTATTTCTACATCTACATATTATCTAAATCAACGTTTTTCAAAAAATATATATATTTTTTGTGTGCATAATTTGAATGTATTACGATTTACGACACAGCAATATTAACAAAACAAAAATGATTATTATTATTACTATTTTGTATAAGTATTTTACTTTTTTGAATGACCTACTGCATTTTTAACCAGGAGCGTGTTGGAGCGTAACGGGAGTATACGGCGTATACTCATAAAAATATTTATAAAAAAAAAGCGTTTACATGAAAAAAAAAAAAATATAAGTATGCGATGGGTAAATGATGAGTAACGGTATGCATACGGCGAATGGTGTCAAATGGCAAATGGTTTGTTATTATATTAATTTGTTTTGAAGATTTAAAATTGTATTTTGTATTTTTAAATTCTATTGCATAAAATTAAAAATAATACTTTACGATTAAATGCCACTTATCAGGTCGTATACTCGTATAATCTAAGACCGTGGTATACGTAGTTGAGTATACTCACACGGTCTTTATATTTGAAAAACTATTGGTCGATAACCGTGGATAAAGTAACGCAAGTATGTTTTATTCGTTCATATTATTTTTCGAGTCGAGCGAGAAAAATTTCCGGTAACATATATTGTTGACTAATTATTGTCGATAGCTGAGCGATAAACATTTTTTTGAGATACATTTTAAAAATATGGCGTATACTCAAATTATTTGCCAATATACGTCCCTGTTTTGTAACTTCATATTCTATAACAAAATATTTATCTGATTATTTTGACGTAAACAAATCAAATTTTAAACGAATCGGTAGTTAATTAATTAAATATGAGTATTTAAAGTTTTGGCGAGTGAAGTAGTTATAAATTAGTAGACTAAAATTTCGTGGGTACCACTGTGCCACTCCATTCAGCTAATCAAAACGTTAGTACTTATGATAATGAGTGTTAAATATTCTAAAATTCTCATAAGACAACACACACAGCGTAATATTTTTGTTATCAAGGAAAAGTTGGTTTAATTACCATACATTTGGATCGTGTTTATAAATAAATGTGAATATTTTTGTATTACAAGATACGCGACTCGAAGAATTCAAAAATACTTGAAAATTTAAGTATAATTAGTTGTTAGTATAAATAATAAATTGTGTCTAAAAAAATATATTCCTATGTGACCGAGTTTTATAATAATCATAGTTACTAGAATTATTTTCTATTATCTTTGATTATAATGAATGCAATTATTTTTGTAAAAACAGATAAGTTATTTAAGACATAATATGGAAAATTAAAACGGCATTGCAGTATTTGGGTACCATTATAAAAACAATTTTGATAATACATCAAAGAATATTTTTTATATAGGTACTTTAATTTGATTAAATTAATCCACTTCACTTTTAATTGTATTAAAACAAACAATTATTTACGTACCTATATTTATAGAACCCACTTTAAAAATGTAACAAATAATTATTTAGGCCGTAATTAAAAAAGAAAATTGCATTATACTAAAATAACAATAAATAGTTGACACATTGCTTAAAACCAAAAGGGATTTTATACAACCACTGTAGGAATTATAATGTGCATGTAGATTATAATATTATAATGAGTAAATAATAATCTATTTAAAACGCGATTCTCGATAAAAGTCAACTTATATCATTTTGTTATTATTTAAATAAATTATAACTCATAAGTTAAAACATAATATAGGTACAAGGTACATAATATTTGTGTTTGCATTTTTATCGCGTTCTATTTTTATACTTTAAAAAGACAACAACTTTTATTTTTAATTTCACGTTATTTTTTAGAGTATTGTTATGGAAATGACATCGTTTAAAGTTTAAATATTAGACATAAAAATAAGTATTGAAGTAACTGATTTTTATTTATGAGCGTTTAAGTTTAGACAATAGGTGGTAGGTGGTAATAGATGGTAGATGATATTATATTTTATTCAAAAAAATAGTTGTGAAAATATTCTTTTTCATATTAAGAAATTAAATATATGGATTGTCATCAAAAAAGTAAAATCCTACGAAATTAAATTGATAAAAACAGTAAGATATTATATTAATTATTATTACTGTGTTGTAAATTGTACGTGTAAAAATTTCAATTAATATAAGACATGAAAAAAAAAATCAAAACTTGCCTGGGATAATGGGAGTTTTGTGTTAAAATAATCATTGTGTGTACATAATACTATACATTAACGTGATTAATATAATTTTTAACTTGTGATGTCTATACTTTATTTCCTTATGTACGTGCCCATATTTAAACATAATATCGTACTTAACATTCCGTTACATTATTTTGTTTTTAAGTAAAGGAAAGGTTATTTGGTTAAAAGAATGCTACCTACCTAATGCGTTTCGACGATGACACTAACCGTATACAAATATTTTTACGGTAAAAAATGGTTTGTATGTATTTTTATTCGAGTATATATATTAACTCAGAGGTAATTCATTAATAACGAATTCGGGCTGAGGTCGTGATAAAATATCTCAGACTTCTAAATTTACCGAGAAATATAATTGATTTTATATTTTAAATGTGAATTTTTCATCAAAAACACTGTGTACTTAATATTAACTTGCTTATGTAATTTAATCCATTCGCTTGAATTGTCAATTTAATCTTAAATGCACCAAGACAATGAACTCTATAATATTAAAAATCATATTGTTATTGTATAATAAATTGTCTTCCTTAAATAAGTTGTAATATTGTACATTTTTCAAAGTTAAATTAATATATATGATTGATGAGAACAGTCTTATCTCAGTGATAATAATATGTTTTGTCACATTTAAAAGGCAAAAGTGAATGTTTTTCAAATGTATTACGTATCATAAGAGCATTTAAATTATTTTTATTTTAAAGTTGGCTGAGAAACTTACTAGGTACTAGAATGTTATACAAAATAATATACCTATAATAAACCATAATGACAATATATTCCAATAAGTACATAAAAAGTGAACATTTAATTATAAAGTTGAATGACTGGCTGTATGTAAACTGCGGCAAAATTTACCTTTTTCTAAAAGTCGATATGTAAACTCCGGCAACAAAAAAATTAAGATTATACAATCTGCGACAAAACCGATAAGATACATTAAACAAACTGCAGCAATTTATTTGATATACCTTCTATATATATATCATATCATACTACCTAAATCATAATCATATATTATGTTAATTAGGTCTCTATTTTATTATTATTTTATTTTTTAAATTACAATTTTTTTTTGATTATAAGATCCCTACTATATTTTAAAATAATTTTTATTAATAATAATAATATTTTTCAATTTTAAAAATTGGTTTTTCTTTATTTTTACGCCTAATACTCTAATAGCCTCTAGATAAATAGCTGTCATATCATGTGTTATACCTAATTAAACGATAAACGTGTATATAGGTTATCGTAACTATATGTATATATAGTAGGTATATATAGAAGGTATATAAAATAAATTGCCGCAGATTGTATAATCTTAATTTTTTTCTTGCCGCAGTTTACATATCGACTTTTAAAAAAAGGTAAATTTTGCCGCAGTTTACCATCTTCCGAATGTCTTAGAAACATATAATATGACATATACCTAATTAGCATAATATATATTTTATTATTTTGTACGGATCATCTTAGGTTTTACGAACGAGTAATTCAATTTTTCGATACTGTATTATTAGATTGGTTTTACAGTTGCAATTTTAATTCGATTTGTGATAAGTCCATATTTAAATTATATAATTGACAGTAGACGCTGGTCTGAATTCAATACAATGCTATTTCCGACGGGATGAAAAACATGTCATGAATGTCTAATTTTATTAGAAAATTTTAAACGTAAATTGTGCCCAATGACGGAATAAAATTGTAAATTGCATTGCGAGCGATACCTATATTTTAAGAATAAATTGCTATGCTGAACATTGCACCCCGCAGAGGAAATTTTCAAATTATATTATTTTTATGATAAAAAATTTAGCATTATCCAGAGGGCACCACGAGGAGGCGACTGCATCGGGACTGTTCTCCAAAATCTGTCAGGTAAAATTAAAAATGCAATAAAAAAATCGAGAAATGTAAAACTTTTTTTTAAATAAAATAACACGAGTGGATATATTAAGGTAATAAAATAATTTTTTATTGAGTAAATTATATAAAATAGGATACAAAATAATAATAATTTATTAAGTTATATTTTTATATGACCATAGTTATACTTCAACCTTTTTTTTATATTGCTCAATAATTTTTTATATTTGTTGAGTCAGTTAGATAATATATGTGCGCAATTTACTAGACTCTTTTAAATCGATTGACTTGATCTCTTGAAACTTTCTTTTATTATGTATTATTATTATTATTATGATTATTGTATTGATTAATATTATTGGTAGTTATAGAAATATATTTGCATCGAGTACTTTCGGTAAAAACGTAACATCGTTTCACAAACTTTTTGTATACAATTGCTTACAGTCATATCGATTTTTCTGCTGGTGCTTTGACGTGGTCGTATAGTAAATGTTAACTATTGAAAACAAATTGTCTTTATATATTTTAGAATAAAATTTTATTTTATTTTTTATTTAATTGCCTTTATTAATTACAATTCACAGCATTACGGTTTATGTCACATCAATTAACAGAAAAAATATAATTTATAAAATTTGAAAAAAAATTACTAATACCTATCGATAATATGATACTTAATAATTCCGCACAGTAATTTTGTTTACTGTAAAAAATGCATATTCACAACAATATTATAACATAGTATAATACGTATAATACTATTAATAATATGTATAACGTTATAACGAGACTACGTCTTCAGAAAATATTGTAAACGATAATAAAACTATTCAAACCTTGTTTGTAGTGTAATATTTTCTATACAATTATTTTCTAATAAAAACCGGCAAATGTTTAAATGTTCCTACGTTAATAATAATTGCACTTGATATCTAAAATAATCTAATTTTTTTATTAACTGCATACACTTTATAAGACAGTTTACTGTAATGCTTTAAGTTATGTAGAAGTTTCTGTCACTTAAATTAAATGGACACAATTTTTTTGTACTTTCATTTTATTTTTAAGGAGTTTTGTACATAATGACATGATATAGCTATTACGAACATTTGAACCTCTTTCATTAAACTGAAACTTAGTTTAGGTTTGGCGCCATAAAAGTAATTCTTCGTAAAAAAAAAAGTTTGTAACAGCTTTAAAATAAATGAAAAAACTCACAAGGTAAAAATTATTATGTGTACTTTTTAAATGTACAAAAAAATAAAAATAAAATAATTGTCTGAAAATGTTATACGGTATGAATCGAATAAAGTATTATATTTATAAAAAATAACTAGTGAAACAAAATGTTAAATAGAAACATTTAAAGGCAGTTGGAGTGTACTAGAAATGTGTCCACTGTCCAGTTTATCATCAGAGGTCTAATCTAGCAAAGTATGTTAGAATACTTAAAATAATTAAATTTTTTTGTGTTTTGTTATTTTTCCGAACCGACCTAATTTTTCACAAATTTTTTTTTCTTCAATATGAACTCTTTTTTCATAAATTTTTTTTTAATCATATAATGCACCTATTAACCCACCTAACAATAGATCGTTATAACTATTATTATTGGATTTTTTTTTATAATTATTTAGAATAGTAATTTACTTATTTAGCTTGTATATATCTATGCATAAATCGTATTATTATCGTCCTTAGATACTTAATTTTAAAAAAACCTCAGTTTCATAATATCAGACTGATTTTATTTTCATTAACAGTTTCAAATTAATATAAATATTTATTCTTTTCATTAATTGTCTATAAATACTTAAATGTTTAAAGAGCAAATAATATTTAGAAATATTCAAACATTTGTTTTTACAAACTAACTTTTTATAGCTGTCATTGAAACACTAATATTTTGTAATAATGAGTACTTACAAGTATTATGAAACATAATCTATTTGCCTAATATTCTTCAGATCCAATTAGTTTATAATCAAATATATATTATTATTGTATACATATTGAGTAGGCAAATTGAAAATTTCCGTCCGGATATTCTCCCCCGTCTGCCTAATCAAAAAACGTACGAGATATTTCTAGCAACAGATTAATTTCGTTACAAAGATCAAGTGCCTATAAAATCGACTCGTGCATTTTATGACGATCAAAATTATAAAAACAAAAAAAAAATATATTATATAGGTACCACTTCAAAGAGTAATGTGTTATTTTATTACCTATTGGATTAGCATTAGTTATCAAAATTATGAAAACCATAGAATTTTACAAAATTATGCTGTAATTTTGAAAAAATAACTCTGCTTTAATTTGTTCAAAATTTGACTGATTTCAAAACTGTTTTTTTCTCTATATTATACATAAATAGGCAACTCTACAAAATGGCCATTTTTAAGCCATTTAATTTTTTTTTAACCGTGGTTAAAATGGAGACTAATAGTCAAATACCTACTTGTATGTTACATTAAAAAATACTGCAATATGTTTCAAATCAGAGCTACTTTCTAATTAATTAGCATACTGTAATTTAACATTATTTATTTTTATTAATGTATTATTAGGTACTTTTGTAAATTTATTTTGTTTTACTCTGTTGCACATAAAATATCAAGAATGAAATGTCATACTAAAATATTTTTTTTTTTTTCAAAATATGGCGATGGGAGGAAACGTCCTATTTTGGCTAAAATTGACGGGAGGAAATTATCCTGTTTACATTATGACTTATGTGATATGTGTGAAACGCCAATAATATTAAAAACATCAAATACGATGGAATTGCACATAGAGTTTAAACAAACCGACTGTATAGTTAGTATCTTGTAAAAAAAAAAAAACACAAGTCTTTGTTTTTCATCAATTACGGATTAATCGCATCGTGGACTTACCCACCCACCCCCACACAAACGCACACACTCACACACACCCTCTGATGGTGCCCACCCCGGACATTCGACGACAGTGGCGTGCAGACGTTGGCCGGCGCAGGTCTTGCCGTCCGTTTCCGATTTCGTTTTCGTTTGCCGCCGGCAGAAGAACGAACGAACGAGGAAGACGGCGGCGCAGACCCACTTCGATTGCAGTCTAATAAATCGGTGACGTAATCCGTTTTCGGGATACCTGGCGGCGGCGGCGGCGGCGGCAAAACATAATAATAATAATCGGTGGGTTGGGCGCTGCGGTGGCGTCTGTGGGACGTGCTTGTCGTGCAATGCAGATAAAGACCAAATAATATAATATAATAATAATATATAAACCGACTATTCGTCGAGATTAGATCATTTTTTTTTTTTTTTGGACGAGTATTATATACGTATACGCGCAATACGTATATAATACTCGTACGATATTACAGTACGTATAATATCATTTTATAGTCGTGTCGTCCCCACCTCGGCGGCCAGTCACTGCTATTACTACGTTGCGTGCATTATAGCCTGCAGCAGTGGTGATCCGTATTTGCATTGACAAAACCGTTTGCCGTCCAAAACCGACCGAATAATTTTGTATCATTACTATTATATTATACCGTACGCAAGACCGTACGAGCCTACTGCAGCCGGCGCAAGTGTGCGCGACTCGACGCGACACGATATCGCGCGACAATATTACACTATAATAATATACTAATCATAGTATAATATTTTATTGTATCTCGCATGCGACCGATTCGCCGGCGGACCACGAAAGTTCGAACGCGATACACCGCCGCCCGATCGATAGTATAGAATATATAATAATAATAATAATAATAATAACGATATCGTACACACACACACACATATATATATATATATATAATATAATATAATATTATATTGTTATTATTACTGTGATCACTGCTGCTGCTGCCGTATCGGACGGATTTCAAACAAAATCGCGTGTCGGCCACGACTACTGCGACACAGACCGCGCGTGTCCTTAACGATCGCACACGCACACGCACACACACTCAGACTCACTCGCACGGTACGGAGCACAATACCGCCAAAATCGCCGGCCGCGCTCGATATTTATTATGGACCCGAGGAGACGTAACAACAATAGTTATTCGGTTGTCGCGTGCACGCTGGCCTTGGGTTTTCTCCTCATCTGTATGCCCGTCGCCGTTCACTCGTTTACCAGAGGTAATAATACTATAATAATATCATTACGGACGATGTGCTCTACTTTCGGTCAATTGGTATAAAGCCGACGGGTCCGAGCAGCGTTTCGTACCGTGTCACGTTATAATAATAATAAATTAATATTATATATATTATATATTATTATGTTTTAAAATTGTATTCCGATTTTACAAGATTTTACCGAGTATTTAATATATCCGCGGTCACTATTATATTATATTATATTATACGTCTCTAATGATTTTGGGTTCCTGCACTTATACGCACGTCCATCTCGCGGGGAAGGATAAAACGACGATATTGTTGTTCACTACTTTTGATCTGTTGATTTTTCAGCGATACCCACCACCACATAATATCATTATTATATTAAACGCAAATCTTAAAAGTCGCAAAAATGTAATAATATTATAAATTTTGAAAAAGTACGCACCTAATCTAAGCATATTTAAACGGTCGAAAACGCGTATATTATTATATACCGGCACGGATGGTTTTTTATGAGTTTAAAAAAAACCGTTAATTTTAACCTTTTTAATCGAAATTCACGAGTTTTATACGAGTGTTGTGATTTTCAAAATATACATTGTTTTTACAGTGATATATTATGGAATTTTTTTTTATAAAAACTCCTTAATGCATGACATTTTAATGTAATGATTTATTGAAATAAACTTTTATCATTACAGATTTTATATAATATATACAATATTATACATAGTATAACTAAACGCTATAACCAATGAATTTATCTAATTTTTTTCGACCTTTTACCCTTTTTCATTCCCAATTCGTTTTATCACCTTTCATATAAATTTGATTGTGCAAAATTATAAAAGTTTGATACATTTGCATAAAAAAAATCTCACAAATAAATTCATAATACATGTATATTAATATGTTATGGTAGGAATTTCACTAGATTTGTACTTTAAAAAGATTAATTTAATTTAAATATTTTTAGTAGATAATTAATTTAGATAGTGAATATGGTATCTGTATCGACAGTATCGCTAAGGATAATATTTTTAATTACTTCTGATATATGCCTAATACACAGTGGCGTACACAGATATTACACTCGGGGTACATTAAAAAATCATATTTACATGAAAATATGTTTTATAACAAACATTTATTTTTACTCAATATCTAATTTCCTGGGTATTTTATATCAAACTCGTCAACAACCTCTTCAGGACTCCGGAGTTAAGGCATAGGTACTACGGTATACCGAAAACATGGTAAATCTATTTAATCTGTGTAAGTGTATATAATTATTCCGTCCAAATGATAATTGAAAAGTTCTGCAGATAATATATTGGTACAATTATACAGATCCATAAATATTCGCCGATAGTCGACCAATCGGATCACGTTTGCGTTTGAACCTGATCAGTATTCAGCGATTTCTTCAATAAAATGCATTGCTTACATTATAGAATATAATTACGAACACCTGCTGTCCCGTATTAACTTCGGCAGCGAAGGTCTTCCGATCGTCAATAATTGTGTATTGCAACTCGATGGCGATGTCGGTAATACAACAATTTCAAAAATCTTTTTTTTATAAATAATTTTAAAGATGAATTACTGAACATTTTTTTTAAATAGTATTAATTTGTATTTATCTCTACATAAAGTTAAAAAAAACCAAGGGGGGGGGGGTTGAACATCGACTTACACCACTGCTAAAAGGTACAATAATACTATCCAAAATTGAACCTTTTTGGTCTCCCATACGAAAATAATTAAAATCTTAGACGAAAAAATACATAATTGTAATATTGAAATTGAATATTTGAAATGTCTTGTAATAAATACAAAATAAATATTATTTAATTTTAATTTATTGAAAATATACAAGCATCACATATTGCCTATATAATACCCCTTAAAAATCATTTTCATGGAGTTTTAATTATCTATATTATAATATCATTCTCAATTTTTTATCCATAGGCAGATTTATTCCAAATGAATAGGAATGGAGAAGAATGACTTATAGATATTTTACAACTCCAAAATTCAGACTTATAGCAATTTTGATTGAAATTGACGATGGTGATATAAAGTATATATAACTATGTACTCTATTATTCATTTTGGAACACCAGTAATTATTAAATGTCAATTTCACAACATTGTATTACTATAGTTTGCAACACGACTTGTAAATTTTATTTTATTTTTAATAAAGTAAAGTGATATACTTTCGATTACCGAATGTCTTGTAAATTCACATATTTTATAGCATAATTTTAATATTTCAAAATTATCTTAATTTAAGAATTTTGAATACTAATAAATTAATTTGTTTTTATTAAGTTTTATGAGAAACAAATTATATATTTAGAATTTATTATAGAATTTTTTGAAAATTTATTGTTGCTTAAATACTAGATTTGCACAAATAAAATATATATTATTATTTTTGGTGGCTTAAGAATTTTATACATTTCTATAATAAAAAGAATGTTGTTCTAAATTGGTTTTATTTGTTTTTATATATTTCATTCATTTCTATAATAAAAAGAATATTGTTCTTAATTGATTTTTATTTGGTTTTATATAATACTACGAGACACACATGCAAAAAAAGACTGTTTTACAATATATTTTTATCAGTGTTTAGAACGTTCAACTGAAAACTGAATTCGTCGACATTTACATCCAATGCGTAAAAAACACGACAATATTATTTCATAAATATTATTGGTGTTCCTTGTACATTTTCATATATATATTATTATGAATTATTATTTTCAATATTTAATTAGTTAATAGGTACTCACGGTTACCTAAATAACTGTACGTTTGGGAGTAACGTAAGGGTTTTACATATTATCTTCGTTCTGTTCGATGAAATAATTCAATCAATTCGGTAATTTTTAAGGTAAACGTGTGAATTTTCATTTTATAAAAATATGAAATATAATATAATAACACGTTCTCTGAGTATAATATTTCAACGTTTTTTGCGTTCAATTTGTATCAAATTGCAAAATGCATGACTTTAATTTAATATTGTACTCTAAAAATAATTTGCATCCATTTAGTGTAGTCGATGGACTTATAGAAGAGACATTATAAGATCTCAGATATAATATGTGTCAACAAAATTAAAACATTAGGCTGAGCACTCGGGTACTTATAATGTCTAGAGATGGTTTTCGTGTATATGTATTACATTCAAATCGGAAACTCGTTTTATCCATTAAATAAAAGATAACATTTTTGTGTACCTAATAAAATTATACATTCACAATAATAATATGTTGTTGACGATTTTAACACGGTGACATTATTGCGGATGTGTACCACGACCGTGCGCGTAAGTTAAATTGTATTTCATATTTTTTTGACCTACATATTGTATACGTATTATTGCACTAATTGTACCTATACGGTTATCAATGCGACAACATAGTGTTGATTTAAAAAATAAAATCAAAAACTATATTAAAATATATACTAATAATTTTTAAAAAATAATATGTGGTCAATCTCCGTGGTCGAGAATCGAGAGTCCTGAATAATCGCGTGCACTAGGTACATCAATAATTGCGATTTCGTGTACAGTATAGATAAAACAACACACAAAAGAAATATTATTCGTTCTGCGTAACAGCTCGATAGGTATTGCGTACGAGCTCTGTGGCGCGGCACAGCTGTAAAACGTTAAGCCAGTCGACCTGTTACCTTTTACCCTGACACGTACTAATCGCCCGTTAAAATCTATTATATTATTTTTACAGTGCGCAGAAAAACTATAATATAATATAATATGTGTGTATAGCGCAATGCCGGCTCGTTTCGGCGATCGGTTTTAAAGAGGGAAATATAATCATATTTTAAAACGCCAAACGGTGCAGAAAACGACTACGACGTGTTGGTCGATATTAAACAATAAATAGTTGGAATGAATAATAATAATATACGGAATAATATCATACAATATTATCGGTTTCGCAACGATAAATTATTATTATTCGACTTTTAAGACCATTTCGACGACATAATATTATTACTATTGCGCCGCTGCGCTGTGTTGTAATTCAAAATTCGACTTTTATGTATCAAAATACCCAGAAAATGATTTTGCTTTGGATTATAAAATTAAAACTGTATGTTGTAGTAATTCAAAAAAGTAAAAAACTTAAAAAATATTTAAAAAAAAATATAAAAAAAAATTAAAAATTTTTTTTTTTTTTGAAAAATGCTGTTTTGTAACGACTCCATACCACGTAAAACAAATATTTCCAAAAACGTAAATACTTTTGCTCTGTATAATATACGATTAACTGTGTCGGCATTAAACGTCAATTTATATATATATAAAATATAAATATTTATATATTGTGGACTTTAAAAAAGTTTTTTCGGGTACTATCTCTGTTCTGTTTATATTATTATTATTATTATTATACCTGTTACCGTTCGGCCCGGCAGTCGTCGCTCGGTTCAATCGCTGGAAACGGTAAACGCGCTGAACTTTTGTAATTGATTCGTTTGGAACTCTCCTCTCGTCCCCGCCGGATAGGTATAGAGGTGCTGCCGAAACGGCCGCGAGACCCGCGGAGGCGCTTCGTCTGCAGCGGCATCGCATAAAAAACGATTACTGCTGTGATTCTGAAGTAGCAAAAAACAAAAAACAAAAACAAAAAAAAAAAAAAACCGAAAAACAAAGGAAACCGCCGTGACCGATTGGCCACCGCGATACATATATAATAATAATATAAAAGCCATAACCGATAGTTTCCCGTTGGAATTCCGGCCCAAAGCTCTCGTACAATGCGAAAATCATTATACTAGTATATACATATATATATATATATTTTTTTTTCCGAAGCTCGATTGCTTAGCGACGCTTTTCACTTCCGCCCCGGTCGTTTTGTTTTTGTAATACATTAATGGAATATCGTGAACCCCCGAGCGAGGGTGGGTGCGTACGATCAAGATAAATCTTTTAACGACGGCCGTGGAATACGGAAACAAATTGTTGTCACTTATAATGTCTTAAGGACGACAGATTTATTCCGAAAGGAATAGATAAAAAAAAAGAAAAAAGAAAGAGGAGGACGACGGGGAAAACGTACACAACTAAAATAACAAATACTTTTAGTTTTGTACCATTTGCGAGAGATCGTTTTCAAAACAAAAAATAAAATATAAATAATAATAATAATAAATAAATAAATAAATAAAACAAGGGGGAAAACCATTCGTCTTGCTTAGAAAACCCAACCGCAACAACCTTTGTTTGTCCTTAAAATACGAGAAACTGATCTTACAGTAATACGTGATGAAAAAAAATATTTTAATCTCTGAAACGTTTACACCTCGAACTGAATACTGTCCGTACACGAACGTACGTGCCGATATTGATTCGTTACGTTTATTTAAGTAATTGTTTGACCTAATGATTTCAATTTTAAACGGAAGTAACACAATAAGGATGATGACTGTGTATAATAAAATTATTGATTACTTTTCAATGTTGGCTGATGATAATTACATTTTTATTTCATTACAATGTATATTTTTACAATATGTAATCATTTTTTTTTTTTATGATAATAATTATATTATATTATATTGTATGATGCTATTCATTTATATGATATATATATTGTGTGTTTATCCTGTTTTGTGTGCTATTTATGATTTTTTTTTTTATTGAAGCCACATAATAGTCTTGAGTGGAAATTTATAAATATACCTTTTGATTGGGAAATATAGAAATGGAGTTTTGGAAAAGGTAACAGGACCAGTTTCCAAAAAAAAAAACTATCAAAAAACCTATGACATTTTTGGGACACCCATTCTTGATAAAAAAAAACCATTTTAGTTATATTGTTATAATTCATTCATGCACTTGACATTTTTAACAATTATTCAATTTATTATTTTTTAAACAAATTTTTTTTTTAAACTACTTATTACTTTTAATAATATACAGTTGAAATGTTTTTGTGCTCTATAAGAAAATAGTTTTATAAACAAATTTTTTCTCTTGCTTTATTTTATGACATTTGTATTTTTTGATTTAGAATAGGTACACAAAGATTGAATGTGGACTGATTAAAATAAATACATATTAGTCTGGTTAAAAGTGTTTCGAACAAGTGTATTGAACGTAGTTGTAATTTGAGTTTTAAAATTACGTTTGATTTTAGTTTGATCAATGTTACGGTCTATTCAATTTCATAATATTGCAATAGTTCCCGATGGGCTCATAATGTTGTTATTTTTGTACAGATATGTACGAAATTAGTATTCCAGTTAAAACGAATGTTTTGATTCGATTTTACTGAGTTAGTGAAAGTAACATAAAATATTTAAATATTAATTAAATATTAATGTAAAATTTAATGGATTTAGCTATAGTCTAAGAAAAATGGATACCTAAAATATAGCAATTAATATGATTAGAAATGTGAGTGAAATTATTTTATAATTTATTACGGTTATTATTATTATTTTTTTTTTTTTTGAATAAAATGGTTTGTTTGAGATTTGGATGAATAATAATGTAATAATGGACGTCAAACGTTTGCAATTATTTTCATTTTTTATACAAAGATAATAATTTAACAATTCAACGATATGTTTGTAAATGCATAAAAAAGTAAATGATTATAGTTTATTAATTTATGTATTTGAAAAACCGTAAGAAATTCGACACTCGTATAAAATCGATTGATATTAAAAATATTATTTCACAGTACAAAACAAATCGTCATTGATTCGTCTTTAATATTTGTATCCGACATTTGTCATAGAAACATTTTACTAATATGATTATAAGATTAGTAATTACACCATAAATAATGGTCTATTTTATTTGGCCAAAATTTGTTCCAATGTGATCCATCAAAACGGTCCATAAATAGTATCTTCATATAACCTATAAGCAGATTTTATTAAAAGTGGCCACATGAAAAGTATTTTTTATAGTATGTCTACTTCAATGTTTGAAGATAAAAAACAGTTATAACCGGTATTAACGCACCTATTATAATATGATTTCGATGTTTTTAACGATATGATTTGTTACCACCTGACTACAACTAACTATTACAATTTTTAGCTACCTAGTTTATTTTTTATACTTAAAAAAATGCTGATTTATTAAACTTTTAAGATACCTACATAATAATTGTACACTCGAGTCTATTAAACATAATATTCCGATAGTTATTATCCGTGGACCGTGATAGATATCAATTAATTATTATTGGTTTATCGCAATACAATGATTGGAAACGTTTTACTGTTTTAGTTTAAATTACTATTAAAGGTACCTAATACGATTAACCATTAGCGAAAATAAAAAGTAATCGTAACTGATGTACGTGGGTATACTAAATATACTTTAGACCTTTTTGATCTTAGATAACATAATTCAATAGGTACCACGTTTAAAATGATTATAGCAGCCTTTGAAAATGTCTTTGGTTATTAATCATTGTGATTTAATATTATGCACTAGTATAGGTAGGTAACAAAAATCAAGAATCCATATATTCCGTTTTATATATTATTATATGATTTATCCCCTGATCTATATAATATATTCACAGCAGACATCCCTCAATCTAGTAACACCCTCCTTGCAACATACGCTGATGACACAGCTATTCTCTCCTCCAGTTCAAATCCTATCCTAGCTTCAGATGCACTTCAGGATCATGCTAATAAAATCGACGAATGGGCCAAAAAATGGAAAATTAAAATAAATAAAGATAAATCTGTGCAAGTTACCTTCACGTTAAAAAAATCTCCCCGTGAGTGCCCTCAATTAATTATGAACAACGCTCCCATCCCTGTCCAAACCGAAATAAAGTACTTAGGCATAACACTTGATAAAAGACTAACCTGGGGCCCCCACTTAAAAGAAAAAAGAAAATCGGCTAACACTAGACTTCATCTCCTCCGACCTCTCCTCAACTCCAAAATACCACTACAAAACAAACTTATTATATATAAGTCAATCATAAGACCAGTCTGGTCTTATGGAATAGCAATTTGGGGTCCGGCCAAGCCCTCGAATATCAGGCCAATTCAGGCCTTTCAGTCAATTGCACTAAGGTTAGTAACCAAAGCACCCTGGTACGTTTCAAACTCTGCCTTACACAATGACCTAAAAATAACAACTACCACTGAACTTGCCAAAACGATGTACAAACGTTTCCACCAAAATTTAAGCACGCATAGCAATACTTTAATATCACAAATGTCCACCCTAACCCTCCCAAAAAACCCACCACGCAGACTTAAGCGTAAATGGTGTAGAGACTTGTTAAATTAGTAAAGGAGGTGTTACCATTGGGTTTCTTCCTCAACACGATATTCATGTTACTTAATTCTGTTTTTTATTTTTATCTTATTTGCTTATTGTAATTATTGTGTATACAGATTGTAAATTGTCTTTCTTAATAAAAAAAAAAAAAAAAAATATATTATTATATAGCGCGTGATTATGGATTTTGTGCATTGCCAAATCATATAGTATATTAATATTATAGTATCATCAAAATATTATGATATCGATTGACGCACAATTAGTATCTACATAAACCCTCTGTAAAACGTTCGATAAATAGTCACATCATTTTAAGGAGATCACTGATGTACGCGATGTACCTGAGGGGGTACCCGTCGAATATAAGGACTTTTTATTAGATTTGAAAAAAAAAACTGGTAAAACTAATAGCTAGTGTCAGTAGCTAGTAGTCGTTATATTACATACTGCGCAATATTGCACTTTAAATAATTGTCGAGTTCATCTATTGTTTTTTGTATTTTATGCCCGCAGGTGACTGTTTCTTGCCACCAGACGAAGGCAGTTGTGGAAATCGATTGACTCTGAGAGTAAAATACTACTTTGACTCGACTAATGACGACTGCACAGAATTCCTTTACTTCGGTTGTGGTGGCAACGATAATCGATTTGACACATTCGAAGAATGCGAAAATATATGTCTATATTACGGGTTTTAAAATAGACCACCTTCGACTGGATCTTCTACAGTCGTCTTCGCAGAAGATGTCTTGCAATTGTCAATAAACGCTATACACGTGAGTCACCGTATAATCAAGTTTTTCGATTAAACGACTTAGGCCACGATAAATCACTCATTCGATCTTTTATTCGCAGTAGGTAGTATTAATTTGGTGCGTTTATCAATAAAATAATATAATATAATACTAATCGTTTGGAATTATTATTATCAAGAGGCCGTTCTGCGAGCGTACCAATTAAATAACCCAATTGTACGACGGCGAGGCGTATTATAAGTACGGCTGCGTCATTACTTATTTAAAAAACAAAGAGTCGATAAGGCGTTAAATATAATAATAATATTAAACATCTCGTACACCGCACCACGCGGCTTAAATACTTAGTTATAATACTATATATTTTTTTTAGCCGTCCGTAACGCGACGAGACGGTTATAGAGACGAAAACAAGAGATCGCGTCAACCGCGGTTTTGAAGGGAAAAAAACGAATTATTATCGAGCGAAACAGTATAATAATATTCAATTCTATTTTATTTTTGTCCTGTGTTCGAAAGCACTCGAAGGTCTCTCGCCGTTTATGGTGTTTATACCGTCGCGAGCGAACCGAAGGCACCGCGGTTGGTCAGGTTTTTTATATTTTAATATTTTAACGCGTACACGGCCGCCGATTGTTAACCGAATTATAATAATATGTACACGCCAAAATACAATAATATTATGCAACACACATCGCCGAACACTCCGTCCTAACCACTCCACTCCGCGCGCTGTCGATGTCATCGGTTCACGATATTGCAGTGCGTACTTTTTAGATCTGTCGTAGCTGCAGGTATACCGCGGTATACCACCTATCGGCGTGTTGATAAAAGCGCGCTTGTTATTATGTGATTCCACGTGCCGCCTACCCGTCGGTCATCGTTTTTTAGTCAAAAAAATATCGTGTAAACGAGGTCCACGAGGATTTTAGATCGTTCTGCACTTTAATATTTTCGATTATGACACTATATACCGTCGTGATATTCCCTTTATTATTCACCCGAACACGCTCGCGTACCATAATAATACGCCTAATACACATTGTCGATGTTATCCCAAAACGACGAGTGAACATTGCGTGTGATTAATAATACGAGTATAACACGCGATATTGAGAAAATGGTGGTCGTACGATTGAACTAAAACCAATAAAAAAATATTATACACTGTTATTATATTATTGTTGCGTTCTTAAGGTACGCACGTCAAATAATATTAATTCTGTGATTGATGAATAATGAGTAGTTTCCTGTGTGTGTATAACATCATAAAGTAACTCAGAATTATGTGTTTTTGTATTTTTGTTACACATTTCATTCCAAATGAAATACAAGTAAATACGCGTCACTTGCAGTATTCTTTTCGTTTTTATGCTCAAAAATAAAATACCAAGTGACTTTTTAAACATGTTCACAATTATTTTTTTTGCTTAAATTATGCATAATATATTCAAATTCTGATTTTTGCAATTTTGAAATACACTTGAAAACTGTAGATTTGAATACTTGAGCTTTATTGTACCGTTTAAAGTTGATCCAGTGACAATACAAACTTTTGTTTTCCAAACAAGAACCCTTCTTTTTCACTTTTAATTATTCAGCAAAAATTTTTTTTTGATAATTTTGATGTATCTAAATCAAAATTTGAACGAGTAGTTTTTGAGTTATATAAATTTGAGTAATTAGGATTGAATATGTCTTTAATTATGGGTTAAGTTGATGATTTGAAAATGATAGTAATAATAACTTTTGTTTATTGATCGATTAATATAAATAGTTTCGTAAAATGGTCCAAATATAATAAATATCTAATATTACATAATATGGTTTTTATTTTTGTAAAACTATTATTAAGTAATATTATTCTTAGTATACACACTTTAATAATTCAGAGAATAATCATAAGAATTTTGATTTAGCTTCCTCCTAATTTTCAAAAAAAAATATCTGCTAAATAATTTGCAGTAAAAACAGGGTGGTTCTCATTTGAAAAACAGAGGTTTGTACTGTCACATATATACACTTATACGGTACAAAAAATATCCGGCATTTTAAAATATGGTGTATAAGTATACTTAAAAATTCTAAAAATTAGAATTTGAATAAATGCATAATTTAAGCAAAAAAATAGGGTAAACATGCTTAAAAAACACTTTGTAGGTATATAATATGTGGTATTTCATTTGAATATAATATGATTCATTTTTAATTGATTTAAAAATTAAAAGGCATAAGATATAATAATAAATGTTGTAGGTACATAAATGTTGTAATTACATTAACTTAAAATCATAATTCCTTGTTCAAATAATATCAAAAAGAAAGTTCAATAAAAATATTATTATTTTTCAGATACATGGAATGGAAAAATATCAAGACATTTCGTTTTAAAATATTGGGAAGTGTGACGTGTATAATATATTATGTAAACAGTAAACATTTAATAAATACTTAGTAATAAAAAAAAAAAAAAAATTGTAATATTAATAATAGTTTAAGTTCCAATAATTTTTCTATTAACAAGAGCATTTGTAAATGTTTAAATCTGTAAAATCTTTTAAATTTGTATTTGTAAAAAATGTATTACGTGAAAATAAATGAATATAGGTAGAAATATTTAACTCGACATGTAACATTATGTAATATTGATTTCAATTGATTTTTTACGCAATATATTTAAGTCGATATTGCTGCGGCTCGTGTCGGAAATTCACATAGTGTTGTGTGTAATTTGTTTTGTTTTTTTACAAGATTTAGGTTATTGGTCGTGTTTAAACGCAGTAAAGTCGTTCGATTCGAGACGTGAGGACTCGCGAACGACTAAACGTTCGACGCGTGTTCCGAGTTTAATGTATTTTAAACGTTTCCCGCGCCGCGCGAGGCCTGGAAATTAAAAGGACCTTTACGAAAAATGATTGAAACAACAGCAACAGCAACAGCAACAGCGACGACGACGACGACGACGACGACGACAAGCACAACAACGGAAATCAATCATGTCGGTTTCGAAATGATAAAATTATATTCGGGACGAAGGGGGAAAAATGAAAAATAAAAATAATTTTGACGGGCCGTAGATTTATGAGGAAACACGTCGTGTAGTGCAGAGTGATAAAACTGTTTGACTGGAACGGTATCAAGCAGATGGCAAGATCGTTTCATATATATATTTTATTTTTATTTTTTTCTTCACTTTTCTCCTCTTACTTGTGGCACTACATCACCGGCATTTACCCACTTGTGATTGATGACTTGCGGTTCTCGCGAAATATTATTCGTTTTAAAAATAAAATATATTCATTCGTGCCCGCTGACAGCTCTGAGTGTATACGTGCTCAAAGACAAGGCTTATCGTTTCTCCTGTTCATACGTGCGCGGACAGCCCAATGATAATACTATATGTGTGTAACAATGAGCGCGAAATTGAAATCTACTTAGTTCGTCGGAGAAAAAGTGGAAACGAAAAGTTGTGCGGAATTCCATTTTTGCGTATGCGGCCGCATAAATCAATAAATTACAATTTATGGTTACGGTTATTATAACTTTCATTTTGGTTTGAAGTTTGTCATTGTTATGTATTATTATTATTATCGTCATCGTCGTCGTCGCTTTTGTTGAAATAAACCACCGCCGTGAACAAATAACCTCCTATTGTCGCTAGAAGACGAGTGCATGTAGTACCTGTATACATGTTATTTTTGTGTACTGTTTAATATATTAATTTTTACTTATTTAATTATCCGAGCAAATTAAAACGCGTAACTATTATTCAGTTTTCTAGTAAAACTAAATTCTGAAAGTTTTTGTAGACACTTTTCCAAATTTACAGCATCATATGGGATTGGATAATGCCATAGCGATTGGATTAGAACTTCTTGGTAGTAATACTTTTATTCTTTTTCGGTTAACTGTTATTTATACGACAATATTTTGATCCATATTTATAGACAGTGTAAAAATAACTCGTAAGAATTATATTGCTCTTTAGTTATTACCGCACTAGAAGTAAAGTTACGACTTACGAGTTACACAAAAATGACAAAATATAAAATCAAATATTTGTAAAAAAAAAAAAAAATAATAAAAAGTAGATGTTTTTATAGATATTAGGTATGTTGAGTAGGTAATTAATTCGTTCGTATAATTTAAATATTTGAATTTAATCTGAACACCTTAATCATTAAACCGTGGTAAATATTAATATTCAATTGACTTACTTTATCTTTTCTTTCTGTTCTCGATAACATCTTCAAGAAGTTTTGTTTGTATTATTATAATATTATCTTAATCTCGCATTAAAAAAGCGCGTCATACAGTTTGATATTATAATATTATAATATCTACTAATTAAAAATTTGTCATATTTATAATAAAGAATCGCATTTTTTTTTATTTCAGCCGATATCACTTGTTGGCAAGCACAATATGAAAATACTTCTAGTCTCTATATTAGCCGTTTTAAACTCATGTGTCGTTGTATTAGTCGCGAATGAATGTTAGCAGAAGACGTAAACAATAATAATAGATTAGACCGTATAATATACGAATGTTGTGTTTCGTATGCGTGTGTGTAGGCCACTAAGTGCAATAATAAAATTAAATTTAAATTGAATTTTCCGACTCTTGCGTAGGTGGTGGCCTTTACTCGCTAACATTGATTTCCTCGGCGGGCGAGGTGTGTTTTAGTATAATAATAATACATTTTTGGAAGTACCCATATGGTTTCCATAATAATATTATCATACGATTCGTTAATGGTTTCCCTTTACCAGCCGATACGTCACATTGTTATTATGACTAAATCAGTACACAGTACTGTATAAAGCAATCGGCACGTATGCAAATTATTATTGCAGGATAAGTATTGACAAAAAATTAACATTTTCAACCCCACACTCGTAGTAGTACACCTCGAGCAAATCCGAATTTTACTTGTTTATTGAAATACTGCAGCCAATTATCGGTGTTGAAAATATGGAAACTTTTGAATTTTAGTCGCCGTTTATCAATATAACGCTGTTTATCCAAACGATTTAATATGCCTACATATCGCACAAAGACTCTAATATAATATTATAATATAAATACAAAATATGATTTAAAATCAAGGCTGGAAAAATGGACAGAGAGGCATAATAAGTTCTTATCAGTTTTTTTTTTTTTTGATAAAACTTTTTTACCCTTCTACTCTTCTATAATGTGTGATGCGGACAATGCAATCTGTTATACGAGACGTATACCACGACTTGTGCAGCAGTCAATATTTAGGACGTTTATCTTTGGTTAGGTTAGACCGTCCTAGACGCTGGTCGTTGGATATACCGACACTATCTTTACACCGAACCACTCGAATTAAGGAAATATCTTAAAAGTTGTTCCCTACATTTTTGAGGTTTAATTTAACGATGTACTCAAACATAATCACCGGATAATGACCGGATTGACGTTTAACTATATTAATTTATTATGTTAATTGTAAAACGTACCTACACAATTTGTAAGTACGGAAATTCGTATAATGAAACGATTTGAAAATCGATAAATATTTGCGTTGTAACTTGTTTTTTTCTGTAAAGTCAATACTTCAAACACGATGGTTATTATATGTCCGATTACTTGTTATACGCATATAGATATAGAGTTTTCGCACGTATCACTCCAATCGTTGGATTGCTATTTGTTTCGAGTATATTTACATTGATTGAGGGAATTTCTATTTTCTAGTTAAAGTCGTCTGTTTAGTCTCCGTGTTTCCTAATGAATCAAGTTGAGATGGAATTATCACAATAAACGACAATAAAGACGGAGATCAATGAATGTAACCTACTTCTGATCGACATAAATAAGTTGAGTTAAACGAAAAGTTGTTTACCATCATCAATTACATTTCTTTATAGGATTAATTAAGAAAATATATGACTTAATAATGTATAGTACACATATAATATTTTGTATTTTTGAAGAATGTTCAAAAAATGTTTATTTCATTAAAGGTCGGAAGTCGATTTGCTGTACTATTGTAGGTGTTGAGTGACTTCAATGTAATGAATGTTTAATTATTTTTAATTCAATAATAAAATATCATCGTACCTAAGTAGTATATATTTGTATGTTCTGAGCACCTTTTTTACAGGGAGATTGCAATATGTTAAGGGGACCTGGTCCCCTTATACTTTGTTGTTCTTCCCTGTAACACGAAAAAACACTAATTTTTATCCGTCACGTTAAAATATTTACCGTGTACAAACCAAATTTTTTTTTTTGTAATCTAACGAACGTTAAAGTATTTCTAAACTCGATTGCATATCCGTATGATAATTTGAATTTAGAGTTTTTCAAAATCTAAAAAAAAAAAAAAATTTTCATTATTTTTGTGTAACAGACGATATAAGTACACAGTTTTATAATGTGTTATACTTGTTGAGATTTTGTGTTACACAGTGGACGTGTGTAGAAATCTCTTTGTAAAAAAAAGGTGCTCAGAACATACAAATATATACTACTTACCTATTCGAAAAATGATTCTGAGGTCAAAGTCAGCCCGAATTCCTAAGGATATTTTATTATACATATCGCGTTATATCGCTATTAGAAATAAATTCATCTACTTGTAATAGGTTTGGGTTAAACTTATTATGTTTTTTATCATAAGAATGAGTCTCGGCATCTCCGCAGGGCCATTGGCTGACGGCAATCGATTACTCGTGCCCATAATACAATCTCACACGATTACAACATGTTTGGTGTTATTTCAATAAATATATTATCCATATACTAATTTCTTCGAAGAATTTTATTATTATTGCCCGTTCCTCGTCCCCGCTCTGTACCGCTCTGTGATTGACGGAGGAATTCGGGGACACCGTTTTGATTTCTGGCATTCAACGACGAGGCACTTGACGGTTAATATTGTATTCCAAAGGTTCGGTTTGGGTCTTATTTTCACATAAGGTTCGTGTATTTGGTATGCCTTATTCTCGGACGCGTTAGGTTCTAACGGTTAGAATATGACATCTCATCCATTTATATTTAAATGCACGTGATCCCAACACAATTTGGCTGTCCATTTTAATGTGGCCGAGTTTGGTTTCATATTTTCTCCACGAATATAACTTATATAGAGTCTTATATCTATAAATTATTTTCATAATAATCGTTTTTATGATGTTTTTGTACTAGCGAAATTTCAAAACATTTCTCTCCGGGTTTTAAAACTCGTTGACCGTAAGCACAGAAAAAACAAAAAACAAATTTAAAAATATCCATAAATGTTTTTGAAAAAGACAAATGAAAATTATATCATGCCTTTAAATATATGAGTATTTTATTACATAGTTATTAGTTTTTGAATTACAGCGAAATAACAAAATCGATTTTGTTAAAAATTGGTGTTGCGTAAATTCGTAATTGCATTTTCCGTAACTTTTCTTTTAGTTTTTCCTGATTATTTAGAAAAAGTACAGGAAATTTTGACCTCCAACAAGATAAAATTTTCTACGAGAAACTACCGTCAAAGTTAAACATCAAACGATTTGTTCTTCTAGAAAAAGTGTTTAAAAAATAAAAACACACACACACACATACATAAAGTAAGACCAAAACAATCATCGCTCCGCTCGAAATCAAATATATAGTTATAATATTGTTCTTTTTTGTAGTTAACTTAAACGATACAATTGATATATTAGGTCTTCTTTAGTACAGTTTCAACTCTATATATAGACAAATAAATTAAACGCTAGGCGCCAAGCTATTGATTTTTTATAAATACAATGTCAAATACAATGTACAATGACTACAATATTATTATAAAAATATAATATAATTGTCGAGACTGTCGTTCATAATTTATACGTATATCTTATGTTTTATATACATTTCAATGTCAAATTTAAAATTTTTCACTTTACGGAACCATGGTATATGAATAATTAATTTGCGTAAAATTTGTCGGAGGTCTTTATAGATTCAAATGTAAATCGATAACCCTACAAAAATGCACGAAGCTCCCCTTTCGAGTTATGGTAATTAGAGCTATTCAAAACCATATACATCAATTAAATCAGAATAATATTGGAAACTCTTGTGTTCCCGTAAGAGTTTTAGAATAAAAATAATAAATTCCAATATATTATAATTAAATTTAAGCGTATTTCTGACTTTGTAAACCAAGTCCGAGTTGAATAATTGTTTGGATCCAATTAGAAATAGTAAAACAAAAAAGAAATATGATTCCAAAGGTATAGTGTTTTTTTTTTTTTACTTTACAAGTTGATTCACCAAGCATGTTCGTCCCCATTTTCCTTTATAATAATAAATATTTTATCTAAATTCAGATTTTAAAAATGTTAAGTTTACATGGACGCAAGAACCATAATACTTTCAAATACTTAGATGTTTTTTTATACCGTTTAAAAAGTGTCGCATGGTGATATAAACTTCTGTATTTTAAATGAAAATCACCATTTTTTTCTGAAAATTATTTTTAAAAAAATATTTATACATTCATATCAAAAAATGAACTAATAGAGAAAATCATTGCATTCTCTGTGCCTTTACATAATTAGTTATACTTTCGTGTTGTGTCGATTCTCAGATTTCAATGTCAGTCATTGTGATAAATTATTATCGACTATATTCTCATTAGATTATCAGAAATCTAGACGTAGATACGTTTGAAAACAAACAAATTGAAGTATGTATAATGTGCATAAAACATGAATTATCGTAGTTATGAATGAACGAATAATTTGCGTAGGTCGCTCCTATACTGTGAATGAATGTTATCGGTGAAATCAAAAAGCGCAGTAATAGGTATTATATAATATTTCGTTGGAATATTGCACGGATTTTAGAGTCGATGTGAATTCGATTAAATTAAAAACATTGACATAAACAATAACGAATATAATATATGTAAATATAAATAATTATCGTATGAATATCAAAAATAAATATAATGTGCATACTCTATACGCCGCGGCCGTCCAGGTAAAATTTTATTATAATAATATATACACATATAATAACACATACAATAACAAAAACAATTACTCAAACAAACAACTGTAGAAGGAAGTGATTTAACATTTTACAATTTTAACATTTCTCAATAAAACATTTTTAATGTTCGACTTGATACGTCAAGGACCAAAACAAATAAACGTCATCAGTTCAATAACTTCAGCAATAGGTAGTTGTATAATACACATTTCGTGTCATTTAGATATTATTATTTACAATGTTACATAATGTGCTGATGTGAAATGTGAATATCATATTATATATTATATAATAATGTACTTATTGAATCTGAGCAGAGTGATGAATATATTGATTTTATAATGATATGTATGCGTGTGTTTTCTTTTTGTTGTACACGATAATATGTTGTCGAAATAATATGCTTCGAATTTTAACTTCGGTAACTTTTCTGGTGCCAATACGGATCCACGAGGCTTTTTTTTGACAAAATCTATTTTGTTTTTTTGGTGTAACAAAAAAAAATAACAACCGTAGATACATGACATTTTTACTGAATGTTTATCCCAGCGTTTTCTATATACCTTTAAGCTACATTTATATGCATAATAATACATTTTTGGTTTATTATTTTTTTTTTAAATTACTGTCTATAACAATTTTTTGATCGGTCAAAAATCTTGAAAATTTAATACGAGGTTCCTCATGTACCTTGTTGAGAAAAAAAGTTAAGCGTGAATCTGCAAATAGTTTTTTATAAGCTTCTAAATTTAAAAATGTCTAAGAAAAAATATGTAAAAATCACGAAAGTTTGCATTTTTTAATTTTGATATAGAAAATTTCTATTAGAAATGTATAAAAATCTTTCTGTTTGAACCTAAGATTTGACAATTTATCGAAAGATAACCTATAAGTGTTTATACCTTTCACAAAAAAAAGTTTACCAGAAACTCAAACTAATCTTTTATGAGCGATTGAAATTAGACATTCACTCGTAAACTATCGATTTCTTAGGGAACGATTTTATTGTTTTGTTGTAATTTAAAAACAAATAACTCTAGACACTTTAAATTTTCGCACAATATTTAAATTATAATTTTCTATACACCGTACAATTTTTAAAATATCTCGACTCTTTTTAAGCTCATAATTGTAGGCATAAGAAATTTTCTGTTTTTTTTTTCTATAAATATCGATTTAAAAATGTTTGTCTTATCGAACAGTTTGAAAATGTAATATAAATAGTTTCTTATAAGTTGTTGTAATAGCAGTTCAAATTATTAAAAATACATTGGTGCAGATTTTTTTATTAGAAATTAAAGTTCGAATTTTGACAAAATTTATCAAAATATCGAAAATTTGCAAATTATTTTGTAATTTAAAATTAATGAAAATATGTTCAATTTGTATTTAATTGAATTCAAATTTAACACATCCATTACTGCAATGACCCACTCGAAACCTGCTGTACCCACTTGCTGAACTTTTTTTTTTTTATCTCTTATAGATGATGATTTCAGAAATAAACAATCATTACAATACCGCACGGAAGTCGACGCGGTCATGTCGTTCTTTAAATTACTGTGGTGTCAGAGACATAATTCGACATAATTCGATATTTTGAAAATAAATTACATTCGGCGAATAGTGAGTATGCTCGCGCATGCGTGTGGTGTGTGTCTGTTTCGTTCAACACTGTTTGCGTTTGTCGTACGGTAGCTTTTCGATGCTGTCCCGACGAGTGTATGGAAAATATTTGTTTTAAATGGTGACGCAAATTGCGAATTACCGACTTGGAGTTGAAAAAAAAAAATGTTACAATTATTTCGTCATACGGCGCATTACACACTAACGATTCATTTGAGTTTACCGTTTTTATTTTTGTGAAGTCGCCGTTAAAAAAAAAAAAAATAAAAACAAAATACTTTCGAGTTTGTGAAATGCATGTTCATGGTACGTCAATGGCCAATCATTTTTAACTGTGAATATCAGACAACGAAATCTAATATTATTCTCTACTCTTAGATATCCACCTATATAAACTGAGTGATTCACCACCAAGCGTGCTGACCCTCATTTTTTATTTAATAAAATTGAAAATTGAAATTTTGATTTTTTTAAATTTTTAAATATTCTAGAAACGCAAAGGCCATGTTTTTAAATTCTCAATATTTTTATACTTAAGTGGAAAAATGCAGAAATTTGTAACTTGACAAGAACTCCGGAAGAAAAGTAAGAAAAATCTCAAGAATTTTAAAATACGGTAACATATATATATCGATATATTTATAAATTCCAAAAATCAGATTTTGAATAACTGCATTATTGAAGAAGAAAAAGTGGGTGAAAATACTTGGTGAATTCACGGCCCAGTTTACGATAGATGAAAAACAATTGTTTTGCACAAACTTATTCTCATATAAATCCAATGGAATTACAGAAACTGAGCAAACGATTTTTTTTTTAATTGATACAATTGAATTTTGGTTTAGTAAAAATATGTAAATGCAAAATGCATATTATTTTATGATATTTTTTTATTTTATCTGATCATAAATATAATAAGTAGGTACCTACAATGTTACCAGATTTGCATACATTTGTATTTCAGTCTATTATACAAATAAGCAGATAAAAGAATAATTTTGATTTATATTTTAGTAATACACTTCAATATTATAGTAATACTATATTATGCACTATAATATTTTTGAAATTTAACTATAATTACTCGGATATTGTTGAGTCTAATGAATAATGATTATGCATTTCAGTAAGACGCTTACGGATAAGCAGTGAAATATTGACGAAATCATTAAAAATTGTACTACCTAATACCTATATTGTCGATTATTTTAATTTTAATATAGTATTACCTACTTTGATTTAGAAAGAAAAATCGATTAAATTTAATCATCTGTGTAATTCGGTAGATTGGCCAAAACTAGGAGGACAATTTAAAACACAATAACGATGTAGAAAATTGGTAGTAAATTGAAAATGAACATTTGGTGATATCCGATTAGATATGAATACTCATTAAGGCATCTAATTTCTTAAAATAGTGTTTTGACGAGGACAATATGGCTTGTCATTTTGCTTAATAGTAATAATTATTGACAAATATGTTTTTTTTTTAAAATTCTTTCTTTATTCTCCTATGTACTCGGTTCCACTTTACATGACCAGAACTAATTTCTGACTATGTCCAAACTAGGGACGTTTTACAGTAGTTATCTATGGTGAGCTGTGTGTGTTTCGTCGATCGCCGTGTGCGTTTGAGCGTGAATATTTAAATAATTATTTTCAAGTTGAATAATATTATATTTTTCGAGCGTTATATTTCAACACCGTGAATACCTGTCGAACAATATTGGACCAAAGGTAAGTTCTTATAAGTTTTATTACATCAGTTAATTGTTTGTATTATACATATACACCTAAGTATAAATGAATAGGTCACATTAAATACAAACATTTTTTGTCGTAAATATTGTTTGAGTACTATACGTCAGGTTCGATCAGTGAATATCGCATTTCACCTAAAAATCTGGAAATATTACAAAGACAATCTTAACAACAATATTATTTTTTAATAGGAAAAAGGTAGTTTTTTTTAAATAAAATGTCGTGCTTAAAATATTTTATATTCATATTATGATTTACTGGTTTTAATCAATTAAAGTTTAGTTATACTCAGTCACGCAGAGTGCAGAGGCACAGATGTTCCTTAGCTGAGTTTACATTTCTGTAAGTACCTCACCAATACTCCTGATGTCCAAACTTAAAAATAAAATTAACTAATAAATTGTTGAAACATCCCGTTCTTGTATCAATTATGTAAACAGGTGTAAGTGTTGATGTTTCATTATTGTGATTGGAACATAGAGTTTTGTAAAACTTATTTATGTAAAATAATAATAAAAAAAAGAAAAGAAGATAATTAAAATGGATATCGGATAACGAGATTGGAAAATATTCGATCATAGTAACAGATTAGGTATCACGTGTATCGTAATAATGGATATTTAACCAAACCAATAAATGACAAAAACTAAAAAAATACTAATACATAGCAACCGATCGTCTCAACGAGATTCCACTCAGAGCTGTTTTGTGAATGATTGCTCTTATAATAACAATATTTAATATCACAGCTATTACCAATTAATATCCAATGGCTCTGCGCCATGGTGAGCAAAGCCCAAAAAAACGTTAGATTAGTGTATCTTATCTGGATTTTTAATTTCTAAAACGAAAATATTTAAATCTGCAAAATATGGAGCGTTTTTTATAAGATAATAATTGTACTTTGGGAATAGCAGACAAAAAATTAAAAATTTTAATTAGACAAAAAACTCAGGGGAGATCACTCGGCTGTATGATATAGGTGTCGAGTGTACCTCATTATTGAATAGATAGGTCACTGTAATCGTTATGTTAAATTGTAATTCAATGATAAAAAAAAATCATTGTATACGATGAAAACCGATTCTGATCGGAGACATTTTGTAAGCGTTTATGTTTACAAAATTGAAAATAATTCGGTACCTAGTTTTCCGAATTTTGTAAAAGTTTTAAATAAAAATGATTAAAAAAAAAAATTTGACAGTGCATTTTTTTTATCGCTGCAAGGAAAACCCGCGAAGGACTTTGTTTTTAACTTTCAAACCGTTTATAACCATACATAATTGATAATATCGCAAAACCAATATACATTCGTTGATCCGCTCAGAATGTAAAAATGTACTTATGGTACGCTGTTTATACTGCTACTATAATAATAATAAAATAATATTTTTTATTTTTCTTGTATTTTAATTTATTTCAAAGAGCGAATAGCGGATACCCCGGCCCATAGCATATAATAATAAATTATCGAGCAGTCGTTGTTTATAAAGTGCTACTATTGAAATTCATCCGATAATATTATAAAATGTTTGGGTACATACAATAGCATTTTAAATAATTCAAGTCAATGAATACTGAAAATAGAATAAAAAAAAACGGACACGCGTATTATACACCTACTTATAGGTACATAATAATATTAAACTTGTTGCGAACATTCGCATACGATTTTACTGTGTATAGTTGTCGTTTATAATGTTCGTCGACACGTCACATATGCGAATATTAAAAGTACACTCGCACACTTAAAGTATGGCAAAATATGAAAATATATTGTTACGTTCGAGGATAATGCGTATTGTATAATATTATACTATTATCTGCACGCGGTATATTGTATGTGTTTTTACAGTTTAATGGTAGATTCCGAAGAAACTTCGTTTTAATTAAAATATACGCGATAGGCATATACTACAGTCGTCTGATGGTTCTCCGCGAAAATATAATATCAAAGTCGAGAAGTTATATTATATTATTATCATGACGATGCCACGAAAGCCGAACGAGATGTTAAATAGCCATAGGTATTGTCATCTGTATATGTTCTGTTTCCACGCCGAACATTTCGAACACCTGTAGAGATGGGCATTCGAAAATTAGTGTTGAACATGTTTTTCATCATGTGTGCAGCTAGACTCGGTCGATGACATGTGTGTCACTGAACAAATGTTACTCGTCGCATAAAATAATATGTTTGATTTGGTTCTTTCTAAACTATAATATTGTCTCGGTTGTCCGTGGACAATATTATTTGAAGAAAATATCGCTCAGTCTTACTATAAATCGTAGGTATAGGTAGTCGAAACGGACGGTTATAATATTTTATAATAGTGCAGATATGTTATTAATTGAATCCGATGAAGTATATGTACGTACGTTAATAATTACGTACACCTATTTATGATTAAATCGACATGGCGTGTCTTCTGACAATATATTTTGTTTTAACGACTGCAAAAACTTGAATTTTTGATTTAACATATTGCCCGACACGTCGCGACGCAAATTCATAATGCAAAGATGCTAACAAAATATACACTTACATCAATCACTGTCATTTTTTTTTTTCATTCAATGAAGTCATCGTGTTCTTTTTATATATTTTTCAACTTAATTTTATAACGAAATAAGAAAATCTCATTTTTCACTCCGCGTTTTATTAATGATTGGAATCAATATAAATATTAAATTATATATATATATATATATATAAATCGCTGTTACGACAGTCGCATATATTTCCCGTTGCGAATTCTCAGCAAACGAAATTAATTTCGTTCATAATATTTAAATTCTAAAATATACATTTAATATAAATTATATATGACTTAATGTAAACATATATTTATAAAGATTAAAAACGAACGTGTCCTAAACATTTTTTTAAAAAAAAAACGTAAATGGTTAGTTAAATAATTGTTTGTCATTACATATTTTTAAGTATTTTCTAATAAATATTACCATCAAAACTACAATATAATAGTATTATAAACGTATATCAAACAATCTATACAGACGACATGCTGACGTCGTATTAAATCCATAATAGTTAATGAATTTCATATTATTCGGAACATAAATTATTATAGTATATCAATTCAGACAGATTTGACGAATAGATA
This sequence comes from Neotoxoptera formosana, assembly GCA_022818045.1. Taxonomy (NCBI): domain Eukaryota; kingdom Metazoa; phylum Arthropoda; class Insecta; order Hemiptera; family Aphididae; genus Neotoxoptera; species Neotoxoptera formosana. The sequence continues at coordinate 16,676,442 of CM040634.1, forward strand.
ATCTGACCGTTATAGATAGAATTCCAATCCTTCGAGCTAGTTATTTTCTAAAACCGGGTTTTCAAAGAAAGTTTTAAGAAGCACACAGTCGTCGTAGAAAACTCATCACATCCCGTTCGTCGTAATTAACTAATTAAACATTTTAAAGTATAATATTATTATAACGTACAGTTGATACTGATGTTGTTCGTCGGTCAAATCGTGAAATGCGAGAGGCAAACTATTACAATATTTGAAAAGACGAAATGTAACTCGTGTATAACATCATCCTCTTTCGAATAGTTAGATTTTTTCCTGGCTATGCAAAAATGTTGGACACTATGTAACATATTATTATTATTATTATTCTATTATATTCCACGTCATTCCGGACCCACTCATTCCCCCCGAAGCCAATATAAACCGTGTAACAATATTTTGAATTTTTCCATTTCAAAATAGCTGTCAACTCAGCGTCATACAAAAAACATAATTTATTTGAATTTTTTCGGATACAAAAATTGAATTTTCTCATTTCAACTGCACGCATATAATATAATTCGTTATATTAGTCAATTTAATTTGAAAGGAGTTCAGCAGGATCGTATATTATACTGTTGTCTTTTATTTATTTTTTATTTTTATTTCAACGTGAAACATTTAATGCAATCAAATTTTGATCCGTCTTTTATATTTCTAAAATCTTTCAATTAAATGCCATTTATTGTTACCTACCGCTTTTGTCCATATATACACATTACTCAACCCACACGTGCGCGTGACGTAATAGCTTCTCAGATTATTCTCGTATATTTTATTATCAGTATTTGGACAAATAGTTTGGATTATTTTAAAACTTTCTAAAATTGTTCGTCGTCTAATCGAATTTAATATGACGCTAATATAAGTTTGTTTATACTTTAAAATGCAAGACATAATATTATTATTAAATTACGATCGATTCCAAACACCCTCGCGTGATATAATATGTTATACAATTATTTTTTATCATTGATAGAAACTCAAAGTTCCACCGTATGCGATATTGGACGTGTTTGCTTTAGAGACATTCCCGCGAGTCTCATTAAACGTTTTCATCTAGTTCAGAGAAAAAGATAGGTAACTTACGGTTTATTTTTTTGTATCACACGAAATGTATAAATATCTTAACTTAAGGGGCACAATATGTATATTATGAATACAATTTAAAATGGACGGCACGTAGATAAAATGAAATAGTCAAAATCACTTCTCTCCAGGAAACAAATAAAAAATAACTATGGAACGGATTTTTCATTTTTCAAAGATAATTTAAAATAAAAATAAATGTTTCGATAAGGAAAACTACGTAGAAAATTTCATTTCTTTACAAAATATCGTAATATTGAAAAATTGCAAAATTTACTTATCATCTCTTATCCGCGAGACCGTGAATGTTAAAACTTAAAACGGTTAGATACGATTATAGGTAGGTATTTGATATACATTAATTATTATGATTCTTTTAATTATTACTAGATAGGTATTTATTATTAATATGTTAAAACGTAATGATAATACTTCATAATATTACTATCGAGTATAAAACGATATAAACGATAGCTAGACAACCGAACATCGACTCATAAGAAGATGGCCGACCAATACTTAAAGAGACACACATCAATTATAATTATTTAAAAAAATATTATTTTTATTTTACCAGAATTAAAAGCATAATTTTTCCCAGACCGGATAAATTTTAAACCACATCCGTTGATCAGATTTCTGCCATCCATGTCGACCTCAGCATATCTTCCACATCCAGCCGGTTCGTACATTCTACAGACCTCTGACTACCTATATGTATTGGTTTTCCGAATTTCCATTCAGTTTTCCATTTAAACATCTCTCCCACATTGTATGTAATTTATCAATTAGACTTCCTATATTGTCAAACTCTCTCCTGCATTATCGGAGTGTTGAATTCCTCACGCTCCAAAAGTCGTATACATTTTCATTAGGTTATAATAGGTATGCCGTTCCTTCTGGGCGATAAGTCTTTGCGGTGGTTTAAGTATATATAGGTATAACAAATTTCGTTAAACGGTTCCGATACAACGATCAATAAACGATTAAGTTTTTATTCATTTTTTTTTCATTTTTAAATTTTCTTTCGATACACAACACGTGCCCAACATTTTTTACGCGACAGCTATTCACAAGACGTATAGCCGATAATATCGGTCTGGTATGGGATATCGAATACACGTTTTAACGTCCACGAGATAGGTACCTATAGACGTGCACAGTCGGTAAGTACGTTTTTACAGAACCATTGAGTCTGCGCACGATAAAATTGCCTGCGGACAATCTGCGGACATGCTACTATTTACTAAAGTCAACTTAACTCTCGAGGAAGCTACATCCGCATGACGTTTAGTTTTCACCTTGCCCGTGTACGACATAGCAAAAACTGTTTTGCTCTGAACAGAACCACTGTAGTATTAGTATTAAGACTCCAAATCGATAAACGATATAGCCGAGAACATTGTCCATGAAATTTCGTTTTTATTTTTTTTTTTTTGATATCACTTATACGATAAAAGTTCTTATTGTTTCAAAATCCATTATTTTTGTGTGTTTTTTCAAACTCTAGTAACTTTTTTATAGTTCCGATATCGAAAAAATAAAAACTATATTTCACAGCCAAAGTTCTCGTTGTTTTATGTGGTGAAAATTTCGTTTCTATAGTTGTGACTGTAGCTTTATCGGATCTTTCTCGCGCAAAACAATTTGGCTACGTCTTAAATATTTTGTAAGACGGATACAATACATCCGGGTGTAGCGTCCTCTCGTGTTGTTATGAATTATCAATGTTTCCTAGAAATCGTCATAATTTCTGGTAACATATTATAAAATATATAAATAATGCCTATCTGTATACATACCTAACACATTTGCCCGGGAAAGTTATTTTGATACCTAAAATTATTTTAAGTTTTCGATAAGAATATCAAAGTGGTTTAGAAAATATAAGTGGTAAAAGAGGAAGTATTTGGTTCCTTATTGATAGTGTTCGTATAATTGAAACTTTAAACGATCATTATTAATTATATTACATCGTACTTAAGTTAGACCATTATTTTTTATGGAATATCCAAAGCATAAAATGTGTACGCTCATTTTGTAAGTATACAGCTTTATTCAGTATAAGATAATTACAATTTAATTTTAATATTTACAGTACATACGAAGGTATTGGGCTGCGGAAAAATAATTTTCATAAATAATATTATATCTATCAACATTTATAATTTTTAAAAATGGTCTCATTATAATAAACACTAGATTCTTTAATCAATCTATTTTACACTTTTGTAAAACTGCTTTCAAGGATTTTTAACTTAGGCTTAAACTTAAGTTAGTGAGTGTACATAATGAATCATCTTTTAAAATGTGTAAATCACATATTTTCACATTACCTACATACCTATACACAAAAGCGTTTATTCGTTTATGCCGATTCACATAATTAATATTATCGGTAACGTACAAAAAACACTGTTGAGGGTTGTATTAATGAGGTGCAAAAAATGTTTAGCACCTACCACGGTCGCGTTATCGCGATGTTCGAAATCGGTTCAAACGATCCCGTGTTTGGTAGGTATTTGACTGTATCGATATTAACTCGCGGAACCCGAAATAAAAAAAAAAAAAAAATATTGGTTTTGACTTTGACGGTCGAATCACTAACAGAGCCGGATATAACACGCTTTAAATTATAACACACACAAATATAGTGACGGGCTGACGGCATTTTCGACAGTTGACGCGGACTGGCCGCCGCGCAACGGTCGGCAAACAAAACTCGCAGGAATGTAAACACAACACAACACTACATGGGGGAGGTTGCACGGGGGTTACGCAAACAGTATTATTTTGCCGAAAGCCATAATAATATTATGGTTACATTTTTTTTCGCCGCGTCGTAGAAGTCCATAAACACAAGACTTTCGTATGTACACCGCGGGGAAAATCCATCACGAACCACTTGTGAAATATTTCTTACACGTGGCTTTATACCGCGTCGTCACGTTTTCCGTAGGTATTCCCGGTATTCCGGGTCCGAAGTTAAGCGCGATATTCGTAAAATAAACATTTCTCACTGCAGTGGTTATCAATATTTTTCCTCCCTTCCCGCCGCCCTTAAAAATATCCCACCAAATATAACGTTGTTTCGGCAACGAAAACGTTTTAAAATTGTATTATAGTTCAGCGGGCGATGTGGTAAGTCACATACGTTATATATATATATATATATATTACGTGTTAGGCCAAGCGAAGATTGAAAAACTGGCTGCTCGTGGCCATAATATGTTTATTTTGTGATATAGGTAGCGGTAGCTCTTTATTTAGTACTACTCGAACACGTATATGGACAGTGTTATTATATTGTATCGAGTTCGGGTAACGTATTCTGATCGGCGTAAGAGCTGTTGCAGGTTTTACAAGCGCGTCTATCAGTGGTTATAGGCAGTGTTGTGCAAAGATTATCAAATATTTCACAAGATAAATAAAAAGGTAATTTTTTTTTCTATATAATATACCTAGTGATTTATAATTACACCAAAATCAATACAATACTTTTGATCGTATTATACTCACACGAAATTACCTGTAAAATAAAAAATGTTCAATTATTGAAATAAAAACGTATTCGTCTCGCACTGTGTTCAGAATGAGATCGTACCTCGGCGGCGACCAGTTTTCGTTTGCGACGGTCAGGCGCTGTGTCCCCACGACGGCGGCTAGTGAAACCACACGCAACGGAATGAAGCCACACGCGCACGCGCACAAGTTGGCCGCCGAGGCACGATCTCATTCCGAACAGAGTATAGATGATTCAGTTAAGATGACGTAATAATTATTTATTTATGATAATGGCACATCATATAAACATTTTTAAATTTATCTAGATACGATAAAAGATAATTAATTATTTATCTTATTACGCTCAACACTGGTTATAGCTAAACGTTTTTGGACCTGTTTTGAAGGGCTTTCTCTAAATCGGAAATAAGATCATTTTTCGCATGTATCTATAATACGGGTTTGTTCTTTTTTTGGGTATCAAAATATGGTTTCGTCTGTGTAAATTTAAAAAATAATACATAAGAAAAAAAATGTACGTTAATAGTATTGTAATCCAAGCTCCACACACTTCAGCGTACACGGTATAAATGTTAACAATCGTTAAGTAGCATGATTAGTCAGTAATTAATTGTGATGATAAAAAAAGAAATTCACGACCAACACGCCGGTTAAAGTTTCGCAAGTAACTACTACAACTACAGACAATTACCGTTAAGACAAATTGTTCGTACGTACTTTTAACACGACGTCGTCATACGAGAACATTGAGCGAAGAGAATTGTTTCCTGCTCGCATTAAGTTAAAGTTTTCTGTTTTAATGTACATTTTGCTAAAAGTTAATTTTATTATTACATAAGAAGTTATACAATCTGTGCACAAACCGCTGATGTAATAATAGTACCCGCTATATAATATGATATATTTGTATTAAAAAAAAAAATAAAAAACGTTGAAACTCTGCAGCAAAGTACTAATGCCTAAAATAATTATCATATAGTTATATCTAGTTAAATCAAATGCATTGTGATTCACCAGGCATGCTCTGATTTTTGGAATTTTAAATATCATACTTAAAGATGATTTCAAATTCTTGTACTACTTAAGGACTAAGGAGTGCCCTGTGACAAACATCTGTTTTTCATATGAAAACTCTCATTTTTTACTATAAATTTTTCAGTGTATATTTTTTTTGAAATTGTTTATGTATTTAATTCAAAATTGTAATGTGAATTTCTTCTGATATTAAAATATTTATTCTAAGGATAATAATCCTTAACAATATAGTATGTATTACAAAAATATAAAATGTATTTGATGTTTGATCAAGTATTCGTTATACTTTTACTATTTTTATAAATTATGTATATTGATAGATTAATATTAAGTATTTAAAATTTTAAAATTTTCATTGTTAGCCTACATAATATGTAATGAAGATATTATCTTACAAACCTTTAATCCTGGACCTATTCACCATATTATACAATGTTAAGTAACTTAAAAACGACTAGTTTGAAGTTCGTTTTTGATGCATCCACATTAAATCCACAGAAAAATTATTCGTTAAGTAATTTACAGTGGAAAAGGGGGGTTATCTTTTGAAAGATAGACGTTTGTATCTTCACAGAGCACTCCTTAAGTGGTACAAAAATCTCAAGAATTTTAAAATATGGTTTTTAAGTATATTTAAAATTTCTAAAAAATCAGTATTTGAAAAAATTGGTTATTAAAATATAACTCTACGAATCACACCCTTTACTCGTATACTATAATATATTGTGTAGAAAATTACCGCAAGACGTATATTGAAAAATAAACCTATTTTATACTATTTCGTTGTGTAATAATATAATGAGAAATAGGCTACAAATATATTAAGCATGACTGATAAATGTATATAATTTATTACGATACGTCTATAACAAAATCCGTTTGATTAGCGTTTTTGACTATCGTGTAAACAATACGCTTATTTTTCCGGTTTCGCGGTAGTTTCAAAAACGATTGATACAAAAGCTATAAAAACGAAAACTCTTAGTACTCTTGTGCTTACTTATTATTATTATTATACTCATACAGTGAATCGCGATACGCCGTTAAGCTCGCACGATAAATATTATTATTATTATTATTATCTCTTATCGAAACGAGAGTTATTAATTTCCCTCTGTTATTCATGCAATATTATATACACAGTCGTAAATATATCGTACACATTACTGCTGCTATCGCAGGGGCTGAAAATACGGTAAATTGCACCGTCGTCGTCGTATAATAGTTCGTAATGGTTTTGGCTGTACGTAAACCTCGAGAGTTCTAAAAGATACGAGAGACCATATTATTTTTGATATTAATATTTATAGTTATTTCGCGGCGATGTTCGTCGTCGTGATATATCCACAGAACTATAATATAATTCTATTTCGTTTTCATTTTTTTTCTCGTTTAGAAGCACGTAAATACAACTGCGGCAACTGCGGTGTATATATACACAATATGTGTGTGTGTGTGTGTGTGTGTGTATGTGTGCAAGTACATTAACCTAGTTCGCCGTTGACTTGAGTTCGTAAAATATGTAATCATAAAGTTTGTTCAAGCAGCCAGCTGACGTTGTACATTAATTAGAGGCTCGACTACGGTCTAAAACGTATTTAATATTCTTTGAATTCGAATATTGTGTTAGCTTTAAAATCAGTCACTATTCATATTATTGTCACTATCTGGTCGTGTTACGAGCGCAATACAATATAATAATAATGCATATACGCTCGACTTTCGTTAATAATTAATTATTGTTTCGCGACCAATAAAAATATATTATAAAGTATAATATGATATTATTATGAAACAATATTTTGAATAACTAATGCGATCGCGCTATTAACCGTTTAAAAACTACGAAATACGCGTGACGGTATAATATATTATATCGTTATCGCTGTTAAATTATAAATCGGTTTTTCATCGAGGGAATTATACGAGTCATTATTTTCAGCACGTAGATTTTCAATAAGTGTATTACAGCATGTAGGTACATCGATGCCGCGATGGCAATATTTATTTTTTCCGTTTAACCACTAGGACGCCACGTGAAATGAAGAACCGCAAAAATAAAATAGAGAATACGAGTGCATATCATTATAAATTTATTATTCTCGACGTCTGTTAACACTATTCATATCGAGTATATTTTATTTTGAGACTTACTCGTTATTGGATAGAACAGTAGTCATTCACGTGTTACATAATAATATTATATATTATATATGATTTAACGTGTGACTACATTTATTTTGAAAATCAATACAATAATACATTTTTGTTTTATCGACTACACGAACGAGATGAGGTTGAGCTATATATATTTGATAAGAAATCGCTTTCACGATTTGTCCACGAAATTATTTAACTTTTAGTGGCTTACAATTTATGTACAAAATCGTTTAACTATAATATGCATTTTCACCAAACCCGTACGATGTCACTACTTCACGATTACACCGGTTGATCACAACCGAACTGCCCACTAAAAATGGGTATTATATATTATATTATTTGTTTTTAGTCAATAATAGCGAAACGATTTTGAATGTCTTCCGCTGAATAATAAAGTAGGTAGGTACGTAAAAAAGTATACAAAAATAAGTATAATAATAATATACCGTTTAATTGAGTTACCTGTAATAACTCTGCTGTAGGACGCATAACGACGTTAGCGGTCGATTCAACAATTTAAATAAGAACGTTAATTTATAAAGAAATAAAGCCTTAACTTTTCTTTGTCCGACTACGTGCTACAATATAATATAATATAATATAATCTTACTCTATTTTCAGCCACAGATAGGGCACAATATATTATTTTATACCTGCATCCACGTTGTATTATTAAAATCCCCGTAGGTAATTTTATGTTAATCCGCGTGTCTTATATCGCAGTAAGTTTTTGCATTAATAATTATTAAAAGTACAACATCAATGTGTTCGAAAATTCGGTTTAATGTTGAAAAGTTTAACGACGTAGGCGTACAATGTGTATAATATTATGTTTATACATATTATAAATTATTATAATCCACGAAAATATAATTAGTCAAGTGGATAATATTTTGGAAAAAGGTACGTTTCGAGAGTAAAATATTAATCCTATTAGTTAAAATTATTTATGTTTTATCCTTCAGTTAAATCCCGTGAAATACATTAATTTTAAATTGCCAGAAAGAAAATCCATCGGTTCTGCAGTAATGATATGTTTTTTTTTTCTGTTAACGCTTTTAAGGGTTGTTTCAATGCGATAAATCTTGTATAAGCATAGGCAAAAGTTGACATTTTTTTTTTTACAGAAATTGCAAAACGTGCAGAAAATGGCAAAGCACGATTGAGTAATAAAAACAGATGACCGTTAAACAACCTTGTTTTTTTTAAAAAAAAAAATGTATTCGTTGATTAAAGTCATTAAAATAAATTTATTATTTTTACCTAATTTAAGTTAATAATAGACTTACTTCGGTAAAATCGATTTTTAAACAATCATATAATTAAATATATTTTTATTATTTAAAAGAATAGAATATCATTTGTGCAGTTACATACAAAACAGCACTTACCTGTGTGTAAAGGTTAAGTATATTTTTGAACTGTTTCAGTTTTTCAAGACCATTTTTGAGGTTATCCAATTAGTAGGTACAAGAGAGTAAATTATCTAATGAAATAATGATCATTTTTATTTTGATATTGTATTAATAAATAAATGAAAAATCCGTCTATTATTTATGATTATTCTCATATTAAATATTAGGTATTTATTAGTTTATCACAATATCCGTTCTTCTAATATAAATGTGAATATGTTTGGTCTAATAATAAATAATAATCAGTAACCAATAATAAGATTTATGTTGATTTAGTTGTGAATGATATTTCATTTTTTTGTTTTATAATATTTGGTGGAGATAAACTATCTTATTTGGTACTCGATAGTTGGTTTATACATAACTATAACTTATAATAATGTACAATTTTTTGCGAAAAATAATATCACTGGAAGATATATTTAGCACTGCGAAAAGTAAAACGCTCAATGTCTCTAACGTTAAAAATTATAATATAAAAATATGACGTATTCTATTTGCACGTTTTGGTTATTATTATTATAATGGTTCCGGTTGTCAAGTGATTTTACGTCTTTATATTATTTTCAATGATGTAGTACTAATTAACATATTATATTTAAAATAATAAAAAAAAAAAAAAAAACTAAGCTCACCAAATACTAACGACGTAATAATACACTTGTTTGTGTGTCGATTTGATTTATAACTTCATACGTATGCAAAATTATTTATTTTACACTCGTCATTCGTGACGCGTTGATCTTATAATGGCACGTCCATAAGTTTTATATTGTCTTATCGATAATACTCTGTGTTTTGGCACTGTGCACTTTAGACATTTTATTGTGTAGCTCATAAGCAGACGCCACGTTTGACCGTTCATCTCTTTTCGGCTTATACCGTGCAAATTATGGAAACTATTCCGTAAAAATAAAGTGGGACTTACCTGCAGCTCTATAATATTAAGTACAATGCGATTCGCCGGGCACGCTCATTCTCGTTTTATTCGCTTTCGCCCTGTAAACACCTATACGCACGGTTATATAACTAAATACTATTCGCTATAATATGAGCTAATTACTATTATTATTACTGTTGTTGTTGTTGTTTTTCTTTTTTTTTTTTATAACACATACATACATGAGGTATTCACGGCCACGTCCGACCGAAAGACCGCGGACGAATCACACGTTTGCAATAAATATAAAAACCTCGTGATGCCATATGTAACGAGTTGCACATTCCCCGTGGGTATTTTTTGAAGTCCAAAGTGGTCGGCCGAACGATCTCACGGTTTATGGTTATAAATTCACGCCTAGGTTCATAAAGTGGTGACCTAATTCGAACGAACAGTCGCTGTTATCACTGAGTCGGTATAGTGCCACTTGGAATTCCTCGCGGAGTAGACAAAAAAAAAAAAAAAAAACAGCAACCCTTAGTTACCAATACTAATTGGGCTTTCACGGGTCTCAAAGGGCATAGTGTATTGTGTAATAAATTTAACCGAGCACAAAAGTTATGCAATAAAATTTAATTTCATCATTGTGCTTTGCATAAGCCAAATTAACAAAATTCAAAACCAGGCCATAATATTATATACTTTTTTTCGGATTTTTGAAATTAAATAAATACGTTAAAATTTATTTAGACGAATATTTGAAAAAATATTCATTATCAAATTTATAAAAAAAAATGTGTTATAGTCAGAGAAAATCATAATAATTTAACACAAATATTTTACTTGTAAAAGTTCTTATACATTGTATATTGTTTAAAGAAATTCAGTATATTATGTGTATTAAAAATATTATACAAATATTATTAGTCACAATTATTAATGGCCATGTGTGATTGAATGAATTTTGGTAAATCTCACACATCAGATAATTATGTGTGTAAAATAACACTAATTTGTTTGATACATTTAGAATATTTCATTTTAACTTTTTAGTTACCAGAAAACAATTCTTTCATTTTTTGTTATCCTTGTCAATATACACTTAAATTAATTTGAACTATAGTTTTTACGCATTTTTACATTGTTAATCTTATATTTAAAATCACTATATAAAATAATGACCTATGAAAAATTATTGGATAATTTAAACAATATTAATGACCAACACAAATTTGCGTTGTCATCAACACCAAATTTATCATTGTGTTACTAAAAACTTGCTTGTCATTAAAAGGATCATTAATGATGTGATTAGAATAATAATAATAATTCATTTTTAAGATTGTTTAAGACAGTTTTAAATCAAAGTTTAATGCTAAATAAATATTGTCACACGTTTGAGTATAATTTGTTGTATCAAATGTAACTAACGTAACTTTGTATAACATATTTTTGAGTATAAATAAAAAAATAATAACAAATGTTCAATTTGTGACGTAATTAGTTGTTTATTTTAAATATTTAATTTTTTTAATATATTTTTAAAATTAATTTAATATTGAAAACATAATTTTTTATTGAACAAAATTGATTATGTTTGTTTAGGTGTTTAAATATTGTATGATTCGTATCATTGAAATATTGGTAATAGGTGTATAAAAACGTTTTAATTACTTTTGGCTTCTATTATTTTCAACCTATTTCAATAAGCATACAATTATTATAATACAAATAAAAAAAAAATATTTTCTTATGATATTTATATATTTTTGTACACTTGGGAAATCATTATTTGAAAGTAATCTTGGTTAATTTAATTATTTAAAAACTATTATTTCAGAATTATATAACTTTCATATTTAAATTAAATATGAATAATGAAAGTTAATTTTCAATGAATTGTACATAGTAGTGGAATCGTACATATATTTGTAGTGGTTTTAGTGAAAAGAAAATTCGAAAAAGAACGGTACATTAAAACTTCCGATGGCAACGCATATAAAAGTTTTTAGATACCTATATTTACTCAAACGTTTTTAATTGAAATTTCATAATTTTTTCTTATTTTTAGCAGACAGTTTGAATACCTATATTAGTTCTTGTTTTATTTTAATGATTTATAAAGTTTTACTAGGCCACAAAAGCGATAGAGATTCCGTCTATAACAGCGTCTACCCACCTAAATTATATAGTCGGAGAAGATAAATTTTTCCTTCAGATCGATTTTCCCTTTAATTTTATTGGAATTTTATTTTCTAAGATGTTGTCGAAAAATTAGAGAGGCATGCATACGTTTATTATCATCTGTTGTTTTTTTAAAAATACGTGACATTTGTTCTGTTATTCAATCGGCGCATATCGAAGTGGAAAGTGGAAAATACGAGACCTACAAAGTGTATTTCGAATAATAATACTAATAATAATAATAATAATAATAATGAAAAATGGAAAAAATGAATAGTTTTGAGTCGCCGTTGGTTGTCTGCCAAATTTCCTCAATAAAATTTCTAATGGATTTATCAAAACCGTTGCGCGCGTCCACTGCGTCAAACGGCTATTACTGCGCAACAATACACAAATTAATGTATAAATAATTACATTGTGCGAACTGTAAATAATAACGACACTCGAGTAGATTTGGTCGGGGAAAAAAACGAAATCAAAAAACTCGCAACAAAAGTTGGTAATGCTGTGTCTGGAACACAATAAGGATTTTTCTCTGCTTATGTGCGAAATAAACAAAAACAAATTAAGGGCGTAATAACCCTAAGGAAACTATTTTTGTTCCATTAGATACGCGTACACCATCGGGCGCACTGTGTTGGTGTGTTGTTTTTAATATTCGCAACGATGATTTTTTTCGTTTCCCCCCCCCCCCCCCCATTTGTTCGTTATTTCAACTTCTCCGTCTCCGTCTCCGGTACCTCCTTCTCCTGCTCTTCAGCCCCTCCTTCACCTCATCCTCAACCTCCACCTCGTCATTCCCCTTCCTCCTCCTCGTCGTCGTCGTCGTCATATCGCTCCTCTTATCCGTTCCCTGTGCGCGCTTTGTTTTGACTGCCAAACTTTTGCACCGTTAAGTCGAGCACTTAATGACGATGGCATTCCTCTCTAAAGACCCGTCGGCGGCGGACAACCCCTCAGCATCGGTTTCGTGACGGTAGTGTTGGGTGGATGGGTGGCGGGCTAGGACGAGGTTATATTTCCCCAACCCTCCTCCGACGACCCGCGCACCCGAGCCGCAGTCCCCAGAGGTATAATACCTCGGCGCCACCGGTAACGAATGCCGTCGAGGTTTTCAAAATCATCCTGTGCAGTTTTTTTTTTTTTGTCTCCGTATTGTTATTATACGTTTTTTTTGTACGTTTTCTGTTCATATTAAAAAAAAAAAAAAAATCAAAAGAAATCGAACAGTATTCTTATGATTCAAATACTATAATATGCTCCCCTTGGATTGTTAAACGCCGTAATAATTTAAACACAAATACGCTGCACGTATATACTTACACATAATCAAACCGCCGTAGGTTTTACGATAATTCGTAGAGTTTTCGAAAATAAAGAATCTTTTTTATTTGGCTCGTTTGTTCCCCCCTCCCCCACGGTTACAGGTAACTTACACTCGGTATTATACTCCGTATTCGTTTTATGTCTTATGTTTCGGAGATATTGAATTTGATGAATATTTTTTATACATATATACACAAGTATATTGTAATAGAACAACTAACAACACTCGTATACGTACCTATAACATATACCATACATTTTCAGACGTATATTTTTGAAACGATATTTTATTATTTTGTGTATAATTATTTATACCATGATAAATAAATGGTTTCATTTTGGTTATCTAAGATATATTTCACTTACCTGCTATGTATTAAGTGATTTTTTTAAACATCAAGACACTCTCCGTGTGTAGGCTATTTTTGAGATAAGTTATAAAGAAATCGATATGGAGTAATTATATTTGAAATCGGTGCTTTTCAACTAGGCAGTACACTTTTACTAAGTTATTTTATTCATTGTCGATCTAACATTGTGAAACAATTTTCTGAAAATTGTGGTATACAAATGTCGATTGTTATTAATTTTTGCACTAATAGTTTTAATTTTAAGTGTAACTCATTTAAATATTGCATACATTTGTTTCTCTTCTTTTTAGTAATGTCGCGATGTTTGGATGAATTTCTTGTGAGGTTAGGGGCAATAATCAAACATTATTTTAAAATTAATTTTTTTTTTCAAAATGTCATAGTTTTATCTTATACCTATACTTATTCAAAATAAATATAAAATTAAGTCCATTTTTGTCGTGTTTATTTTATGTATGCTAATTATTGACTAAAATGTATTACACGAAAACAATTCACTTTACTTTAATAATATATAATGTAGGTATAATATATAATATAAACTAAAATAAAATCGTTTTTATCGATGTGCATAACGTTAAGTCAAGATATTATAAAGTAGGTAGGTATTATATTTTAACGTAATCGAATAATCGAATATTATATATATTACGAGTCGCGCGTGATCAGTACAAAAATTATTGTAATAATATGTTTATAATCATTTCGTGTACAGCGAACACCAAAGCTGCTCGTGGAAGTTTTTAAGTACAAATCTCCATCAGCCCCCTTAGACCTCCTCTCAAGTAGAGAAGTTTTCGACAATTTATTCGTTACCCCTACAACAACCCGGTTGCTCGTCCTTCTTTATCACTGATTTACGGCCGCGCGTCCTCTCCTCCCGTTTCCCACGCCTGTTTAGGTCCGGCACGACCATAAGCATTATTCACATCTGCCGCCGTCCCTTATCACTCGGCTCCGTTTAATGGATTTATCCGTTTGTTGTTGGCGTAGGTTTTTCCGCGTTTTCTAAATAATATTGTGTGTGTGTGTGTGTGTGTGTGTGTGTGTGTGGGTATAGGTCGAAGTTACGTCATTCGTTTATTTTATCGCTTTTTAGTGCTTTATACTTCATGACATAGTGCATTAAAACTTTCGGTGGCAATAACGTAAGTTATAACGTAACACATGTGCGTGACTAAGCCCGCTGAATGTAGATCATCATCAAACTAATTAAGAAATCAAATTAGAAACGAGAGTCAACTTTCTAGGCGAATAATAATTATTTATCTTGAACTGCAAATTACGATAAGAAATAATCAAATTTAATGCAATTAAAATAATATTATAGTGTCATAAGTTGTATTATGCTATTTTGTATTAAATAGGAATCTTGTCTGCGATTTGAATAATATAATATAGTGGACTTATTATAAAAATTAGACTTTGTTTGAATAATATATTTAGTTCAAAGATACGTCTTAAGTATTATTTATACATATAACTTAAACTGCTTAAAGTAAAAATCTTATATAATTTTTTTTAATTCAATTACAGAGATTAAAATATGCACCTTTTTTATTTAAACTACCGAAGACAGATTTGTATTACTGCTTTAGTTTTGTTTAAGATTAATGAATATTATACATATATAGGTACTTAATATTAACGATATATATATCTAAAATATATTTAATAACTTTGAATATTGGGTACTTAAAATAAAATAATACGATAGTTAAATAAGTTTTTATGTTTTTAATTATTTAAATACTATTATTATTTATTACGTACCTGGTACCTAATAATTTTTTTTAGTGATTTAAGTACCCATTGAATAATTTAAACTGTTAAAAGCAAATATAGGTTTTATACTATTAATTTTCCTGTGTCATATATCGCTTTAAACTTAAAAAATATTTATGATGGGTATAACCTTTCACAACAAATTATAACTATTTATATATTCGTAAACATAAAAGAGTTATTTCAGGTATAAAAATATAGTTAAAGTACAAAATGATGACAATTTCATAATATTTTCATAAATAGTAATACTGGAAGTTATATTGGCACTTTAAGTTACTACGAAGGGTGAAAGGAGCAGTTTAAATGTTAAATTGTTTTACAATGTTGTGCAATTGCGTCTATTTTTTTTATAAAAAAGAAAATTTAAAGTAAATATTTCAAATTATATGGAATAAATCAATTGTAAATTCCAAGAATACGTAATGAAAAATAGAATACGTCAAAAGTGATTGGTGAAAAATTTGTTTTTTTATGACAGTCGTCATGAAAAAAATGCAAAATTGAGTGCTGGAAAAGGTGTGTGTTGCATCAAAAAGAATTAACAAAACCATATGCATACAGAAAGCTCTCATTTAGATCACATTAAATTGTGTAGATCAATATATTATTTGGATTGATTGATAGTAGGTACTTAGGCATGGTAAGTAATTGAAAAGGATTTCAGCTCGATATAGAATTCCAAAGGTCAACAGTAACAGGATTTATCATTATTTTGTGTATATTCTGGGTACAACCTAATTATACCCATCTTTGTGGAATGCAGATCGTCAGTACAGTCAAAACGTTTTCCGGAAGAATCCTTCTGAAGCACCACTCCGATAGTTCCCATTTCCTGATCAACTTTTTGAATAAACGTTCCCCGGACACTCCCGAGTCCCGATTAAGACGTCAACGTGTTGTTGGAGATACTTTAAAATCGGAAATATCATCTTGTTGATACTTAAGTGGGTCATTTTTCAAATTTCTCGGTGGTTCGTGTGAGGGAAACCTATAGAAAGAATGCGAAAATGAAGTAATGTAAGGAAGTGCGGTTTCAACAAAATCGATAAGGGTTATTTTGTTGTAATTCAGAAAATAATGGGCACTTAAAATGTTTAAAACGTCTTATAAACACTAGTTTATTGTAAACCGAGCTCCACTCAGAAAGAATCGTTTTCCGAAAGCGATCATTTATCATCATTGGTTTGAAATTTACAACAAATTTACAATAAACCACCAACATATTTCTCGGAAATGTGAGCGAAAAAAGCCAAACACACCAGTTCTATGCGCATCCTGTTCCGCTCTCTCACAACTTCACTCGTTTTTATATCACAAGATGATCATTTTAATTGTCTGCGATCATTAACGCAAAAAGTTTCTACTTTTTTGAATTTTTTTTCACCTCATAATGTCATTTAAAAAACAACGTCAAATTTTATTGATATAATTTTTTATTTTTTTGGATGACAACGTGTATTTTTAAAATCATACTAGAAAACAGTTTGTTTTTCGGAATACAAAAATTTCGAATGTGTAATTAATTTGAGTTATACGTTTAGATGAACGGAGTCGAGTGGCACAGTAGTAGGCACCCCGAAAAATGTTGATCCATTATTCTGCTCATCGAGACAAATCAAAATTAATCAAGAATAATTGTCATCAATACTCTATACTCATTCAAAATTCGATTTTCGAAAATTATTCTGTCTTAAAATATGAAATTAAAAACGTATGTTGTCTTTCAAAAAGCAAAATATTATAACGATAAATATTTTTCTAAAAATGTTTTTTGCAAAGACATCAATCAATAAAATTATACTGTATAAATAATATTTTCAAAAAAAATTAAATAACGAGTGTAAACAATTTATTAATGGGTCACCGTTACAAATAGATTACCTATAAATGATAAAAAAAAAAACGAATCAAGCTACTTGATATTTTCCCTCTGCAAGCCAAATCTATGAATCATAAATATGTTTTTGGAGAACAACGAGGAACTAGCGTTTAGCAATAGAATTCATAACGTCGAATGTCAATCTACTTAATACGAATAATAATAAATAACCATATGGTAACAATGCGTTAAGAAAATTGGTTAGAAAAAAATAATATGATACCACGGTAGTGGTTCGTTGAGCTCGTAACAATTATTGTTTTTACTGTAGTGTGGCGTATACATCTACCTACATCGATCGTCGGGCCGCGCGTTTAATAGTTACCGAGGTACTTGGGAATCGGTTTAGTTGATCGGCAAACGGACATTGCAGGATAATGGGGTCGAAAACGTTTATATTTGTAAGCCCAACTAACGCCGCCGCCGACACGACCACCGGAAGCGGTAAATAATGCTAGCAGGTAATACATATATACATATACATGTATTACATATACATAATATATATAAGTATATATTATATACGATGTTAAAACATAGTCACCGCCATAATAATAAATTCATAACGTTATCGCGAAATCCGAAACGCACAGCCAGGACAATGGAATTTCGGGCGGTATCGCTGTGACAGTAATATTATTATTACTATTATTATGACGATGGCCACGAAGGCTCGACGCACCCTCGACTGCCACCCTCGTATTCGCTTGACCACCGCAACCTCCACCACCACCACCACCACCAGACATTTACCACGACACCGTCCTCCAGCTAGCATAATACTATTTTGATTAAGGCTGGGATTTCGATGCACTTTGCATTGTTTTGCGAACAACTACTCGATGCTCGTAGTTAGTCGTTTTATAGCATATGCGTTTCATGTATTTTTGAATCAGAATAGAAGTTCTCGTTGCCATTTTTGGAGTTTTTGAATCCAAAATTTGAATATGAATTTGTATTTTAAGATTTTTACACGATTTTTATATACCTACGCATTTAACAAACTACAAAGTAGGTTCTCGTATTTAAATATTAAAAACAATTTTAAACTGTATGGAAATAATTGTTTTTTTCAGATTAAATAAATCCAAAATGATCAGTTATGTCTGTAAAACTCTTTTACGTCCTTTAAAAAGTTATATATAATAATTTATCAATTATCATTCACACCAAAATTATTAAGAATACATAGCATCTTAGTGCGTTATTTAGAATTTTTAGGGCATTTAAGTCCCAGCTCTAATAATGATACATTTTTCTTTTCCCACAGCAGTTGGTCCGGATAATTAGGGCACTGATAATTTATGTAAAATTGTATTCATTATGCGCATGCGTGTGTCATTATTTTAATATTATATTATTATTAGAAACGACAGTTTTTTTGTAATCTGCATCAATACACATTGCCAACACGCCACACACGCTGTGAAGGAGATTAATGTATTAAAGTCAGACAGGTACAGATTTTAAAATAGTATATGGACTACAGGTACCCCCCCCCCTCCATAAAACATAAACATTGACTAGGGTAACTAATATTATTCTGTTTGATAATAATATGATCACACTTTGTATACATAACGTGACCATACGTATCGCTTTGGGCGGGACAGTCCTGCTTTCGAGCTTTATGTACCGCTGTCCCCAAAGAACCCAAATTGTCCCGCTTTCAAAAATTTTTATTTTTATCATATTTTATTCCACTAAAAGAGAGCACGTATTTATTCATCACAAGTCACTACCAAAAACTACCAAAAAAGATTTGCGAATCTGAAAAATTTATAAATTATGTAATATAATAAATTATACTATATATACTATATTTCTGTTGTTGTGATTTTACGAAAAAATTATTATGGTTTTCCTATTAAAATTTACAGGTGTCCCGCTTTGAGTAAAAAAAAATATGGTCACGTTGTGTATTCATGAGTGCGACCATACGAATAGTTACATTTTTTTCACTTGCCACGTACCGTCGTCGTTTACGTATTACGCAACGGAAAAATTATTGAAATTATAAACTTTAAACAAGGAGTTGAATTTGTATAGTTATAAATAAGATATACATCTTAAGAAACTAGGGGTTGTTTGAACAAAAAAAAAAAAAATTGTGAATCTATTAATTTCTAAAATTCAGAAAAATTAAGTTTTTAAAAACGTTTTGAGAATAGAGGAAATATATTTTAAAGTATACTTTAATATTACAAAAATACCTTGATTTCTTATACTGTAACGTAACTCATAACATGTCCACAATTTTCTCTAACAAATACTGTTGTAAACAGATTATTTTAATTATTTTAATTTAAAGCAGTTTGTAAGTTTAAGAGTATTAGTCTACATTTGATTATATTTTTATTTTTAAAATTGGAAATCAAATTATGCCTTTAATGAGAGTTGAGTTCAAAGTTTCCGATGAAGTTTCCGTTTTAAATGTTTCCTTTTGAGATTCCGGCGGAGACAAGTTCGCCGTTAATTAAAGAATCTGACACAAGTCAAATGCGACCGAGTAGTTGTACCTTTTTCCGCTTTTTAGTCGCACCAATTACACAGAGCTTTCGGAAATTGAATTAAGCAGAAAACTTTTCGGCTGAATTGTGTAAATAAACCGAAATAAGTTTGCGGCACATAAAGAGAGGAGAGCGAAAAAACTAAGAGAAGAATTAGCACCATGGGGTAATTTCATTCAAAAAGTTATTGTCATAGAAAAAAAATAAAAAGTTCTATATTATCGGGTCTTTGGAAAAATTTACTGACTAACTAATTTAATTCACTGAAAAAATAGTGTAAATGTTTTGTTTTTTACTTTTTTGTACCATAGATATTTTACTATAGAATTCCAACTATAGATATTATTATAGATATGGTTACTTTTACTATTATGTATTTAGATTTTATAAATACGATTGTTTAAAAAATATGGCTAATATTAAACATTTTTAATAAAGTCGTGGACGAATTGAAATCAGCTACCTACACGTCTTGATAAATAAATCGGGAATATAACAGAACTGCAACTATTCGGGTATTGTTATACGCTTACATACAATTTTATATTCGGAGAAACACAAAAGGAAAATATGGAAGATCATATAATCAATGTAGAGAAATCTAA
Source organism: Neotoxoptera formosana (assembly GCA_022818045.1). Taxonomy (NCBI): domain Eukaryota; kingdom Metazoa; phylum Arthropoda; class Insecta; order Hemiptera; family Aphididae; genus Neotoxoptera; species Neotoxoptera formosana. Next base: position 16,697,230 of record CM040634.1, read on the forward strand.
CACTGTCGAACACTTTAAACCCAAGTGAAAAGCAGCTATATAAACGTTGAAAATGTTTAAAATTGTCAACACTGGTCGGGTCCGTGCAGGCCTGTCCCGTCACTTATTCCTCGCATTTCCGACGGAGAGCAACGGCTTTTACAACGACCGCGGTAACAGTTAGTGCAGAACAGCGAACATATTACGTATAGATAACAGCTAGTTCCACGTCAGGTATAGGGACGGCAGGTCCAGACCGCCGTCGGTCCATAAGCGCACGGCCGACCGTGGTCGTTGTCGAGTCTGAACTCTCCCTGGACGATTTTATGTCTGTTCGATATATTATCGCTACGTTGTTTGGTTGGTCCGATCTGCACGCGATAGGTGGTCGTTTCGTAGATTCGCCCGACACGTTTCCAGGGAACCCTATGAGCTACCACAGCGTCGAGTCGCGGTATCGGTGGTTAGCAGATGACAGGCCACGGTGTAACTTCCGGGTTCGAGCGTTAGCGTTCGCTGCTATATCTGTAAGCGTCTGGTCACACTGCCGAACCAAAAGTACTGACCTGGAAAATCGGCAGCCTTAAAGACTCTCGCGCTTTTACGACGAGGTCGCCCCCGCAACTGAAGACGGCGGCTGGAGATATGACTACGCTGTGTCGAAGGCCTTCGACGGGTCTAGCCGGTAAGCGGTGACCATCGTTTTCGGATGGAGGCACGGCGCGAGAGCCCCGGCGGGAAATTCTACTACTACGATATATATATACATACACCGTGTGTTCACCAATTTAGGGAACACTGAATTTCTCGGCTGGATTATGTTGGAATAAATCGAATTTTTTTTTTTACAAGCTTGTGATATATAAATAGGTACACACTTTCAGATACATTTCAAATTTTTAACCTCTTTGGTACGCGGCTGCGCAATGGAACTTACTTTTTTTTTAATAGCAACCGGTATTTTTGATACCAAATTCGGATAGACTGAATTTTTTTAAGTCATTTTGACCAATTAACCATGGCTCTAAAACCAAAATTGACTGAATGAGAGCCATTCAAATTTTAATAAATAATACATTTTTACAATTCATTATAAAATGCATAAAATCATTTATAATAATTTATAATTGGTTACTTTTTGATGAATATCATATTGTTCGAGATAACTTGAATCGGGTATATGAGGAAAAATGGCTTGGCGCTTATGGACCCATTGAATGGCCAGCAAGATCTCCAGATATTACACCACTTGATTTTTTTTTATGGGGACATTTGAAAATAGTAAGTTCCATTGCGCATGCGCGTACCAAAGAGGTTAAAAATTTGAAATTTATCTGAAAATGTATATTTATATACCACAAGCTTGTAAAAAAAAAATTCGATTCATTCCAACATAATCCAGCCGAGAAATTCAGTGTTCCCTAAATTGGTGAACACACGGTATATATATATTACGATCGATCGAGCTGGCTCCGGGACCGGACGTCACTTGCAAGAGTGCAAGCCGCCGACTGCTGCACGTATACGACCGTCGAGAATCTTATCGCATTATGATTATTATTAATTGAATAATAATAATAATATAATATGGTCGAGTGAGTCGACGCTAGCTTTAACGTAAAGATATACGTACGAACATACCGATTGAATATATAAAAAAAAAAATGTTTTCCGTGTATTTATAAAATTGAAAAAAATACCTTAGACATTGTCATACTTGTGATTTAACATTGACCGGCGACCATATTATTATTATTATCAATGTGTAAGTAGGTTTAAAAAAAAATTAAACATAGTTGATTTTATATTGCACGCAAACTACGACTTCTTAAAATCGAAAAAACGGAGTACTTGTATAAAGTATATAAAGTTATTTTGATATAATTTAATATATTTATGTGGGAACTCATTTTTAACTAAGTACAAATCAATTTGACAATTTTCACAATATTGACTAATTTTGTTAAAATTTAAACTTCAAATACTTAATATAAAAAAAAATCCTACTTATGTATCATTAATATTTTCAAACTGTTATTAAAACAACATATTATGATGAATTGTGTATTCAATTTTAAAACTTATTGATACGGTAAAATTCTTTTATTGATATTTATAAAAAAAATACCTAAAACAATTGAAAATTTCAAATGTTTATAAATAGCTTAAGGAGTTTTAAAATATTTTGAAAAATGTTATCTTGTACGGAAAATGGTCACACATTTTATGAAAATTTAAAGTATCTACGCTGTTATTTGGTTTTTGAGCTACGACAAAAAAACAAAATCGATTTTGTCAATAACTGGTTTTGCGCAAAAATGTCCGATTTTTCTTAATTTTATTTGGTTTTCCAACACTTTTGAAAACCAATTTTTTACTTTTGACTCCTCAAACTACCAATTTGATTTACTACAATCCCAGAAAAAATGCTGAAGTATAAAATCAAAGCATAAGTAAAATAATACACGCATCGTTCGGCTCAGAATCTAAAATTCGTTCATGTTACATATTAAGGTTTTCATTATATGACACACAAATTTAAAATGATTATATTGATTGACTGATAAATTAGTCTGCACTATTTATCAATATAACTTATAATAAATTCTTTACATATCACTTATGAGCAGGGATCTTGATTTAATAAATATTATGCATAATATATTCGTTTGGAATGTAAATAAGAGAAATCTTATTCAGTACAAATATGTCTCATGATGTCTGGGATTTATATTAAAAATTTGTTATTGCATATTATTTTGGATAGTTTCCTGTAAATGTTATGATAAATTTTTTTTGGTTTTTGTATTCAAACTTTTTAAATATTTTAAATTCTTCGTATTGGCTGTATTAGTGAGAAATACATAACTTTATTTTTATGAAATAGATACCTAAACGTTGTTTGTATAAAATTATTACAAAGACGTTACGGTAAATTTGTGAGCTATGCTAAAGTGTGCTCAAAAACTGTTAAAGTAAATTAGAATAATAGACTTGAGATGAATTTTTTTACCGAATTTCTCGCATGGTATTTTTATTTCAGGCCTTATATCGATTATTCTCAAGTAGATGAAAGAGAATTAAGTAGTAGACTTGAGTTAAATAATTAAATATATATTTACGAGATGCAAAAACATCTCACTATTATGTAAAGGTTGAAAAGTCATCTCTAAAGAGATTCTCGGAATGTCGCAGTAACGCAAGTTGTTTAAAACTCGATTTCAATGAATCATCTCATAATTATGGCTGCGGTGGCGTAATTACAGAAAGAGATGAGAGGATAAATCTCCCTAAAGGTTTTTTTTTTTATAATGTTTATACGGATATCATCAATGTGAGTAACATCGTGAATTTTAAACATTGACACAATACATTCATTTCATCCGCATTAATGGGCTCGTGAAATAACAGTTAAGATTTTTATTTTTAACAGAATAATATTCTGTTAAAGTCAATTCACAAATAGTTATTATATTCGGAGTCATTTAATTCTTTAATGCAACGCATTTAAATATTAACATGTAATATTATACGATTATTATAATAAAAATGTATCATTATAGTTAGAATTACATTTTTGGAGGAAATTTAAGTGATATCATTTTCATTAAAACGGAGAAACGCTGTTCATCTTTATAAAATATTTCCATTATTTTAATTTTATATCCGTTGCCAATTACACCACTCCCTGGCTGCAAAAAGATAATAATATAGATATAATAATTACATCAATGATTTTTACACGCATACAATCTCTTTTAATTTGCTAAAGACATTTTTTATAGGTAGGTATACGTTTAGTTTTTAGATTTTGATATCAAATGTTAAATAAGTGAATACATTTTTGCGATATAAGCTCTAATGAAACATTGCACAAAGTGTAATTAGATAGAATATTTTAAGCGTTTGATATATGTGTTAATCCAATCGAGTAGGTAACCAAAGACTATTATAAATTGTAAATATACAAATGAGCATTAGCGCGATCAGTCAAATATTGTGATGAAACGCCGAAATACGCGGAAACATGGAAAATCTTCGATAACCCTGACACACTGCTATTGCATTCACCCAACTGACAAAACGTGGAAACAAATTTTACATTTTTCCTTAATTTATAACTCAAGCCACAAATTGTAAATAATTTGTACACTGCGGTTTTATAAAAGTTCTATAGTTACGACTTGCATTTAATTTTGAAGTAGGGGCTAATAACTATGATTGTTGAATCCTTAACAGATTATAATAATAATAATAATAAGAAGAACACTGATAAAAAAATTAACATCAATGCATTATAATTAACGCTATTAATCAATACCTAAAAAATTAACAGACAGGACAATAGTGTTGTAATGTCCAATGTTTTATGACATATTTTGAAGTGTCAAGAAAAAAAAGACATATCAACTAATAAATAAATATAGAGTTAGAGAATCGAGAGTCATCCTGCGAGTGAAGTCGGTCTATTTGTTTCTTTTTACGATGCCGCTTTTACTTATTCACACATTGTTTCCGATTCGCATTTATAATATTATTATTATAACACGTGAATTGAATTATAATAACGGAACACGAACGCACACAAGTCGACGGCATTGCACAATGTTCAAGACTCCAAACAAATCGTTTCGGCGCACCGAAATATTCAAACGTTTGACGAATTATGAAGATGCAGAGATAGATGAACAGTACCGCCACCATCGGATATCGTTGTCCATTTATTATTTAGACATATTTTGAACTGTGAAGGTTTCGCAACCAACCGCCAGTGCAGCGCATTAATCGTAAGTAATGATATCAACATTTCTATTATGTTATTGTAGTGTGGATTAAAACAGGACGTATTTGTTGCCCCAAACGCGTATGTTGTATAATATTATGACTAATTAATCGTACCTTCGGTGTGTGTGTTTTACTCGGGTACCTATATTATTAGTTGTTAAATCAATTAGTAGAATTACGCGCCTACATAAAAACTAGATGTTTTAAGTTTCAATCGATTTGTGAACGACAAATTTGGAAAATCTGATTTTTGAGTAGGCGATAAACGTTTGCAGTATATAATATATATATTTTTTTAATTACACAACTGCAGTTTGATAAGCGAATATACTGAGAGCCATCCGATTTATAATAATATGATGTCGGCGAGTTTAAGTAATAATAACGATAGGTCGATAGCGAAATGAGGTTAACACTTTACGAAATAAGTATCGTTTAATAAATCGCAGCACCCCCTCCCTCTTCCTTAGTGGTTTTAACCTTTAATTAAATATGTGTTAAAAATCAGCCTAACTAAGTATGTGGGGTGTTTTCGTTATTTTTACATCAGAAGTCGTAAAAAAGTCTTTAAACTGTTTTACGGTGGTAAATTAAAATAGGTATACATGCAGGGGTTCTTTGAATAGTGTAACGGCCTTAACGAACCCGTGGACCTCGGTAAGTTACCGTTAGGCACTCCATTTATGGAGGTTTCTCGTAGGGCTAACCACACTACAGTGTCAAAAAACTTGGTTACGAAATAACCAAACAATACGCCTAAGATGAAAAATGTGGAGCTAAAGGACTTTACAACTAGAACTTGGAATGCGCGAACAATACATAGGTCTGGACATTTGACGACAGCGATATTGGAACTTGGATGATATCGGCTGGACAATATTGTGATTCAAGAAGTGAGATGACCGGGAAAAAGAAGCTTAAAAACTGGGAATTGAACTGTATCCCATAGCGGGGGTACTGGACACCAGTTAGGTATTGGTTTCATAGCAGATGATAAGATATTATCTAGAGTCAAGAAGTTCAAGGCAGTGAATGACAGAATTATCTATATTGAACTGGAATGCCGATAGTTTAACGTGGTATTAACTAACGGGTATGCTCCGACTGAAGACAAAGAGGAGGAGGAGGAGGTCAAGAATACATTCTTCGAAGACTTGGATAATGTGTGTAACTTGATACCGACCAACAAAGTAAAAATCCTACTGGGGCATTTTAATGCGAAAATAGGACAGGAAATAATATACAGACCAACAATTGTGAAGGAGAGTCTATATAGAGTCTCAAACGATAATGGTACAATATTAGTGAATTTTGCAATGACTAGAAATATGGTAGTAAGTAGCACCATATTTCCGCATAAAGATACCTATACACGAAAAAACCGGGGGTTCACCATCAAGACAAATAAAGAACCATATAGACCATGTTATAGTTGATAGACGGATCAAGAGATGCATCATGGATGTTCGGAGCTTGCGAGGTAGCAGCGCAATGTCAAACCATTTTATTGTAAGTCTAAATTTAAGAAAATAAACTTCTGTGTTGGTTATTACTTGCCATATCAACATGCCATATACTATGTATATACAATAAATTTAATCGCATTTCAAATTTATAAAAGTTTAAAATCTATGGAAGTCAATATGTATAATATTATGTATTTAATTAATACTGTGAAGTATGCACGTTCTATATATTTATAATTATTTATCAATATCTAACAATATCTAATATGTAATAGGAAAAGTAGGTAGCAGAATGAAGTCGATAATTAATTTAAAAAAATTTCCTACTTCTCCTATATAGGATTCAATCGGTCATAAGACTCACTCTGTGCCGGTCCCGACGTGAGTCCTATATAAGCGGCGTCTACTGCAATACAATAAATATATTAATATTATTGTAAACATATTATCGTATTATATATTATTATATACGCGGAGCCCGTGACTTTTCTCCCTAGAAATCGAGGGCAGCGCAGCAGCAGCAGCAGCAGCCGCCTGCACGGCGTCGGTTCGGTACGTGGCGAACGGACGACAGAGTGCAACAACCAGCCGCGAGATCCGGGGGAGGTAATTTTGTCACAGCCCGTGTCCAGGAACGGGTCGATAAATGCATTCCGGCGCATCTGCACTCGCCGCCCGCCCGCCAGACCGACCGGGGCGACGTTGTGGTGCGGCGAGGTGAAGGCGGCGGCGGCGGTTGAGCTGCTGGTGGTGGAGGCGGTGGCTGTGGAGGCGGTGGCGGTGGCCTACAACGCCGTGAACTCGCGGCGCGCGCGAACAATAATAATATTATAATAATAATAGTTTATAGTAATATTATTATTATTATAATTATTTCAGTCGTCGTCGTCGTCATCGCATCGCCCGCTGCAGTTGTAGGAAACGGTATTATTGCGGACGCGCTGCACCGTATCAATAATAATACAACACTGCGCTTCACACACAAACGCTACAAATATTTTAATCTAATAATATTGAACGTTAAAAAAAATACGCGTAATAATAATGACATTATCGCCGAGCTCCTATATAATCATTATAATCACACGACAATAATTGTTGTTGTAATACACGTGACGCCGAGGACGGAAATATTTCGTCGGAATTCGTCGTACACCTCGCCGCGTGTCTCGTCGGACGGTTGTTTTGTAAACGTAAGCGGCCTTTAAAACGTAGGTACATAATATTATAGTAGACATTATATACCTAGGTACTGAAATACGCGCGCCGCCGCCGCCGCCGCTGACCTACATAACACGTATACTGTTATGAGGTTTATGAATTTAAATTTTCGTACCTATTGAATCATGACAAATTTCCTTAATACAGTTACGGGAAAATGAATTCGCATTGATATTCTGTGTACGTGCCACGCTGATGCATTACCAGTTGAAATTTAACAAAAATAAAATATATAGGTACAGTGTATATAATAATATAGTAAAATAGTAAATAGTAATTTCGTATTCGATGCACCGCTCGGGCAACTTTTAAAATATTGCAGTAATACATAATATATATATTATTACGAAATACAGGGTGAGTTTTTCGAGTGCGGCGTTTATTTTCTCGGTTTTTGTTCGTGTTTTTTTGTCAATAATAGTTCCAAACAGTCGCGACACGTCTCATGCATAATATTTTAGAAACAATCAAATTCACCGTCGTAGTTATCACATCGATCTCGTATTTTTTTTTATTCGTCACACTCTGTACGGGTACTGTACCTATTCTGGATTTTGAATATTGAATCGGATTTCAATCGTTTGCACTTTTAATAGCGTCTGTTCGAGGTTCATACTCAAAATTATATGAAAAAAAAATATTTGTCGACTGATTTATAAAGAGTACCTACACCCGTCTACACGCTTAAACACAAATATTTTTACGAGTAGACGGCATTTTGTAATCAATATAGCTTTACCTCAATATAATATATGAAACAATAATTGAAATGTTGAAGTGTTCTGACTTTTTAATTTTTAAAATCAATCTATATATATTATATATTGTCGGATCTTATACGTCTCGGTATAAAATATATATCAGGTCGAAAATAAAGTTAACAGCTAATAAATAATATAGCTAACAATATTATTGTTCGTACATATTAAATTTCTATTATACTTTAATATAACTTTTCGACATTTATGTATGCTACAATGCGCGTGTACTGTTGGTGTAAAATATCCATGCAATTTGACTTTGTTTAAAACTTAATTTTGCTCGCTATAGCTTAAAAATAATCACACGTTTTTATCGTTTTTTTTTTTTTGTTTCTCAATATCTTAACACAGTTATTTACGAAATTATCTAAACCAATTTGGTTTTAAGTTGTTTGTTTGTAATTATTTTATTAATCAATTAATAAAATACAAAAATCGGGAATAAAACTTTTAAAGTTGTATTAAAGTTAAATTGTAATATTTGTTCTTTTTATATAGCAACTAAACTGTCTACTGTCTTGCTTTAGAGGTTAATAAAACTAAAAGCTGTCGTGTTTTGTTTTTTTGTATATTCATTCATATTTGTTTTAATATATTATGTGTCATCTAACACTGTATAACGTCTTAATACTACGAAACTAATGAAATAGTAATTTCAAAACACTGAAACTTCGTATGGTTTCACATTTGTATACAGAAAACAGTCTCTGTAACTTATCCGGATAAGAACACACTACGGTCAGCACTTGTTAATTTCTAATTATAAAATTTTTCCTTCGTAGTGATTCAAAAGTAATTAATGATACAACTTTACGGACCCCATTTTATTATTCCAAAATATACGAAAAATAGTAGTATGGTTCTTGTTATTTGTTGTACGATAACTCAAGTTTCAACAACCTTAGTTATTAATAATTATCACTGTCGGTCTAGGGTTGGCATTCGTTCAAAATTATTATTCGGTACCCTGTAGCGATGACTCCGGTCAGAGTCTTCCTGGCCTAAAAATAGTCGACAACAATAAGACTATAAGACTTGCTTAGTGACGATGTACCCAAAGTGCCCCCCCCCTATCAGCTCCCATAACCAGGGGTGTATAGTGGTGGTAAACTCTCCCGATTGTATGTTAAGCTCTCCCAGTTTTTACAACTAGTATAAACTCTCCCGGGTCAATATTGTTTGTTTACCTGAAGGAAAAAATATGTAAACTCCCCGAGTTTTTTTAAATGTTATTGCGACCGGTGGTGTATACTTAACTTTTGTATAGGGAGGGAGGGAGGTCAGTCGCTAACAAATAATTATCACGGAAGGAAAAAATTTTAAGCCTAGATAGCTGCTCATTAAAATTATAAAATCATCCCTATAGGGGGGGAGGGGTTCTGAATCCCACATCGCCCCTTGTATACGCCTCTGATTGCACCACTGTTAATTGGCTGCAATCAGATATTGATTTTTATTACATATTTTTTTATTATTATTTACTATAATATTTATATAATTTACTTTTTTTTTATTCAATTTAAATTTATATTAAACTAAAAAAATTGTATGATTTAAAATGAAATTTAAATGTTTATTCAATTGAACTCAATTTATTTTATTAGTACATATTTTGATTATAATTATAGCTCACTGCAGCTGCAGCTGAAGGTATTGATTTATATTATGTATATTGTATATATATTTTTGATTTACTATAATTTATTAAATTGATTTTTTTATCAACAATTTAAATATTTATTAAATTAAAAAAATGTATGATTCAAATGATACGATTGTTATTACAATGTATAAGCTAAGTTATTACAGACTCGGTAAACTGTACGTGTACCCTTCAGGTAGTACTGAGGTTGGACCAGGAAGTGTTAACCGTCGGGAGAGTTTACAGGTCATTAAAATTGGGAGAGTTTACAATTGCCATAAAAATAGGGTTTGACGAAGACATAATTTCTTTGAAAAAATAAATGTATAGTTATAGGTATACGCACGGTAAGCTATATTAAAGCTACTTGAGACAAATTTTTTAAAAAACCGTTAATTTTTTAAGTCAGACAGGGATTCAAAATATACCGCGAGTTCTGACATCCGGTAGTGTCCTGCGAAATCGGGACGAATGACAATCCATCTCACACGACCAACAATTATTGGCCTCTATACCGTTTACATAATATTGCTAATGAGAATTATTTGTATTTAATGTTATAACTATACAACAGCTATTTGATTCGATTTCAACAGTATCGTTGTAGATGTAATTAGAACAGGTTGTGTAAATAACATATTTTACTGCAGCACAATAATAATTCATCTAGACGAGAATAAATTATGACAGTATATCTGAGAAGAAAATGTTTGAAACTACCTAACAAGTATTTATAATGTGCCATTGAGGTCTTTGGGGAATTCGTTTATGAAAAACACAATATTTATGTGCGTTTAAAAAAAAAAAAAAGTATCTAAAGAGAAAGTAAATATTATAACAATGTCTGAAAAAAAAACTTTTTAATTCGGAAATCTACGTGTACCGTGTTTAATTAATTCGAAATTCAGTACAATAATTACAATTAATATGACGTTAAATAGACGGATGAGCTAAGTTAACGCTCGGCATTGTCACACGTCAATATTAATTTAAACTATGATTCATCGTAGTTTATTGAATTATTATAGAATCGTATGTGAACGTATACAATTTTATAAAAACGTGTGTAAGTACATAATAATAAATAAATATAAAAAAAACGTCTTTGTTGCAAACAAAAATATCTTTAACGTGGGTGTACGCGGGTTTTGTACTCCACGGTGTTTGAAATTACCCTAATTAATTATTCAAAAATGTAATATTAAATAAAAACTGAAATTGTTTCGAAAACCGTACTTGAAAAAAAAAATTAAAACGCTTTAGGTTATATAAGTAGGTAAACGTAGCATGCTACTTGATATTTTTTCTCTACAAGGAAAATCTATGAATCATAAATGTTTATATAATGTCGAACATCAATAGTACCTATAGCATTTACTTTAATACAAATAATAAATAATAAGCAATACAGTTTTAATAAGTAACCATAGTAACGGACCTTATACGAAAATTGGCCTCACAGAAAAAAAAATGCTCTATCCAGGCATCCCATCCCAAAAAAAATATTTATTTAGAAAAATTATAATACGCCTACCTGCTTATACTGTGTACATGATGTCTGTTGATCGCGAGGAACAATATTGTTAGATTAGAAGTTCTTTTTAAAATTATTTATTATTATACGAAATCCGTTGTCTTAATAAGCCGTCCGTCGGCCGTCGCTATCGCAGACGAATGACGATAGCTTTTCTTTAGAGATTAAACCATTTCGTTTTTTCAAGGCGTCTGGCGATGTCGAAATACATATTTTTCTTTTAAATTAAGTCGTTTTTTAGTACACATCAATATTATCAATATCCGTTCCTCGGCGTTGCAGTCGCCACACTAATATCAATATATATATAATATATACATGTGCGTTTTATCACTCAGTTTTCGAGTGTACACCTTTTGATATATTTTTTCTTGGCGAGACATCTCCTCCCGGGGAAGAAAGTTTTTGACGTTATTTATCGAACGATCGTTTTCCACTGGCGAAAAAATTCTAACGAATGATTTATGAATGCGACGAGCAACGACTGTGTGTGCGTGTGCGTGTGGGTATGTGGGCGAGGGTGTGCTCGCGTGTGCCAGTGCGCTTACATGTATACGTTCACGCGCGTGCTTTAGACGACTCTCAAAAATGGAAAAGTTAAATTGCCCGTAAGTTGTTTCCTACCCCGTTAGGTTCATGAAAACGGTTTCCGAAATCGGCCGCCGAATCGCGTAGCCCTTGCGACCGTTCCACTGTTCCCCGCGCGGATCTTAATAATATATATAATATGGTTTACCGATTTCTCTGTTTTCCGAGTACTTTTAATATGGTTGGACGGGCGAGTGGGGGAAGCGAAAATTCCATGATTGACTCGTGCACCGCGCATCACCGCGACGAGCTTTTAAACGGTCGAATACGTATTATTTTTCATTTACGATATTCGCAGATTCGCACTTTTATATCGGGCAGTAATTTTCCATTCGTATGATTGTAAATTTTTTTTTTCCAGGAAATTATTTTTAAAAAAAACATGTCCTAATATGTACTTTTCATTGAAAATTCTTTTCGAAATTGGCAGATTCGCCGAATCTTGAAGATTCTTGAAGAAAATTGGTAGCATTCGCAACCGTTCCACACTTCCACTGTTCCCCGCACGGATCTTAATAATTAATATATATATAGCTCCATATTTATTTTTTTTTTTAGTCGGTAAACCAAATGGTTTACCGACTTCTCTGTTTTCCGCGTACCTTTAATGTGGTGGGACGGGGTGTGGAGGAAGCGAAAATTCTATGACCGACGCAGGCGCCGCGGCGAGTTTTTAAACGGTCGAATACGTATTATTTTATTTAGGTACCACATTCGCAGATTCAAACTTTTATATTGGGTGGTAATTTTTCATTCGTATGATCGTAACTTTTTTTTTTACCAGGAAATTATTTTTAAAGAAATGTTCTAATGTACTTGTTTATTCTGCCTTACAACTTTAAAACGGTTTTATAGATTATATATAGTCCGCACCTACGTGATATCGTGTTTATCGGTGCATGCGGTGTTTACGCGCATGTAAAAAATATATTATATACAACTGTTCCTAAATACTATAAAATATGTATCACGCATTCCAGTGTTGAATGATACAATATATTATATTGAATATAATAATATACAGGATAGTTTCTTTTAACAGTAAACACTCATTATACGGAAAAGTATAAGCGTTTTTGGAAATATTGCTGGTACATTATTTGAGCTCATTATAAAACAACATGAAAATAACTAGAAGAACTTTTAAATTTAATTTTCAAAATCAAAATAATCTTCTGAGAATTTAAATATATATAAACCAAATTTCAAAAAAATTGGTTTATTAGTTATAAGAATTAAAAGTTTGATGAGAGGAGTAGTGGACTAACATTTTTCGGAGTAACCCTGCGCCACTCCGCTCGTCAAAACTCTAAAATACTCATTAAATACTTTTTCGAATTTTCATATTTATTTATTTTAATATTATTCTTAGAAAAATATCATGCTTAGGAGTATTGAAAAATATGCAGCAATTCAAAAAAAGAAAAACAACTTAAAGAACGACCATGATACAATTATTAAAAATATAGATATATTTTTTTAATGTAGTTAAATGTAATAAATTTAAAATTGTTATACAAAATAATAATTTCAAAAACTTTAATAAGTTTCGTAATAATGAATGTTTAATACCAAAATAATTTCCCATTATTCTATGTTGATCATACATGTTTAACATTTCTTGTAAGCTTATCGTTTTTGTTGATGCGCACAACAAAATCCGTGCTGTAATTTTGGTGTTTATTAAGGCGTTAAATATTTAGCTTTTAGAAAATGTAATCAATTAAATAGCGTGCGCAAATGCAAGTTTAAAATTAAATCGAACGGAAATCGTATTTCTCCGTGAGTAGAAATATATCAATCATTATTTAATCAATAAATTGCGTTTCCCATATCATTTATTTTGTCATATAAAAGTTCTCAGACTATAGACAGAGCGTCGCAGTAAAACGTCTTAAGGAGTTTCGAATGGTAAAAATTAAATTTATGTGTGTGTGTATACAATATAATATACATACAGTAAAAGATAACGTCTCGACGTTAAATTTATTATACATTTATATAATACCACTGCAGAATGTTGGAGTGATTTTTGTTTTTTATTTTATTGTTTGATGTTTAAATCCATAATAGTAAATAAATTGGATGGCGTTTTCAAATAATGTTAAAAAATCTCTCTTTGACATATTTGTGGTTGGTATAAAAACACGGATACATAAATTTATGGAAAAGGATAAAAATAGTTTATTTTTAGGGTTACTACTTTTGGGCAGTTTGACATCTACCACGTCTTTTGACGAAATAAAAACGTCCCATTCGTTGCACAATGCATTAAACTTTTTTTGTATAGGGTCAACATTTTGTTTTAATTGAAGATTACTTTTATTTGTCGTCCAATGTCGGTAATAATATTCATGAAAAGGGTTTAGCTGTAGTAGTCCGTAAAGTAATTCAAAAACAGACATATGAAATGAAATAATTTATTTAACAATATGGTCTCGAAATTATGCTATATGATATAAATGATAACTTACATTGTCATTTTATTTATGAAAATTGCTAGTAAATAGCTGAAAAGTGTTTGTTTTGTCCGACTCACAACTATACAGGTAATTGTCTTGTAAAAAATTTTTTAGGCACGTGAAAATGTATCTTAAATACAATATACGTAGGTACCTATTTTAAAATAAAAATAAAATTGTTTGTATTCAATCGTAATGTCGTAGAAATAATATTTATAGTAATAGCATTGATTATATAAATGATGCGAGTCTACTCTACAAATTCATCGGCGTTTATTAATTTTTCTCGGGACACAATAGATTGCTTTCGTCGTTGAATTATAAACGGTAATTCGAAACGTTTTTCGTGTTCAATGTTTCATTGTCTAATATATCGTTAGAAAACTAAAGAAATGCCATAATTGGGGTTTTTTTCACACCACAGGAAATTTTAAAACTAAACGTATCCATATTGTATAATATAACACGTATTTATGCATATTTATTTACATATTATTATGTATACAACTATATTATGGTCCGTGCGGATCAGACACGACCGATTTGAATATTGGTAGACCGATGCCGTTTCGAGTGCACATAAATCCCGACCTTTCCGGCGTGACCGACTGCATCGCAATTTTATTTCGCGTTTTAATGTCCGTCACGTCAACGGCGGGATAAAAAAAAAAAAATAAATCACTCTACGTAACGGCCTATTTTATTATTTATTGCGACCGCGCGCGCTCTGTTCGAGGGTATTTTCGTTTTAATTCGTTAAACCCGAAAATGGATCGAAGGACGCGGGTTGATCGTTTGAAACACACGCCACGGTAAATATTATTATACGAAGAGGTACGAAAAAACAACAATCGATAAACCGCGTATAATGTCAGCGTGTCGCGCATGACATAATATTTTATGAATTATGGCCGGGAGACTTGGAAATATAAATACTGCGCGCGGGAAATCGTCGGTTGTTTTCGAGACGATACGGTTTAAAAGTGTGTTTCGAGTGTGCAATATTCATTTAGATATTTCCATACGTCTTGTCATCAGTCCGATTCGTCGTCGTCGTCGGTGTTGGTGTAAGATAATAAATTGTTTTAGATAAGGTCACATTTGTGACGTTTTTCGTATCGCTCCATTTGTCCGTTGTATATTATTATATAAGACGTACCTATCGAAGTGATATTGAGTGTATGTATTATATTATATTGTATTTCGACTGCACTCTATACACGGCGAGTATACTCATTTCCTCAAAAAGTATCAACGTTTTCGGTGGGAAATATTTTTTTTTCATAATTTAAAGCCAAAACAAGACATATTTTGTTTTTATTCATTTGTTTATTCACGGAATTAATTTCATTTAAAGATTGTAAGACATAATATTTTATGTTTTGATATCTTATTAAACACGTTTAGTTTTTACATTATTACATTTTAACATGATACAATATGTGGACATTTTTTATTTAATATCCCGAAGCAGAAAAACATTTTTCTAAGAATTTCAATTTATGAAAATAAAATTTCGAACGAGTTATTAATTAGTTATAACGTACAAGTATTCAACGCTTTTAATGAGTTGAGTTACAGTCCAACTTTTTGATGTTGCCTTGTTCCAGTCCACTCCGATCATCTAAACTTTTAATACTTATAACATACGTTGCAAGTTATAACTAATTAACTGCTCGTTTCTGACATTTTCCGCACACGGTACATCAATACAGCGTGGTGTTTGATTAGTGATTACTATACAATTTATAATGTTTTCATTTATATAATGCTCGATAAAAATAAGCGAGATATTTGTTTGTCGATAAAAAAATTGTGAGAAAATGTCGTCGACGGACAGGGATAGTACCGCAAACGTTTAAAAAAATTAATTGTTTAAAAAAAGAGATTAAGGTTTCTAATCCAACTGCACAGTGGTACTCACCACTCCTACTGCAGCTGGTTTTAGAGGGCTTAGATTTTGGAGAGATTGTTTAGTCAACATACATCTTTTGATCGACGACGTTAGTACATGTGTACAACTTGTACAGTACAAGTAGTTGAGATATTTTTTTTATGATCTTTAAACACGGTTTGTTTTTTTTTCATGGTAACGGATTAAAAGACCGATATTATTATGTTTTGATATAATATTGTTTAAATTATACCTTATAATCAAAACCATAATATTTAAATTATAAAATAACAAAAACACTGATGTATTTTATAATAATATGTTTCTTATTTTTCAGAACAAATTTAAAAAATACGATTTACAAATATTTTGTTTTGCACAAGGGTTCTAAATGTACGTGGGTCTTCACTCCATTTACCCCTCAGCTACACCGCATGCATATACTGCATCCGTGTTAAGTTTCACTAAATGTTGGTCCACTACTCTGCTCATCTTCACTTTAAGTACTTTGAAATTATAACTTACGAAAGATTACTTGTTTGAATTTTGATTCTTTTATAATTAAATTTAAAGAAGGATAATTTTGATTAGCATATGGAATTAAAAATGTATGCCATCAATTGTTACCTAACCTTATAGACATGAAAAATGACAACGATAAAATGTTGATTTATTTCTTTTTTGAAAATGTTGATTTTTTTACGAAATCAAATTTAATAAATAAATAGGTTATCAAAAATTATAAAAATAATTAAAAAACGTATACGTCATATTCGAGTACATATGTCTACCATCATACAAAAACGCAGATAAAAATAGATTCATAGTTTTTGAATTGGATACGGTAAATCTAGGTACGAAATATAAAGAGACGTGACTAATTTAGCAGGATTGGGTCTTTTGAAAAGTGAAAGAACTTTTTCGTAATTTTAGGTTTAGGAAATATGGGTCCAAACAGGTCCATGTCGCTGGCACCCCCCTTATTGAATTTCGGTTCAAAACCCGGGGTGATCGTTTGTGCTTCGTTAGTGCACGTTAGTGCTTTTTATCCCATCGTTAGTGCTTTATCCCTTCCAAAGTTATTCGCATTTCTTACAGGGGGGTGCCAGGGACATGCCAGCACCCCCCATTTCGAATTTTGGTTTAAACTCCGGGCGATCGTTTGTGCTTCGTTAGTGCACGTTAGTGCTTTTAATCCCGTCGTTAGTGCTTCATCCCTTCCGAAGTTATTCACATTTCTTACAGGGGGTGCCAGAGACGTGCTAGTACTGCCCATTTCGTATTTCGGGTCCAAATTGGTTTCATTCGTTTGTGATTCGTTAGTGAACGTTAGTTCTTTTAATCCCGTCGCTAGTGCTTCATCCCTTCCGAAGTTATTCGCATTTCGCATTGGAGGGGTGCTAAGAATGTACTAAACCGAGTTCATCCCTTAGAGTTTTAGGTAAAAAAAATGTCTAAACATAATTCAATTTCTGCAGATCAATTTGAGCGGTTGACTCTGGACAGATTTTTAACTATTTTTTTACTTATAAGTATAAGTAGATAGTTGTAAATTCAGTTTCAAAGTTGTATTTATTGTAACTCCTATAAGACTTTCTTTTTATCATACGCCACCACCAGTGAAGAAATATTTTTACAATACAAAAAAATACATAATTTTTTTCTTTGTGCATTTATACAATTAAGTCAAAATAAGTATGTCCATATTTCTATTATAATGGAAAAAAATTAAATATTAATATTATATTATTATTAATGAATATTGTTTGTAATATAATATATAGTTTTTTTATTATTATTATTGAAATTTTTGCATCTTCTTCTGATCACCAAAGGAATGTTCAACATTTTGATGTCACTTTAATTTTATCGACAATACCTCAAAAAATGTCTATATTAAATGAAACATGTAAATGAAATATACCCTGCGAGGAGCTGTGAGCTTTTTAGCTCCAATGTCTACATTAAAAAATGCCATTGGACCCTATGTTGGATATTGTTGGAGAGAGTCAATAGGAAAATGGGAAAGATACGATGACTTCTAACAAAGATCAGTAAAAACTATTAGATCATCATCGATTGCAAAAGACTGTCAATTTTTAATTTACACTTTATAAGTTCCCAGTAGATAAATACCTATCCTAATACTCTATTTTGTAAAATTGCAGTTATTTATATAATTATTACCTATTTATAGGTCAACATTTTTATCGTTTAATTACTTTTATAAAACATATTTAAATATACTTATTTGTTTAACATAAATGTAAATAATTATTATGTTACATTTTTATCAGCTTTTATAATATATTACCAAACAGATTTAAAATATGTAGATATTGATTTACCAAAAAAAAATGTAATGTTAAAACTCAACTGTTTCAGTTAAATACACAAAGTCGTTGTTTAAAAAGTTTTGTTTACAAATAATTTCTTAGTTACAAAATTAAAACTATTTTAAAATCATTAAAATGTTTTCAATAATTTGATATATTTAATAGATACATATGTTCTACTACCTGTCAGAATACACATTTAAATATATAATATAATATTATATATGTGTAGGTACTTTACGTCATGCATTTTTTTCCTAGAAAACCTAGATATTTTTTTGAAAATCCAAAACTAATCTGAGTGACACAAGTACATTGTTCTGCATAAGTACTGGGTATAAAATAAAATATGATGTGAAACAATTCATACTATTTATCAATACTGCTTGGTGTTGTCTAGTTATAAGAATACCATAAATGAAAGTACGATATTATACGAAGCGTAATGTAGTGTAGTTTCTTATAATACTTAAATCAAAGAACCATGGTTAATATAAATTCAGACTGATAATAATATTCAACAAAAGTTAACGTTTAAAATAAGATAGTGCAATATATAAAACTATTGGCTAACCATAATCATTATAAGTACAATACTAAAGGAGAAAAAATAAAAATTTAATGTAATTATTATTTCAGGAATAATGCTTTTGTTGAAAAAGTCTTATTGATTGAGCTTTCACGCAATGCGTATAATAATATCATCATAACTGTATAAACATTTAAACTATAAATATATAATAGTAAAAAAACAACAAAATAGTAATATAAAGACATGGGCACTGAATTGGATAAGCATGGAACGCGTATTGTGTATACTGTATAGTTTCTAATACGAAAAGTGTCCCACATATTATCATTAAAATAACATCAAATTTTCAAATATGATGAGTATCAATATTGGTCATTAATTTGAATTTTTCAGAAGAATATTGGATTTGAAGCTGTTTTTGAGATACTTGTCTTCTTGAGCGTGATAAGCGTTTTTTTAGAAGCTTCTTTTTTTCATTTGGCATTACATATATATTGACGAATATACTCATGAGCGTCTTTTTGTAAACGTTTTTTTATTAGCGACTTTTCTTCGCTCGGCAATACATATTTATTCACGAATAAACTCACGAGCGTCTTTTAATGAGCGTCTTTTTATAAGCGCTTTTTTATATGCGTCTTTTTTTTGATCAGCATTACGTATATATTGACGAATATACTCATGAGCGTCTTTTAATAAACGTCTTTTTTTTGCTGGGCATTACATATATATTGACGAATGTACTCACGAACGTCTTTTTATGAGCGTTTTTTTATTCAAATTTTCAATTATAATAAATATCGAAATTGGTCTTTAAATTGGATTTCTCACAAAAATATTTGATTTGAAGCTGTTTTTGAGATACTTGAGTTCTTGGACGTGATGAGCGTGATGAGCGTCTTTTTGTAAACGTTTTTTTATTCAAATTTTCAAATATAATGAATATCAAAATTGGTCGTTAATTTAAATTTTTCAGAAAAATATTGGATTTGAAGCTGTTTTTGAGATACTTGAGTTCTTGGGCGTGATGAGCATGATGAGCGTGATGAGCGTCTTTTTGTAAACGTTTTTTATTCAAATTTTCAAATATGATGAATATCAATATTGGTCATTAAATTGAATTTTTCACAAATATTGGAATAACTATCTACTTATACTTATAAGTAAAAAAATAGTTAAAAATCTGTCCAGAGTCAACCGCTCAAATTGATCTGCAGAAATCGAATTATGTTTAGACATTTTTTTTACCTAAAACTCTAAGGGATGAACTCGGTTTAGTACATTCTTAGCACCCCCCCAATGCAAAATGCGAATAACTTCGGAAGGGATGAAGCAATAACGACGGGATTAAAAGCACTAACGTGCACTAACGAAGCACAAACGATCGCCCGGGGTTTAAACCAAAATTCGAAATGGGGGGTGCTGGCATGTTCCTGGCACCCCCCTGTAAGAAATGCGAATAACTTTGGAAGGGATGAAGCACTAACGATGGGATAAAAAGCACTAACGTGCACTAACGAAGCACAAACGATCGCCCCGGGTTTTGCACCGAAATTCAAAAGGGGGAGTGCCAGCGACATGGACCTGGCCCAAACTAGACTCTGAGTTGCATGGTTTTATGATTATGTGCAAGTAATGATTAGAAACTTTATGTATTTTAATTAAACTGTTTATAAATAAATACGTTTTGACTTAAACTACTATTTGGACATAAAAATAAAAACTATTGCCACTTATTTCATTCTCAGTAACACCTAAGATAAGAATAAGTTGTTATTTACATAGTATGGGTACGCTAATCTTTTATCACTTTTTTTATATACCCAATAGCATCGACATTGGTGTAGCTAAATTGCCTATCTAAGACGCCGTGTTATCATAATTGTATCATTGAAATACATTGAAAAATATATTAAATATGTTCGTTTCCTAAGAAAAATATACCAAATAGTGGTGACAACTAGACCAAAGCGAGTATAGAAAATCAGAAAGCGTTTTTATTGAGTTTACCTAAGTTGGTTATTACACAGTTCACGAAATGTTAAGTATTTTTTCTATAATATGTATAATAAGAAATACAACAAACAGTAATCGAAAACTTCATCCTTTCTTATTTTTTCACATGTTCAGAGATAAAGTTGCATTATGTTTTGGGCGAGAACGATGATGTTATCAGTAAAATAATATAGAGTATATTTTTTTACAATATTCTTATGGATGATATTTATTTTAATGTGAAGAAAATAGTAATTAAGAAATCATGTTTTTGATCATAATATATAGCATTAAATAGTTTTTATAATAAAACCGTATATTTATTTGATGAGTTAATATTATTCATACGTTAAACGTACATCATTCATATTGCTATGTTATTTAAGATAATTAATTCAAGCATAAAGATAACAGGGTAAAATAAATTATGCAAATTGATAAATCACATTAAAGTCGATCGATTTTAGAATGTTGGTTGAAAGTTTTCAAACATTAATTGTATATTCAATATTGATATAAATTGTAAAAAAAACCCTACCTAATCATTTTAAAAATACCCACCTTAAGTAAAAATATTTATTCCGACGACGTTGCAACATATTACCCTAGAGCACGGGCTCGCCTTACCATTTACTCGTTATATTTTATCTATATAATATAATTTACGGTTATACGTTATTGCCGTCACTTTTTCTTCGTTTCTTTCCCGCAGCAGCAGCAGACCCGAGACCTCGATCATTAAATTCTATTTTAAGCCGGGAAAACGCAAACAAGCCGGAGAGGATATCTCGGGGATACTTTTGTTTATATATTACACTTGCGTTGTTGTTACGCGATGAAAAATATTTTAGGATGTGTGATGACGCGCGGGGCGCATCGTCACGGCGAAGAAAATTCATAAATTATACGCAGGCGACTATATTGTCATTATTATAATAGAATCGTGTCAACCCTGCGGATAGGGAAGTCCTCGTTATTACAGATACTCTGTCTTCAGAAATGTACTTGCAAAAACCCAACTCGACCGACCCGAATGGATATCGTGAATCTAACCTGACCTGGCGTTGCAGGAGGTTTAGAGTGCAATAACAATGAACTACCTGTGCCCCGTCCGGTGGGTAGAACATATATTTTGTTTTCGTGGTCGTGTCGTGTTTCTATAATATACGGGGTGGTTCACAGAGCACGTTCACCCCAATTTTTTCCTCTAATTATGCATTTCTTCAAATTCTGGTTTTTTTTATTTTTTAAATATACTCAAAGACCACGTATTAAAATTCTTGAAACTTTTTTTTTCTACAAGAAAGTGTCTCGTTGTGACGCGAACGTCCGTCTTACAATTAACGAGAGCCACACCTCGTTTACTCTATATTTTTTTTGAAAATTTTAAGTTATTTAAATCAAAATTCGCACGAGTAGTTTCTAAGTTATCTAAATGTACATACAAAGGATAAAAAAAAGTTGTTCGAATTTTGAATTGCATTCATGAACATTTTTGAAAAGTCATTTGCTTAATTATGTACAGGATCAAAGGGTGATTATTATATAAAAATAAAAAGTTTCTGTCGTCACATAACACTCCTCAAATGGTTTAAATCATATAAATAATTTAAAGTATGGTAGAGTATATTGAGTCAACTTAAACATTATAAAAATCCGAATTTGAATAAATAAATTATTTAAAAAAAACATGGAGGCTAATATACTTGGTGAATCACTCGGTGTATCGGATATAGTATAGTGGTTTTTGTCAATTAACAGTGTTTATTCACACCTCCGGACCGTTGTTAAAATTCTTTCGATCGTCAGGTCATAAAAACGAGTAAAATAGAGAATACCATTTACGTTCTTCTACTAAACGGACATTTCAGTTTTTTTTTCAATCATAATAATATTCAGAATTTTGTTTTGCACTCATACGGATGCACTTATCCATCGTCCGCGGTTTTCATTTCGACTGTCGGAGTTCCGTCTAATCTCTCCAATCCGTATAGTCTTGTCGTCACACCGTTTCTTCGGTTTCTGAGTGTCGACAGTCAAAATAATGTCTACCTCGGTATTGTATCATATTCCTTTATAATATTTATTCAGGCCATCGTTATCGTTTTCTTAATCGGATTTTCTACAGCCAATTATACAATACCTAACGCTTCTAACTGCGATAGATTCAACGAATTTTAAAAGTAATTAATTTAGATCGATAAGTAATCGATTGAAACTATTGTTCTTCCTCGTTCTATGTAAATATGTATTTTACAATAAATGAATCGGTTTTCGAGTTTTTGCTCTTTGCAATCACGATGGTATGCGTGCATAATTTTTAATATAAGTATTCGTAGTATAAATATAACATTTGCGTAAATTCGTTGGTACTATTTATATTTGTATTCTAGGTATCATAGTATACATAATCTAGATTATTGACTATTATTATTTTTTTATTATAAGTCGACTAGATTGATTTTAAATTAAAAATATCATCACCGGGTACCTTAAATTATTATCCGCACAGACCACAATATAACCACAAAAAGATCAATTTTGCCTTGTAGTATTTTGCTATAAATTTATCGTTATTGTTTAATTCAACAACCATCATGCACACAACGGTTATTATAAGAAATCACCGTGAAAATGGCGACTTTATTTAGTTGTGCACTGCGGTTATATCGTTTTAAAATAAATCTTTAACCAATATGATAAATATTTGCTATGGTCTAACATCATAATATTATCATATTCGAACCTAAAATGTAATTGGTATGTCAGTAAGAGAGTTCCATTCGGAACATTCTTTTGATTGGTATGGTAAATCGCTTTCAATTTTAATATAATATTATATCTACACATTTCAAACACACTCACGCAAAGTGTTTACCAAAAACAGCGATGCGAATAATCTATACGCGTATGGGAAGAAATTTTGTTTTTTTATGCGTCCAATCGATTTCTGCAGAATATTTCCGAATTTCCAATTTTATAAGTCATATTGTGGTAAAAAAATAACGTTGGTTTGACCTCAATAAAACTGAACTTTTTTTATTACCATTTTGTATGTGAATAATAATAATAATATATTATATTATTTTGACGGAACACACCGCGAGGTACTCTCAATACTCAAGTGATACTTGAATATTATGTTTACACCATTTACAACATTCGAATAGGTACCTACGTCATTTGCATATTATAAACAAAATAACAACGTTTGAGTACGTGACCTTATAGTTTCTAACACTCTGACGATAGCGAGTGTTCAGTTTTTTTTCCTACATTTAGTCTATCGCGCGGTCTGCATTAAAACGTCTATGGTTTTTTTTCCACACGGTGCAAAACAGAAAATTTAGCATATATTTTGGCGTTTACCGAATTTTAGTATACTTATACACGGACGGACGATTCGCGCGAAATCCCTCGTGAACTTCGCACACGTACGTTATGAGTTGTTATTTGCGGGCGTGTCGAGCTTATCGCTTGGTCTTCCCTTATGTCGTCCTTAAGACGTATAAAAACAGAATAAGAATTCAGATTCGATATTGAACGAAACAACGCTGTCGTGTATTGCATTTTTTTAAGTGTTGAATTCTATGAGATAACGCATATTAAGTCGAAATAAAACTGTTACTTATATAATCATATTATCGAGTCTGATAACCATTTGCGGGTATTTTTGCACGTATTATTATTCTTATATCCCCGCAGAACTGTGTTTGCAGTCATCACTGCACCGACAATAATCGCGTACATCAATAATAGCTATAGATGATTTTATCCAAATTTTAATCGGTGCGTACGATCTATACGCCGAAGCACATAATATTTTATCTAGGTATTTTATTCGCGTAAAAAAATCGTGTCTCCGCCAAACAGTATCGCTGCGTGTAGAAAAATCGTCACCTTCCGCAAATAAGTGTTACGATTTGTCAAAAAGGCGCGTGTCGCAAACAACGCATAATATTATTATATTATTTTCGTGCTCTTCGGGAGGTGAAAAACGTTCGTCTACGCGCGTTAACGGAGGAGACGCAATTTTTTACGTCTGCCTTTAATTGTTTTTTCTGGAAATCAATTATTATACCGACGCCGCCGTTGTCCCGACGAGCGTTTATTTTATATATTTTTTCCGACTTTGCCGCAGCACGTACACGCGCCGACCGAGCTGTCATCGTCGTGTTAGCATAACGGCGAACGACAATTGAAATTCAATATGTCTATGGCCTACGGCTCCTATATAGGTATACACATAGGCGCGCAGTGTACATTTATATTTATCGCCGACGATGTTTCAAAGTTGGTGTTTTGAAACGAGAGCGAGCGGCAAAAAAAAAATGTATATTGTAAATAAAAAAATAAAAATAAATACGCGTCGGAGTACATATTTCACTTTTCGATAGGTGTTTTCTCTATACGGCGATGGAAAATATTACACGGCGGCGACAAAGAGATATACGGCACGTCATTATATGCTCGGGCGGAGCGCACAGGAGGAGCGGTGGAGGTCGGCGATACACACGACACACCTACTTATATATAATATTATATAATATATCGGAACACGTATGATTTATTTACCAACCTCCACCGCCGAGGCGAAGGTACTTCCTCGCGTGTGCGCGATGTCACCGACCGGTTGCTGCGAGGAACTGCAGAATTGAAAAACAAAACAATAATAATAAAAATAATAATAGTCTGTAGGCTGATTAATCGCTCGTCTTTATTCCACTGCGAGTTCTACAGTCGTCGACAGTGCTGCGACGTGGTGCGAAGTTTCGCATTTTTTTCCCGCGAGTCCTCGTCGTTTATTTCGCATAATATGTCGGTGAAATTATGAAACGTCCGGACGCTTTAACATATTTTTATTTTTACCGCGTCCGGCACTCGTATTTTAATAGTTTTAAAACATTGTTAATACACAAAAAATATTATATTAATAAAGTTTTCTATTGCTTTTTTTTTTTTTTAAGTACAGTATGTGTTTCATATTATTATTGTTATTATTATTTCATGACGTGTGTTCAAAGGATGGACATTTTTTATTTCTGTTCGGGGAATGTTGCATATTAATAATATTAATTACAATTCCCAAGTCCGATGGATTAAAAACGATAATCTGTGTATTATCAGTAGGTAATACTGCTATTATATTTTTCCACATTATATCTTATAGAACAACATAACTACGTATTTGTTGCGATTAATTCAATATTTACTGTTTAGCACACGCGATGATGAAATATTTATTTTTTTATCGTTCTTATGTTTGCTTTAAAAGATCCATACACTGTACACACATGATACATTTTTCCAATTAAAAACTGTTTATTAAACATATCGCGACCGGCATTTCAAGGTACGTTTTTTTGTATTTGGCTTAGCGAAGCACCCGCAGCTATGTACGCATCGCCGTTTTGAACCCTATACCTGGTATACTATGCAGTTAGCATTCACTTTCAACATCATAATATTGGATCGAATCGACTGAAAAAGACACACGTGCCCACGTGCCTAGGGGCGCTCAACCCTATGACTGAGCTTAGCATAAGGGGAAAAGAATATTCGAAGAAAAATATTTAATAACAGTTAGTTATTAGAAAACATACTTATATAGATCACTTTTATACGATTAAATTCAGTCGCTTGGTCATTCTTTTTAAATATCTTTAACCACTCCCGTCCCTGATAATACCTATGCTACTTTATATTTACCAATGTTAACAATAATTATTAATAAAACAAAAAAAAAACCCGATTAAACGTTGAGTTTCGGAGGGTAAAATAATTATATGTTTTTGGCGCAACTGCGTGTACCTATATTAACAGTGTTATCCAGTGTGTAGTATTATTACAGTAGTACTGCTGACGAATTTTCTTTGCGTACACTTTTAGGTCGTGACGACGGGACAGACGAAAAATAATGTCTAAACAACAAAACCGGACGCGTATTGTAATTGAACGACATTGGCGGTTATTCGGCACACCCGAGCAGAGACGGTGTGTGTGTGTGTGTACGTATTGTATAAAAACGCGAACAAAAGTAATCAATATTTCGCAAAGTTGACGAGCCTTTGTGTGTGCAGACTGTTCAAAGGGATGTAATCATCTGACGCAAACAAATACGACGACCGCGTCGGGGACGGGGACGGGGGGACACGGGTAGGAGACAACAAGAATATTATTTTAGAAGACAGAAAAAACGCCAGATTGTGAGGTCGTATAAAAACGAATGGTTCGGAGCCGGTAAAGGGCTCCCGCGAAAGGCGTTAGCGGGCACCGTCTGGCGGAAAATCCTGTTGCGGATAAACAACACGGAAAAATCGACATAATTATTGCGGCGTTTCGAAAGCGCTGTTTGTAATATATATTATACCGTGGTACCCGACCGTGTTGAGTTTAAAGTTTGCACTTTGAATTAAACGTCCACAGACGCAGTCACCGCGGATAACAATTACCAGGTTATAATAACATAGTTCGCGACGAAATTGTTCCGAAAAAAAAAAAAATAATAACGCACACTAACTGTACGGACGGCTAAAATGGCGAACGGCAACAATAACATTAATTACTGAGGTGCACCTATGCTACACGACGTATTAATGTGTTATTATATTATACACAGTCAACTGAGTGGTAAACACAATTTTTTCCTGCTACAATTTAATTGAATAGGTACCCGACCACTTTTTTTTCTTCTGTTCACTGCCATAGGTTTTTCACGTGATATTCCTGTCACGAACATCGCAAACATAATATTACAGTATATCATAATATTTCGACCGATAAGATTGTAACCAAAATTATTGTTACTTACCTACCTAAGACGTCCGAGTGTATTGTCATTATTTATTAGTTTGCGTCATAGTCGTCTGACAAATATCTTACACGTGTAATAATTAATGTTTAGTATTATGTAATACTATTATATAAAGAGTGATTCGCCAAGTACGAGCACCCTATTTTTTTTCTATGTTTTTTTCTAAGTTTATTTAAAAATTCCAATGATGGACACTAGGCCATTGTGGAATAGATGGCAACGAAAAAGCTGACAAAGTAGCTCGTGAAGCAGTTAAATAACCCTCTGACCGAATTACGCACATACTCCGCAGGTTAGGTTAGGTCACCGCAGAGATGTCTACACCTTTTGTACCAATGTATGGGAATCTGAATGGCGACGTACACATAATAATAAACTAAGGGAAATTAAAACGTATACTGGCCCAAACCTCATACATCAAATCGTAAAAATGAAGTAATTATAAACAGACTTCGTATAGGTCACTCAAAGAAGAACCTGTAATGTGCCAAACATGCGGAGAACCTCTCACAGTCAAGCGCCTCCTTGTCCACTGTCGTAATCATGTAGATGCAAGAAAAAGTCTAGGATTGCCCGACAACCTCTACGAAGCCCTCAACCCAACCCAGGACAACATAAACAAAATAATCTTATTCCCAAAACAAATCAATATGTACTAGGTACCTAATTTAAGGACCTATTTCATTCTTCGTTGTAACCAAAAGCAAATCGCCATGTGCAAACTAATTTTAAGAACCTCTGTCTATAATACCACTAAATTTTGTACCTAATACTAAATATTTGTTGTAAGCTAATAACCTTAGCAGTTGAAGCTTTACCATGAAATAAAAAAAAAAAATTCCAATTATAAGATTTTAAATAAATGTGTAAAAAAATGGTGGTGATCGTATTTGGTGAATCACTCTAAGGCCTGAATAATAATTATGAATTATTAATTATGAGAATAGTGTTACGACGAGAGTTGGAATGACTTCGGAATTAATAGTTTATTAGTCACAAAATAGATTATTTTAAATAATCAATAAAATTTAAAAAAAAAACAATTCTGAGCTGAATTTGGTTGAAAAACCAATAAAAAAAAAAACGGAATAAAAATGCCGATACTTCGAGTTGCTCAAAACATCCACGTATCACCAAAAAAAAAAAAAAAAAATGCTCAAATTGTTTTTCAAAATGCAATTCCATTTGTGTATTGTTATTATAAATTAAATTCGGCGAGGGTTTCAAGTCTCTGTAGCACGGGTGTCCTAAAAATTAAAACAAAATCGATTTTACGGAAAACGAACCGCGTGCGTAGTAATTATAATTGGAGAGTTTTTCTGCGGTTTTTCCTTACGCTCGTTTTACGAAAACGCGAGAGAATGAAAAAAAATTAACTTTTCTAAAACGTACAATCTAAATAAAATGTTCTACTAAAATTATGGTAAGTGTTACTTTTCCAAGCCCTCCGAAAAAATATGTTGTTCGCAGACATGAAATGAAAAAAAAAATGTTTAAAAAAATACACACACATCGTCGTGTTAAAACTAATATTATACATTCCTCGTTCAGAATCCTCGCGTGTTCCTCGCCGCCGCCGCCGCATCTCATATCCTTCTCTTGCGTTTTACACCGTACCAGATGATAATTACAAGTTGCCACTTTGTTCTTCCCGCCCCCCCCCATACCATCACCTCTTCACACCCCCTCACCACCGCGACGTGTGTGTGTAATCCTCGAGATGCTACGCAAAGGGGCGACGGAGGCCGTGCTACCTTTTCGCGGTGCAATCGCCGTTTCGATCAATACGCGCGCGGAGAGGAGATTCGCACACGATATCCCGCGAACCGTGCGAAACTCAAAACCGTATACCGCACCTACCTATACCGCCCATACCAGAACACGGGTTCGATTAAAATATGAAATAGTTCATAATAGCATAGCATACGTATATGCGCACTGCTGCTGCTGCAATTCAATCACGCCGTCGTCGTTCTATCCGAACAACATTTTTTTTTTCCTTTCGAGTTCGTCGGCTGCGGGTAAATTGACTTTTTTTTTATTATTAAAACATAGAAAACGCATAATCCGTATAAGCGATACAATGAGCAAATAATATGATAGGAGAACAATCGCGACGCGATTGGCACGAGGACGGAGGCTATTCAGTGACATCAAAACCCTCAAATTAACAGTTATACCTACCGAAACTGTTATGACTTTTTTTTACCTCATAAAGTTAGCAGCACAATTTTAACAGACATATATATAACGTAACACATCCAAAAAATTGGTTGGTAACTTGTTGGAAATCGTTGGATAACTTTCAGACTTTGTTGGACTTTATTTTTACCAGTAGAGCTTTAGACACTGCAACCGCACGACTTTATGTCAACAAAATTTGATCCATATAAAAAATGTCGAGCTCAACTTGATGGACATTCCGTGATTTTTTTGGAATTTATTTTCCCCGGTAGAGCTTTTTCAAGGTTGTAAATATATTTTGTCCTGCTCAATTTGTTGGATACTGTTGTGCTGTTTGATCAGTACTTAGTCGACGATTTGCTATGGTTGATCATTTGAAAACAATATTGTTTTCTTTACAATAATCTTATACGAAATTACTATTCAGCTGGTGATATCGAAAATGACTGTCGTTTAAGTGCTTAAACGAAATTTGTATGTATAACTAATGTTATATTATTTCGATGTCGTCAGAGGGCGGACGGTATTATTATAATGGATAACCGAACGCCTAAATGTTCGTCATGAATACACACAATATGCACACTTTAGATTTTTATTTATTGTCATATATTACGATCGAACAATACATTCAGTTTATCTGAATAATAAAGTATTATTATTATTAACCAATATCATATTATATTATATTATGTTCGGTGTTTGTAGCCATCGATTTCACGTACTAACATTGCCATATTTTGAATTTCAACAATTTTAAATTTCTGGCACTTACCGCCCATATTATGCGGTTTTTAATAGACATCACTTAAGATAATAAAATAGTATATTTATGCAGTCGTTATGAACAGAAAAAAACCCAGAATATTGTCGAGAACATCGTCAGACGTGTACCTGCGCGTCCTACACTGCACTGGCATGAGGATCAATGCAATATTATTTGAAATGTGTCATTTTTGGTAATAATATTATCTCTATTTTCAATATGGAATTTCTAGATACAAACTCATGTCGTTTCGTCCCAGAGGGGAGTTCCGGCCTCGGCCAGGTAAACGGAAAAGTGATTTTAAGACTTGAGAGCAATATGGTTTCCCCTAACCTGTGGCTGTAAGCGACACGTTTCGTCGCAGAGGTTGTGCCCCGCACAAGTGGCAGACAAATTTAAAAACTTTTCATCCGCAATATCGATTGATCGTAAAGCTAATAACGAAATAAGGTGCGACATAAAAGTTTTCATAATCGAGTTTGTTTTCGGTCGAATATTCGAATATCGAACGCACCGTAAATTATGACCGTGTAATTTTTATAATATCCAATTAGACTAAAACGATTTGGTAAGATTATATTACTTTGCATGAACCGAAATTATGGGGAATTTAAAACCGTTCTTTTCGTCTCATATTTTCAGTGCCTACTACTGTATGGATTACGAGTCGAGTGCAAAAACTTTATCGATTGTAACATAATACAATGCGATGAGATTTTTAATATATTTTGGAAAATATTATATAACTGCACAATAAAAAATGTATAAGGTATAGCGAAAATGCTCTAAAAGTTTCACATAACATGTAAAGTCAATAGAAACTCTGTGGTTTTAAAATTCAAAATTTTAATTAATTTGCAAAAAAAAAAAAGGAAAATAAATTGGTTTTTTTTTAGTCTTAATGTAAAAAGTATGGAAAAGTAAATAAATACTACGTCGTACTGATATTTTAAGCATTTTGACTTTTGAGTACACTTTTGACATGCCAATTTGGCAAAAGTCTATGTTATTATTATATGTGAGTTATTTAAATGTCTTATTCACCGTTCCTAGTACGACGTTCGTGGTATAAGTTGATGCAAATTACATGTTTTTCAACAATTTCGTACGGGTTGTAAGGTGACATAACGGAAAAATTTTTTCAATTCAACAAAAATAATTTATTTCCAGTTTTGTATGCAATTTAGTTTTTATAAATTATTTTGTTTTGTACGTGAGACGAGTATTTGCATATTCTGGCCGTTTCAATCATAATTCACATTTTGTACGGAAACTCAAATAAAAAAATCTGTTTACGCGTATTATAATACAATTTTATCAACACTTAAATCGCATAATATGTTCGTTATCTCAGTATGAGATTTTTTTTTATAACGGTATTCTTTGGTATCAACCGGTATTTGGGTATTTAACTCTGGCGTGTATTTAGCAACCGATTCAACTAGGAAAGACTATTTTGAATTTTAATTTAATAATAAAATATGGTATGATATAATAATATCTAGTTTAATCGTCAGTGGCATATTTGAGAGGAGGGACGAAGGGAGCGCTCCATGACTTTTTGAATAATTATTGGATTTTATATAGGTGTAACAGGTACTATGCTGTTAAGGCAAAGCAAGATTAATTAATCTGCTACCAGAAATCTCCTTTGAAATTAAATATTTAGCATTATTAATTTTATACTAGAAAAGTGTCATCAGACACAAAAATAAAAATAAAAACCATAAAACTAAACCAAATACGCCACTGACAATCGTAACGTGCAGTAATAATAATAGACAAAAAAAAAATTACAATTACCTGGACCGCAATAATTATACCGAACCGTGGCCCGTCACCGCTCACCGATCGCGGTAGGCGTAGGAAACACCGAACATGATATATTATCATAAATCGCAATCGTTCGCGATCCGCGTGACCGCGAACTCGGTTAGTGGTCCGTCCACCTGTCGAATAATGATCATCTCGGCTCGTCACTCGTTTGGTTTCAGAAAGCTGCTGGACGTCCTGTAGCGCGGACGTAACCTAATCTGCCGTATTATTATTATTATTATAGTGTCGGACTCGGCGGCCGCGAAACCGATCGCCAAAGGTGGTGCTGGTGCATCATAGCTGCTGATATGCGACGCGACTCTCACGACACAATACAATATATTATAGGCTCTGATTTATAACACGTGACAGCCGAGCAAAGTGCAAATCCTACGACTCGGACCCGATACGGTGTAATACAACAATAACGATAGTGATAATAATAATAATAATAATAATAATGTGATATAACGTGTCAGTAACAGCAGCGGCGGCGGTGTCGGGCTCCTGAGTATTTCGCGTGTCATAAACCCCCGGACGGAGCGCATATATATATATATATATATATTATTATATAGTTGTGGTACATCCAATCTCTTAGGGCAAAATTCCCGGTTAAGCTACACACATTTGATATCCGCCTGAGTGTGTGTGTGCGTGTGCGTGTGACATTATTATATGGCTTAGAATTCACTCCACTGAAATTCTTCGTATTACCGACAACGGGGAGAAACACCGTTTCTATTTCTCCCCTCTCTTTATCTCACTATCTCTCTCACTCTCTCTCTCTCTCTCTCTTTCTCTCTCTCTCTCTACGCGTTCGTACATATCACACCGCATAATAATGGGATGGCGGTTTGATGATCCGACACGAGTACGAGTGACAATATCGTAGTATTGTGGTGGCACGGTCGAAAACACTCCGGTGGAAACACAAATAGCATCGAACACATACTAATATGTCGTATCAAACCGGTAGGCCGTCCGGAAAAACGCGTTTGAAAAAAATAATATTATTATGACGTCTGCTGCATTGTCACGGCGTAAGTCAACGGTCGACTCGAATTCCGATTTAAATGGTATAAAACATATCGTACTGACGAAATACATCGCGGTCTATAGATTTTGTCACTGAGATTTTCAAAAATCTCATTTTATGCTCGGCCAGTTTTAAACTTTGGCTATATAAGTCAACGTTCGATCTTCAAATTTAGATAAATAGATAGTTAAAAATATCGGTTTAAATGCCCCATAAAGTTAGCGCTTTGATTTAAAATGCATAGATAATCGAAGAAGATTCTATAGTTAAGCATTTCAATATTGTGATTACAATTAATGCTCAAAATAACATGTAGTCTTGAAAATGTTAGATACTTATGATTTACGGACGTACTTCACACACATTATACCAAATATCTTGGCTGTATCTATGGGTACTATCAAACATTAACTGAACCACTGCTCTGATAACGCATGTTTTTCGCCGGTTTTAAAGAATAATATTATAATAATTATAACGTTATAACTCATAACAATCACTTTTACCGACCAAGTGTTTCTTGATTTCTTGATTTAATTTGATTGTGGTATTTAAAAATGCAATATCAGAGTATCAATTATAATATGCAACTTTTAATAATGATTTAAACATCTGATATTATTTTATGATGGTTTTTTAATTTAATATTCAAAAAAAAAAAAAATACAATTAGCTTTTCTGTTGATAAAAAATAACACGAGTTCTGTGATAAAGAAGATGATAGTAATTAACGTAACTGAATAATTAAGAATATCTGTTTGCTTGGAACTGAACACATGTTATTTATAAAACTTAAGCCTCGGTGGAAAGTTTTGGTAGAGATATAATATTTTGGTATAATATTTTAAAATAAACAACGTCTTCCGCGTGTTAATAGAACTATCCGTTTAAAACACAGCATGGTCTACATATTTTATTCATTAAGTCATGAGACTTTGAGTAAGAAACATTGTGTATTTCTTAGTTAATTTTTGTTTGTTCGTACCTAATGAATCACAATTTTGCATATTTCATCTTATTGATTAAACGATTTAAAAATTTTAATATTATCAACAAAAATGTGTCGCTAATTCCATGTTTTCATACGTCAAAATAAGGTTTTTGATTTTTAATCATATCCTGAGCACTTGTAACTTACTGTGTACTTTGTAAGTTGAATATAATAATCTGTGTAATAATATAATTAATAAATTTGTAAAAACGTGTATTAAATTGTGTACAAATATGAAAATGTTTACAAAAAAGTTTTAGTCATTTAAACATTTTAAAAGGTATGTACATTGTTTTTTTCATTATATAACTATTTGATACAAAATTGTCTTTTCGTTGAACGAATTTTGTTTATTTTTTGAATGCTCTTTTTTCTTTTTTACCTTTTTTATTAAAATTATATTTATTTCTTTTGTGAACTTTATTACATATTGTTTATTGACATATTTTTTACTATAATTTAATGTAATTGAACTCTCTTCATCAGCATTAGCATAACTTTTAAAGAGAGAATCAAAACATAATGGTATTTATTAATAAATCTGTACTTTGATATTATAATAATTATGTATGTTATTATCGTG
This sequence comes from Neotoxoptera formosana, assembly GCA_022818045.1. Classification (NCBI taxonomy): domain Eukaryota; kingdom Metazoa; phylum Arthropoda; class Insecta; order Hemiptera; family Aphididae; genus Neotoxoptera; species Neotoxoptera formosana. Next base: position 16,732,617 of record CM040634.1, read on the forward strand.
GATTGGATATCAATAAACTATTTTTTATTTTTTTATTTTTATTTATTTTTATTTTTAAAAGTTTATTTACAATCTATATTTAATATAATACAATAAGTAAATTTGAGTGATAAATTTTTGACATGAGTTCACATGATCAGAGAAAATATCCATTGATATTACTCTTCAGTTAAGGCTAGGTAGAACGGAAAACATAATACATTGAGAGAAAAAAAAATAAAACTAGGTAATAATCAGAGTTCAAGTTTATAGACCGTTGTTAGACCTTAGGATAAGAGGTCTCTGGACCATTTTCTTTTTAATCTACGAGTTGTACCGGTTAGCTCGATAGTGGATAGATTGGCGATGAGGGGGTTTGGGTGATGATGTAGTTTTTTGTGAAAACGTTTATATAATTTTGAGGCTTGGTCAGAGATGGGTGATATGTTAAGGTCATTGTGAAGAGTTAAATTACTTACATACCAGGGGGCATTGGTTATTATTCTGAGGGATATTGATTGAAATGCTTGTAGATTTTTTAAGTTGGAATTTTTGGCAGCTCCCCAAAAATGGATTCCATAAGTAGCTATAGGATTGAGGAGTTGTTTATATATTAGTATTTTTTTCTGAATTAATAAGTTTGATTTTAATAGGGGACGCAGTTGATGTAGTCTGTGATTTAATAATTTTCTTTTTGTTTTGATATGAGTTGTCCATGTGAGACGTCTATCCAGATGCATCCCTAGATATTTTACTGTTTGTTCAGACGGTATTTGTCTGTCATTGATGTAGATTGGGGGGCAGTCACGGGGGCGTAAAGCAAAAGTTATGTGAGATGATTTGGATTCGTTTATTTTAATTCTCCACTTTAGAAACCACCCTTGGAGTTGGTTAAGGTGGGTTTGTAGTAGGAATGATGCGGTTTCAGGGTTTGTATCAGAGGCGATAATACCAGTATCATCGGCGAAGGTTCCAAAGGTAGTGTTATTGCTGTGTGGGATATCTGAGGTGTATATATTGTAGAGAGTTGGAACAAGGATGCTTCATTGGGGAACTCCAGCGTTAATTGTATAGTATTCAGAAAAAGCATCGTCGCATGAGACTCTGAAATGCCTATTGTATAAGAAGGATTGAATGATTAGGTAGTAAGGGGTTGGTAAGAATCTGAGTTTGTGGAGTAATCCGGGGTGCCAGACACGGTCAAATGCTTGAGCCACGTCAAGGAATACCCCTGAACAGTAATGTTTTTTTTCCAAGGCTGATGCTATGACGTCGACGAATCGGTGTAGTTGGTGCGTGGTCAAGTGTTTGTACTTAAACCCAAATTGAGTATTTGGAATAATATTATTTTGAATTAAAATCGGGTATATTCGTTTAAGGATGATTTTTTCCAGTATTTTGGAGAAGGTTGGTAGAAGACTAATAGGGCGATATGATGTGTAGCTTGTAGGGGGTTTGTTTGGTTTTAAAATTGGGATTATATTTGATTTTTTCCAATAAGAGGGGAAATATGAGAGTCTCAGTGAAGCGTTGTAGATATGAGTTAAGAATAGTATAGCTTTTTTGGGTAAGTTTTTCAGGATACGATTGGTTATGAGGTCATGGCCAGGAGCTTTTTTGGTAGGTAGTTTATTAATAATAAAAGTTATCTATGATGGAGTTGTGTGTTTGGCTGGAAAGGACATCGGTAGCGGTCGGTTTAGTATATTTTCTATATTTAGGGAGTGTTCGTTATCGTTTATATCGTTGTGCGGTTTGAAATTGTCCTCTAGGTATGTACTTATCAGGTTGGCGTTATCAATATTAGTTATGGCTAGATAATTATCACTATTTCTTAATGGAGGCATAATTTGGCGGTGATTTAAAATTTTTTTAGTACTTTTCCAGATAGAGTTTTTATTGTTTGAGAGAGACTCAATATACGACTGATATTTGTCTGAGTTGTATTTTTTTTAAATGTTTTTGATGGAATTCGATAATTGGTTAAGTGTTTTTTTGTCACTCGGCATTCTAGTTCTTTGCCAACGGTTACGGGCTTGTCTTTTTTTCGAGAGGAGTTGTTGAATATGGTGAGGGAGGTTAATTTTATATGGCTTAGTGGTGGAAAGTTCTGGAGATGAGTCTAATGACGCTTTTTGGATTAATTTTGTGAATGATTCAATTGCATTATCAATTTCTATGCTGGATTTGAGAGATATAGATAGGTTAATTTTTGTTTCTACTGTATGTTGGAATTCATTCCAGTTTGTTGGGCCAGGTGTTAGAGTGGGAATTTTTTTCAATGAGATTGATTTAGAGTTTATTGTTAGAAGTATTGGAGAGTGGTCAGATGCGAGAATATTTGAGTTTTCAATATGGGATTGGATATGGTTAGGCAAGTTGGTAATAAAGAAGTCCAGTAAATCTGGATTTTTGTTTGGATCTGTTTGCCAGTAGGTTGGAGCTAGGGGGGATATCCATTTAATTGTTTTGTCAATAATTATTTTATGTAAGGTTCTACCTCTATTATTAGTTGTAATTGACCCCCATAAAGGGTGTTTGGCATTGAAGTCACCACCCATTATGTATGTATTTGTAAACGATTCGATTAATGTTGAGAATTCCTGGTAGGTTAACTTCTTGTTGGGTTGTGAATAAACTGAGGCTATTGTAACAGGAATATGGTTCATGATTATAGAGATATTAGTTGATTGAAGGCAATCAGATTGGTGTTGTGGAAGGAGTGAGTGAGTAATATTTGATTTTATCAATATAGCTGTACCTGCGTGAGCTGTTCCATCAGGATGGTTAGTTACGTAGGTAGTATACCCAGGGATAGTGAAGATTTTATTATTAGTGAGGTGTGTTTCAGTTATGAGTGCGATACTTATATTTTTTTCATCTAAAGATATTTGTAGTTCATTTTTATGTTTGATCAGGCCATTTGCATTCCAGAGGAGTATACAAAGTGGTTGGGATAAGTTGGAAATATTATTCATTTGGTAAGGATTAACTTGTTAATAACCGTAGTTAGTAGGGAGATTAAGGGGTTAATTAGGGATTTAAGTTCGTCTAAGAAAGAGACTATTTTTTGTGATATGTGATTGTCAATGGTGTGGGGTTGTTCATCGGGTGGGGTATTTTTTGTGATTTGGGCGTAAGATTTATATGAATGGTTTATATTACTTGAACTAAGATTTTGCTTGGTGACATTGTACACAGATGTTGTAAGATTGTTGTGGTTGGTTGTTGATTGATTAGTTTTTTTGTTGATGTATTGCGTATTTGATCGCTGGAGTTCTTTGTACTTAGGGCGGGTTTGAGAGAATAGAAGTTTTAAATTCGGAACTGCAAAAATAATCTTTGCATTTTCAAGATGCAAAATTAAAAATTCAAGCTATCATAATTTCTATAAAAGAAATATGAAAATTCGGATTTGACCAATTATGGGAAGTTATAATTAATAAATCTGAAGAGCTAGGCTTAGGTGAAGTCAAGCAATCTAAACAAAGAAAAACTCCAAAACGTTTGATCGAAGGGGGACAGGAACATTACTTTATGTCAGCTAAAGAGCAGTATGAAGCACTATTTTTTGAATGTGTTATAACCGGTTTCAAAGCAACATACTTGAACATCTTGCCACAGTAGAAAACTTTATCGTAGATCCTCAAAAAATTAACACATCTATTAAAATAAAATTGAATACTATGGCTCTGATTTCGATGGGACAAAATTAGAATTGCATCGCAATATTATGTTAGAGGTCGCTAAAGTTTTAATATATCATCAGTGTCAGACGCAATTGATTTTTAAAACTATTTGTATATAAGTTATAATTTATTTGTCTTACGCTGTAAAAATGTAGAAAAATAAAGTCAATAAACGAAGTTGTAAAACCTGGCGCCCATGATTTAGGGCATCCTCTGTAGTTGGCCGTGTGTTCTCCTCCGCAGAGAGCGCATATTGGTGGTTGATCTTGAGACTTTGTACAGTTTTCACTTAAGTGGTTATTTCCACATTTAACACATTTGGGAGTGTGGTTGCAATATTTTTTGGTATGGCCTAAATCTTGACATTTTAGACATTGCACTAGATCTTTTCGGACATGAGGTTCTTCTATTTTTATTTTTGTATAACAGATAGAGTTGATACTAAATATATCACGATTGTTGGGCGCAGGTTCAAGGTCTACAAAGAAAAGTGGTAATTTTTGTTTCGTTTGTTTTTGTATTACATTGTTTATGTTTCTTGTTTTGAAGCCCATATCCTCTAGTTCATTTTTAATGTTATTTATATCTGTAGAGTGGTGTAGATTCCTTATTACAACTCTAAATGCTCTATCTTGTTTAATTTGATAAGTATGGAATTCGGCTTTACTTTCCTGTAAGAATTTTATGATTGCTCTGTATGCATTTGGTGTGTTAGTGGTTAGTTTAACACCGTTTATGGAGCTTTTACATATAAATTGATCTTCGGGATTAATTATTTCTTTGATCTTGATGCATAGTTGGTCGAAGTTTATTACAGATTTAATAAATATTGGTGGCGGAAGAGGAGAGGGTGGTGATTTTTGTGCGGCGGAGTTATTTTCTGATGATTCAGATGGTTCATCTTCCATATTTTCAGTTTCAACGGTTTGAGTGCTAAATATAGCATAACGGTTTGGCGTAGTGAATGTTTTTTGATATTTGGTTGCGGGAGATAGGAGTAATGGTGACCTTTGATTTTTTTGTGTTTTCCATGTTTCACTAGTAGAATTATATTTATCGGTTGGAGAATTGTTATTGCTATTTGGCACGCTATGTATACGTGTTTTGGTAATTATCAGTGGAGATACTTTTGGCGTTTTAGACATTGTGATAGAACAATCGTTTATTTGGTAGACTTTGTACCTAGATAAGTTTGCTGCAGATGGGAGGCGGCACTAAAGCACTACTAAGTGTTCCGCCGCCCGATTTATATGTAATTAAAATTGTTACTAATTCCTTGTTTGTAGCGGTTTTCTCCTTCGGATTATGTTGAAGTGTTAATTGTTGTTTGGCTGTTGTAGAGACAATTGTTTTGGTTTTTAAATGAAAAAAAACTACCGAGTTTAACTATGAATATAGACGGATCGTGTGGAGAGAGGTGTATACGCGATGTAGCACGGACGGCTGACATGCCAAGACTGTGAATAAACTATTTAAACTATTTTTATGAATACACTTTAATTGTGAATAACTGATTTAAAATTTGAATAAACAATTTATATGTATGTATTTTTAACTCAGCAATACAAAACTTGAATTTTAATTAAACGGTAAACACGTACAACAATAATTATTTATTGCGAATATTGCGAATATTATTGTTTTATACCGTGTATTGGATTTTTGCGACCGGAATTTGAATTTGATAGTGTAAATAGTTAACTTAAATTCATCGCGTTATTAATTGTTTCCGTTACTGTTCACACACAATTAACAATATTCGGATATTAATTCGTTCATCGTCACTGTCCGCGGTAGTGAAATTTACATAATTGCATTGTTTCGCGCATCCAGTCAGTGTCCTAATCAGTTTCGCGTGTTTCCGTCATAATAAATATTGACGTTTTTAACAGCGGCTTCAGCATGGCCTGTCTTCGAAACGTTCGTATTTCCCAAAGTACAACATATTTATATATTGGTAACATATATTGTACGGCCTCGATAATCAACTCGAGGTTTTGAATTTGTTTAAAATTTATAATATTACGTCTGAAATCCAATCGATCGGAACGCTTGCGATGGCAGTCGATAGCATAATATTATTCGATATTAATTATTATTATTATTATACTCAGGGACACTGGGGCTCGGTTGTCAGTCGTCGCAATGCCTGCAATGACTCTGAAACTAGAAGTTCGCTATGAGTATATACTGTACGTTTTATTGCAATGAAAATAAGAATGTTTATCCCGACGACGAGCGGCCGATCGAAGTCGTATGACAATTAATATTATGACGAAAAAAGTGAATTTGAAGTTTGGGAGTAATTTTTTGAGGTAAATAGATATTTTAATATTTTTTCGTTCACATTTTTCTTTATCGTTAATTTTGACAAAATGTAACTAGTGTACAAATTCACGTATATTTTATTATGTTATATTATTTGACTGTGATGATGAGTAATAACTCATAAAGTTAATCGGGTATCAATAATCACGGAAATAGATTTTTTGTCACAAATACGACGGGATTGTCGTCACATGTGTTCAAAAAGGTCTGAACTAAATATGATTTGAATTCGTTACATATTTGTATTGCTTGTTGTTTATTATTTATTAATATGATTTATTTGCATTCCGTTATTTAAACTCAAAACAAATTTGCATCGCTTTAAAAATTAAAAAACAATAATTTTGACTAAATAAAAGTGTTTGATTTTTTCATAGGACGTTCTGAAGTTTGTATTTCGAATGATTTACAAAACGCCACTTGAAATAAATAACAATCGTGTTACAAACAAAACAAAAAAAAAAAATTCGAAATCGTAAAAACAGCCTTACAGCAGTTCAACACGTGATAATAATATTACGACGAACGATAATAATATTTTAAGCGTTTATATGTATGTATAGTGTTACAATTATTTGTTCGTATCCGTTTTACGTCAAACGAGCGGCGGCGACGACGTGCCACGTCTAAATCGCATGCATTATATATTTCCACATCGACCGGTGCTACGATTTAGGCCTAGGCAGTGGCGTATTTTCAATTTTTTTCGGGAGGGGGGGGGAGTTTTAATATTAAAAATACATAATATAAATTAATATTCTCTTTCTCTGCATCTATACGTAGCAAGTTATTTATGACTTTTTAACTTTTTTTTTTCTGGGGGGGTCGAGATCCGCAACTGGGCATAGGTATATAATATTAGTAAAACAATTGTGTACTTTCGATTAGAGAGACATTTTCGGGAAGATTCGACACGAGAAGCTGGCTGTATAGTCATGTCTTAAATCGTATATAAACCGCCGTCGCGACACAATATATTACGGTAGGCACTTTTTTTTTACCCACGACAGTGTGTTTATATTATTTTTGTATCGACATCCGTCGGCGGCGGCGTTTCGGGTTTCCGGCGGCCCGCCGTATCGTCTCCGCGTTCGGATCGCGCTCGAGGGTTGCACTTTTTTTTTTCGAAATCTCTCGGTCCGCCCCGACCGCCAAAAACGCCGTCGGCGTTCCACAATATCGTCGACTTATCCCGCGAACGCGCAGTGCAATATAATATATATTATATTACGATTCGATTACTTGTATAGGTGTTCGCGTACCTGCGTCCTGCCCCGCTGCTGGGCGCGTTTCCTTCTCGTTCGTATATAATAAAATTATACATATTACAGTGCGGTGTGTATGTTTTCCATTATTCGTGTTAAAATCGCATAAAAACCCACACGGGTGCATTCGTAATTGGATTTTCCGACGTGATGAAAACTCCCATCGGTTATTGGTTTTCTTTTCGTTTACAACGACAACGACAATGTCATATTATATTATATAATATTTATATACTATATGGTACGATGTGTACGATATTAATGATTTTATATTATTATACGGTTTGTCAACTTTGACGAAGATGAATTAAATGTTATTTTTTCGCCGTAACACTCTATATAGTCTATAGGAATTAATAATATTTAAGATGGACGGTTTTGAATTGGAAGATTTGAAACGCCTAAACATTAAACTTACACATAAATTCAGTCGGCGTAGTGTTCATCGTTTAAATACGTGCAATTAAAAAAAAAAATTGAAAATTGAAAATATAGATTACCCTATAAAAGAGTGATCAATCACTACAATAAAAAGTTATAATTAATTAGATTTGTTCAACTAAGTGTTTATAATCTCACCAACTATATACGACATTATTTATTTATTAATTTTTCGAAACCACAAATTAATATCGTCGCTTTAGACATGTCGAGTGAAGCCATTAATGTAGGTAAGACGCTGTTGTGAGACGATACACCGTATACGCACCGTATAATAATAATAATAATAGAGCTACAGATATTATTATTATTATTATTATTATATTATTATCATTTATCATCATCATCATCGTTTTATATTTTTTTTCATAAATTTATTCCCGTTTTTCTGCTGATTCTCCGTTTCGTCTACGTATCGGATTTATCGAATATTGTTTTTTTTTTTTTTTAATGGACGTCGAAAATAAAATAATGTGATTTTATTTTTCTCGTGGCGTCAGGTACCTACCTCCACACACATATATATATATATAAATGTTCGTAGCGTGTTGTCGTGTGTAATGGAATCGCACAATAATTGTCTGTTGTTGTATCATATATAAATTATATATATATATATATATACACGCGGTATTACACACATTGAAAAGATCCCCGTGATGAATGGAAGTTTTCTCGGGAAACCAATTATTATTGTTATCCGCGCACACACACACACGCAGTATACACCTACGGCGGGCGCAGGTACCTCCACTGCAGACGCGTTATGTGCGGGACTTACGAATCCTTTAATGTAATTTCTGAACCGACGTGTGCACTATCGGTTTGGATTTGTATGCCGGAGCTCTATATATGTATGCGTGTTGTTCGTTCCGTAAGACGATTTCTTCATGTCGCGTACGCAGCTGTAGGTTATCGACAAATTTAATAACGATCGATTTTTAGTATCTTCGAGGAATTACGACGGGGCCAGTTCGTTAGTGTACGCCGCACTGGTGAAGTATTATGAGAAAACTCGAGTCGAGTATCACATCTCTCCCCACCCCGACAGGTTATTATTTTTCCCCTCCGAGACTCGTGTGGATTTCTTTTTTAATAACTCGTTGCGTTCATTACGATTAAATTCAATATACAGTTTACGAAGAAACGTAACGCCATTGTGTGATGTCTCATAATTTGATTGTAATCTTTTATAATTTCCATTTAGTCGGCCGCCTTCCCGAGAATATCGATTTTTTAATGCAAATGTTTTGTCTGAAAGCTTGTCTGGTAAACTGATAGTTTTAGTTTGTTTATAATGTTTTATCTCTGTACAGCCTCGCGTTTGAATGCGGCCCCGCAAAGTTGTGTGCTTTTGTGTGACTTGAAAATTAGTTGCGCGGTATATACAGGGAAATATTTATTTTCTGTGCATTTTTCACATCGAGGCTTATGGCGGATTGAGTAGGGTCTTTTTTTCGGGATTTTGTTTGAATATTTTCTGTTGCTTTTGAGCTTTCCGTGATGTCTTTTCATTTAGCGCCGACCAATTTATACCGGTTTCCCGGGGATTGGAAGGTTTGCCTTATTGTTTTCATTCGTTTTCATTCGTTATACTGTCAGTTTTTCAAATATTATGCATGTGAAATAATACGCAAGTTACCTACTGCCGCGCCGTACTCGAACGTTTTGACGTATATTGATAAAACGTGATCTGTATTGCAGATTTTGACTGGTGACGTGTGCCATCGCGGTCGTACTTAAAGTCCAAAATACTGAGTGCATTCGGAGAACGTCAAAACTTTGGTCTTCAGATTCTCGAGTTTAACAGAACAAATGAAAAACGGCTGGCTAGACGCATGTGAATCCAGGTTATTCCATTCAACTGCTAGAGAATTCACGAGATGGAGATTAAATAATTGAAATTTTTAAGACATCCTACAGTATAACTGTACAAACCATATGCATTATTGATTTATCTAAAATAGTCTAAAAATAGATCGATGTATGCAAAATACTTTGGTAAGTATCTCTGGCTTGGTACTTTCGAAGCAAATGTCTTATAATCTATTGAAATATAATTACAGTGATAATATATTATTTACTATGTTTCAAATTTATAAATTAAGTCGCCCGTTATAAAAAATGTGATATTAAAACTTAGTAAAAAAGCCATAGGTGTGAGTAAAAAAAAATGGCCTTAAATCAATTATTATATATTTGTTAGGTAGTGAAAACTTCCGATATTAGTCAGAAAAAATAATCAATATTGAATTATTGTTGTTAAAAGGGAGTCATTTTTTTTTAATGTATTAATAATTGTTCCTATAAATTATTATTTTAATAATTTATGGTTGCTAAAAATATTTTATCATAAATTGATAGTTTTAATATGAATGTAAAATTAAATACAACGTAATTTATTAAAAATATCAAACACTTTTCTCAGTATGCTTTTAATGTAGATCGAAACATAAATTAGTTTCAACTTCAAAAATATCTAAAGATATACTTTTTAATTGATTTTAATTCGAGAAAATATTATGCTACGTGACAATTTAGAGTAGTAGCTATTTTGTTATTGTCCTAAAAGTGTTTTTCGAAGAAATACCGAAATCAATAAATCATTGTAAAATATTATATATAACGTGTTACGCGTTTATACCTTCACTACGTTCTAAATTATAAATAATCACAAGTGCAAACTGTATAGTTCACTAACTATTATTAGTTTAAAGTTTACAAACGCCAAGTTTGAATTTTTTTTTTTTATCACAATTTATAATCTAAAAACGATTAAAACGCAAACAATTGAGACAACGTAATAAAGAAAAAACGAATTAAGCTTTGCCGTGCTCGCAGGTTCTAAGTACGTTTTACTTTTGAAATTGAACGGTTAAAAGAACCTAAATAAACGATAATATAAACTCGAACCGTATTTCCTACCCACTATATTTATATGGGTGCAGCAGACTGTTGGACGTTTTGTCGTTTTTCTTTTAATATTATTAAAACATTATATTTACGAACAATAGCGCGGACGTGATGTAATACGGCGACGGCCTATTGTTGTTCCTGGTCTCATTATTATTGTTTGCTGGACCATCTGTGTTATGGATGTGCTGGACGTCAACCACCTGCTGAAAACGACGCCATTTATTATTTTCCTTAATGGAACAATTTTTTTCGCCAACCCTTTGCCGCTGTTGCTGACGCCGCTGACTACAGAGGACCTTCCGCGGCTCCTCCTCCTTCTCCTCCCCCCCCCCCTGCTAGGAAAAACGCGGAACAATAAACCGGTGACCAATACAATGATGGTCACCTAAAGACCTGCACATTGCAAAGAGTACTCGACTCTGTCGGTCGAACCAGGTTTGTGGTGTGCCCGAACAGAACGCTAGATAACACAGCGGTCAGCCGATTTGGTAATATTGAGAAATGAGAGTTAAGTAAAAAATGATCGATAGTGATAAAATTGTATGATCGATGTAAATATTATTAATTTAGGGTTCGAAAGTTCTCGTATTTGCACGTTGTTTTGTGGTGGTCGCAGATTATTCTTGGAAAGATAATTCCAGATAATTTCGTTATTTGTTATCTGGTTTCAAAGCTCAGAATCGTGCAACTAGGAACTACAAACTACGTCATAATATTTATCTACATAATTTCTTGTTTTTTTAACCATGTCGTGTTATGTTGTTTAACAATTCCTTTAATATTAAATAAAAGTCGTATTAATCAATACAAAAGTGAGTTAGGTTAGGTTAAGCAATTATTAATTCATAAATTACCAATAATTATTTCTTGTGTATTAATTATTTTCAATATTTGTGACGTTGCCAACATTTTTCTAATAATAAATTGTATTATGAATTAACTTGGTTTTCATATATGATTTCGCTGATTACATGTCATATTAATATAAGGTACTATGCTAAAAATAATAACAATTGCTGCAATATTTTAAAACTTTTCATTCAATCGGGTGGAGCGAAGTACACCTAAACCGATCGGCTGATGAAGTTATTATAATATAATATTTAAACCGAAATACACCCTAAGCGTTATATTCGATCAATCGAAAAGTAGATTCAAGCTCACCTCGGTCGGATTTGTCCACAAAACTAGGTACACACCGACATTGAAATGTCCTCGAACAGAGGCACACCAAACCTTTCCAGACGCACCGAAATTACCGTGTCTTATCGTAGTTCGTTTTTATCGGATGAAATCGAGCAACATATGGCTATAATAATAGTATACAATAATAATAATATAATAATATTATTAGCTGTCCCGCCCAGCGTTTCCCGAGCTAAAGATTAAGTTAAGATTAACCTCGAGTAATTTACATGCAACTAAACAACCTAGGTAGACAATCCGGCTACGTCGGATCATGAACAATATGCTAATAGTTTATTATCAGGTAGACAATATTATGCACCTATACGCTGGATTGATGACCTCGCAATATTCGTAAAATTAGTGAAATCAATATTAGAAACATGAAACAAATAAAACAATAATCCCGGTGGTGGCCCGTGCCAATGATTTGTTTTATTATAAATGTCTTTGTAAAAAAATGTGCAATCCATATATTTTCTACTAATTATTATGGTAAAAAAGTATATAACCAATTGCAACAATATAAATAAAAATGATAATATATTAGAGTTTTTCCATAATTTTTCAAAATATACAAATGTTCATCCCCTTCAAGAATTATTTCCTTTATACAAAGTAGCCTATGTTTTTCTCCAAGATCCCATCCATTTCTATACCGAAATTCATCAAAATTAATTCAACGGTTTAGAAACGCATGGAGGACATACAGACAAACATTCATTTTTATACATATAGATAATCTATATTAATTTATTGTCAACTGAAAATCAGGCCAGTGACGGAATAGTTTTGCGACGACAAGTTTGGATCGGAACTCTTCGGGGGCCCCGAGAGGCGCTTCTCTGGGAGTGCAACTTCGCCACCCTCCTTCTGGGGCTTAGAATAGCTCACCTCGGCCGGATTTGTCCACAAAGTGTGGTACACACACCTGACGGAAATGTCCACTAGACGCGCCAAATCCTGCAAGACTCACCTCGGTCATCGTTGTTCATTTTTACCTGGTGAATTCGAACATCGCGGCTTTATTAAAAAGAGTATCATAATATTACGATAATCTATATTTTTGATAATTACTGTCAATTGAAAAACAAAACGTGGAAAAACGTCAACTGTAACGGAGGTGGTTTTGCACCTACACTTTCGGACCGAAACTCCTCTTCGGGGGCCCCGGGAGGCGCTTTGTCAGGAGGAGAGTGCGACGCCGCCATTCGCCCCCCCACCCACCCACCCACCCACTCATACACACCCAGAGCTGGTCGAAGTGCTGCGGGGTGCCGGAATCCGATAAGGAATTCATAACGTACGTCGTAGCGCTGTAGACGCATTATGCTCGCGGTTGATAAATTCGAGGGCCGTATAAATTAATTTACGAATTCGGCCAAAGCGTTATAATATTACGTTACGCCTCCACCCGCCCGCCCGTGGATTAAATATTTCATTAACACTCTACCCATATAAAATATACGTAACGCGATTTCTTACACCCACACGGGTGGCGGCAGCGGCGGCGGACGTTTCGTATTCGTTTGCCGAGTAAAAAATATCTGAATTATTTATGACGTCGAATTCGTTTACTCGCGGTTATACTTTGTTCGCGCGCGCGGCCAACGTTCACCACATTTAATAATATTAAGTGAACCCCGTTTTGGCGTACACCTATCCGTGTATAATATATATTATGCATACGCAACACTATACACGCATATTATATAATACGGTCATATATATCGGTCATACGCGTAGGTATAATATTATTATAAAGATGATAACAGCTCACCACTGCGATAATGATCATAAACAATAATAATAATAATAATAATAATAATATAGCAAACGTACCGTGGGTACCGTGCCGGGCAAGGCCGGGGGTCGTGGCCGGTACAGAAAAAGAAATTTTCGAATTGAACTCGTTCCAGCAACGATTACATAAAACCATTGATTATATAGATACTAGTATCTGTACTATCTATAATCAATGATGAAACCTATTTATTAATAACAATATAATATCAGTCGACAGTGGTAATCGGAAAAATAATTCATATTTTTAATACCTAAAAGTTATTTTTTTTATTTTAATATAATCAATTATACATTAGTATTATTATGTATAACAACGATATAAAAATAATAAAAATACAATAATATGTTCACAATATTATTTAACAGTTATAGTGAAAAAACGTGTGTTTTTTTAAAAACTAACAAATAGCTAACAATATTATACTTAAACTAACAATTAACTACTTTCTTTCTAACCAAGCCTACAATTAGAAATTATTTCTAATTATTATAATAAAAAAAAAAGAAATGTGATTCGACATTTTTAACCAAGCCAACAATTTAATTTTGTTGGCAGCTCTAACCCTGTAAAATCGGGAAGGAAAATTATTTTTAAATAGTGTACTATACAATTGTTAGAATATATAAAATATATAACATATACTGGACAAATATTAGGCAGGTAAAAAAGTTAAGAAGACGGGCGCGATAGTGCTAATAATAATTTTTTGAATGGAAAAAGGTAAGCAGGGCGCAATCGTGCTGCACCGCGCTCATACACGGCCGTGACGGATCACGATAATATAGACCTCACGAAACTCGCCGAACTCGTCTGAAATCGACACCAAACACCGCCGAGCATCGGCGGACGGCGAGCCGTATCGGGCCAAAATAATAATATTAATTTTAATAAAATATATTATTATGTAAAACCGTTTGACGTCAATCGTCGTCGTCGGCCGGACATGATATTATTATTATTATTGTTGCCGTTTCGCCGACGTTGAAATTGCGTTCAGACGGAACCGATAGAAAAACAAGTCACGGTCTGCAGGTCTGCGGTGCGGATCGATTCGGTTTTCTAAACGCCACGTACGACCGCGAAGGTACGGAAATCGCGTCATTGTCACGTCGGACAGGTATATATGATGATATCCGACCGATCGGTCCGACGGATTGTCTCTGCCCGTCGGTTTATACGCGTATTATGGTCGCGTCGAAGACAGTCGAGTTTTCGATCTACCATAATATCCGTCTGTAGTTAATTTTTTTAAATAAAAAAACGATTGTTACGAATGATAAAGATAATCGTAATTTGTCGTGATACAATCAAACCGGTGAGGTTTGGTCATATTTTGATGTTATATTTATATATGCATTAAAATAGTTTATATAATGCATTACGTCTTGTATACAACGTACGACATACATATTGTGTGTATATAGTCATATTATACGATTATAAAAACGAATTTACCGAAAATAATAATTTCTATCGTGGGCAACGACATTTTGTACGGATTAATTCAATTATCAGAAATGTAATTTCAATTACATTTTAATGAGCACCGTGATGATATTGTATACTCGGGGTAGTTTTTTTTTTAAGTTTTAAAACACAATTAATATACCCTGTGGCTGCAAAAAACGTCGCCGATAATTATTAAGCGATAAAAAAAAAATTCTGTGTTAAAACTACTTTGATAATTTCTATATTATATTTATAAATAATTTAAAAATATATTTTATATTATATAGGTTTATAGAGCGGGTGCGTGCAGACACCGCGGCCATTATTCATAATAATAATCAAATTATTTAATGATTAAAGAGACGGCGGAAAAACTGTGTAGGTAGTAACGAATTAAAACGAAATTAAGTTGTACAACGCTTTACGTTGCTATTACTCGCTACAAATTGTAGGTATATTCTATAAGTTTCAAAGTGGTAATTTGATTACACTGAACAGTAAACGACATAATTTTTGACATAATTCATTCAATCGGGATGGAAAATATTATGTTTTCTTTGTACCTACGCAATTCACAGTTTAAATATAGCCGTTGATTATATTATTATTACGCCTCCTTAATGAAAAAAAAAAAAAAATTGTATTTTGAATCGTTTATCACGTCATTCACGTCACAAAATGCGAATTATGGTTGTATATAGATAGGTAAATATTAGTAAAAATGTAAAAGGTTAAATCAATTATTATGCTTACGATTTGCTCGCGATGGAAGTCGAGTCGAAATACATATTTTATTTTATGTTTAATTCGTATCAAAAAAAAACCGTTCAAGAACAACTCATGAATATGATATTTTAATATTTAGTCGTGTGCAGCACAACAACGAAACGTGTGTTTAATGTACAACAATTCCAAAACGTTATTTATCGAAATACCGTTAAGCCTGTTTTTGTGTTATTTTTTTTATAAATAATAATAATACAAAATAATAACAATAATATAATGGTTAACAAAAATAACAGTGAAATACGCGTCACGAGTTTGGTTAAAGTATTAAAAAGATACATCAGACTCCATAGCTCATAGCAACAACGACAACGACAACAACAACAACAACAACAAAATCAACAATAATAATATAGGTACGTGGTATTTTTGAGTACACCGAATATTGGAGTTAGTCATGTGGATTGTGTTTAAAGGTCGTCTACGCGCAAGAGTTTTAATTTCTACAGTCAAATATTAACTCGGCTTGTTGACTTGGCATTTGTGTGTGTTCATAATACGGAATCACGTGGTTATTGTCGTCGTATATTATACGTACGACAATGCCATATCGGCTTTCGATTTAAAATCATTGGTAGGTATATTGATTAAAAACACTTGCGACGTGCACAAACACGTTTCAAATATACGGAATCAGTGTATTTTTGTTTAATTATATAAAAAATATTACATTATACAATGCCGAGTAATTAATTAATATTAGTTTTAAACTTAGCCACGATTCAAAACGACTGTTATATTAATATTTTTAGAGTCCCCCCCCCGCGAACCCGCGAACCATCAAAATTGAAGAGCGATTTTATTTCGCATACGCATAAAATATTATATTCTGATGTAAAAATAATATATCATCGTCCTCTACAATTGTTAAAATCGTAATGAAATATTATTATAAAACATAGCTCGGGAATTATTATTTTAACAATTATTAGGAAATGTAAATCATATTTTATAACACACTACTCGCGGTCCGTTATCGATCCCTCGAATCGAAAGAACAAATTATATGAATGTTTAAACTATCGTACATTTCGCGGTTTATGAAAAATAAAATAAAATAATATATTATGACGTAAAAAACAGTCCACGAAATAATCAACAGACATTACTGTATGTATTATTCTATAGGATTGTATCGTGACATAATTAATAGTTAGGAACTAGTCTTATATAGATTTATTATTTTACCTACTATGTGGAATTCGAGACCATTGCGCCGATATATTGTACGTTCAATTTACAAGTAATTTAAACGGTATTTGCGTTGTACAATTAAATTCGGAACGAATGTTTTTTTGAAAAGAAACACTCAATTTCGAAACTACGTAATCTTTATTTCAAACATAAATGTATAATGGAAGTGTCGGTACAAAAAGTAAAAGTTAAAGAATTTTACAGTGTGAAACTTTATAATCTTCTTATAAATTAAATTTTTCCAAGACAGAATATAGTTTGTTATATTATTATACTTAATATTTATAATATTCCATGTCATTATTATAAATATCGTCCCAACTGTGTAGGAAACAAAAGTAAAATTGTTTAAAAGTTCGTTGAAGGCTGACAAACTTTTTAGAGTTAAATAATTATAACGCTCAAATGATATAGTTGCGTTTACATTGAGTTTAAATATGCAATTTGATTAAAGGCTTAAACACAGTAACATTTATACTGTAAATTATATTATACTTATAGATTACATTATTTATAACACCGATTTAAATGCCTTTCGGTGTTTTTAATTTGGTTATAATTATAAAATATAGTGATTGATGGCTATTATTATGAAAAGGACACGGATTTAAATGTTATAAAAAATAACCAAAAATGTCTTTTGATTCCGGTAAGGTTGTTGCGCCGAGGTATCTGAAAAATTATTTAAAAACAGGAGTCTATTGTAAAAAAAAAACAGACGAATAATGATAAACGAATATTATGTAGTTAAGTGTAAATTATTTTACATTGAACGTATTTAAAAGAGATTTTAAATATACTTTATAGATTAATATACTCGGAAAAATGCACGTGACAGACATCAGTGATCGATATTTAGTCAACTAATCAAAAACGAAACACTAGAAAAAAACCTTTTTTAACCTGGTGTCGTAAAAAAATAATATCTATACTCGTAAATACAAGGTTTGATTAAAACACTGATTTAAAAGTATAAAAAAAAAAATGTTTAAAGAAAATAATAATATAATTTATTAGACTTTTAGTTTTTCGAATCACGATTCTTACGCTTGTAAACTATTGTGCTGTACCCGTTGTAAGTACCGGCGAAATATTGATATTAAATAATTTTATATTTACAAACACATCATCATACAACTACTGTTAAGTTAAACATTTGATAAAACCAAAGGTTTCGTTTAATAATATTATTGCTAAATCCATAACATCAGCTGTCGAGCAATATAAATAAATCCGAGCAAATCAATAAATAACAAAATTATAGCGAGTCGTTAGGAAAATTCGATTAAAATATTAATACAATAATATTATAATATTTTAGTAGAGTTAAATCGTTTTACTTGCGTACGTTAAATCGATTTGGGAATGCTTTTGTGTTGTGTCTAGTAATATTGTATTTGTTTTATACACGAGTGCAACATTATATTGTTGACCGTGTACATTAATATTGTCTTTTTGTGAACAGTGCACTTTTTCCGTACCGTTACACGCCACAGTATATGGCCACAATAATTAAAGCGAGAACATAATAATTAACTCGGAAGGTACAAGTGATGATTTTTTTTTTAATAGCTTAAACGTCTTAAGCGTGTTCGTGATTTGCACAGGGTACGGTTGTCGAGAAAAAGTGAACGCGAGTAATTACTATATTATAGGGTTTAATCAATGGACAAAAAAATTAGTAAACTGCTAAACGAAGAAGAAGAAGCAGGAAAACCGGAGGGATGGGTTTTGGAAATGAGTTGTAATATAACAAAAAAAAAAAATAATAATAATAATAACCAGCGCCCTTTGGCCGCCGCTATTATATTTATAGTAGCAAAACACCCGGAGATAAGTTTAATAATGTACCTTATGGAGGCAATATATATATATATATATATGGTTTCGGGGGTTGCCTGCAAGGGACACGGACGGGTGCGGCGGGGTGGGGGGATTGTGACTGAGAGAGTAAGCCAGCGTCGGTAATATCCGGAAAATGAAAAGTGACAAAAGTATTATATTATATAATATAATATAATAATACACATATATAAATGCCAAAAGACCTACCTACCCACCGATCTTGTTTTAACGGGGGCGAATCCCTTTTACAGTTATTACGTTTTTTCGGGTTCGGCTTTTAATTTATCGAGACCGAAGCGTCACGGGTAAGTTGTTCGAGAGCAGCGGAAGAAAAGAAAAATTAACCAAGTTTTCCTGTAAAATGGAAATTATGAACAAAAAAAGTATTAAAAAATGAATATCAAAATATTACGCAAACATACGAGTATGCGGTAAAAGGGTGGCCGTACGCGCAAACCTAATCATCACGTAGGTGTCTTAATGTCCACCTATTGACATTTTCAAAATTATTTTTGTTAATATTTAGCGTAATAATGGCGGGTGTGCCGACTTTAATTGATTTTCGTCAATTTTGGCAATGTCCGGAATTTTCTTTTGTACAATATACTAATAATGTGTACATGATAAAATTGTGTATACAACTACGCACTGTGTAGTAATATTATGAGAATGATTATTATTATACAGCTGGTTGTAGCTAGATTGCCTATCCAAGACGCCGCGTCACCGTGGAATTTGTATTATAAAAAAATACACGACTTATTCCGGGACTGTGTAAATGGTATCAAAAGGAACACGAGCGCCGGTGTGAAAAAAGCGAAAAACACACTAAGTACACTTAAGTTGGTTGACACGGAATTAAGCGTTTTTTCGTAGTACGAACATAAATACAGTATTTTAGATCCCAAAAGTATGGACAATGAGTAAATAAAAAAAAAATGTTTGTACAATTTTCTATAAAAACATGCAGGAATCCGAGGTTTTTTATCTGAAAAAAAGTCAATAACTCCAATATATAGTTGTGTGCACTTTTTATTTTGTTATATGTTATATATTATAACAAATCTTGAAAAAAATATCGGTTTTTTTTTTTATTAATTTTCTGAAAAATCAAAATATGATTAATCTTGAATTTAACGTCGAGTATTCGAATTTACCGTTGAAAATCGTAGATTTAGAACTTTGGGCAAACTGTGCAAACACGCTGCAATAATACATAATCGATTCAATTACAATAATATATCACCATAAACACGATTTAATATTCTTAAAAAGTAACGCACGTCTATAAAATACCGAAACAATAATAAATCTGTAAAAACACTCGAGTATTACTAGTGAACATTTGTAAAATGATAATAAAAAAAAAATGGTCTTATAGCGCGACCCGTGTGTCTTGTATCGATTTGTATATAAGTTTTCAAAAAATATTCTCGTACAAGCTACAGCGTATCAGGTATCGCCGTAAAACTAGACAAATATCCTTCTCCGGTAGACGTATTTGTTTTACGACTAAACAACCGTTGTGCCCCACATATATAATATTGTAATAATATTGTTTACGGCTAAACTGTTGTAACCATGTAGTATAATAATATTATGAAACGAGACGCACGGAATACACTTAAAATATATATAGGATTGTCATACTTTGTGGAATTCGAGTGGTTTTTGAACCAAATTTCGCGATGGCTCTGGTGAACTCTGGCATCGACTGAACTGCGGCGGCAGGGTTTTTCGACGATCTCGAAACGGCAAAAATCGATGTCGATCTCGACGCCAGCCTCGGGGGGGGGGGAGGGGGACGAAAACAGCTACCCTCGAAAAGGGCGAACCGACGAGCGCAGTAACACATTATCATCATGATAACCGCGGTGTCGAGGGGTTCGAGCACGTCCCGTACCCAATTCGCTGTATGGCCGAACTCCATCTGATCACAACTACTACAACTGTAAACCCAAATTCTATACAAGTCTGATTTTTAAATTCAACCGCGAATCGAGTTTAGCATAAAGCTAGAAAACGACAATACCCGGCACGTATATGTGTGCTCGCCCGACGACTGCAATAATAATAATAATAATAATATCGATGACGTCATCGTCGTCGAGCAGACGGAAAAGCTTTTGGACGCAGTCGTACGATAATAAAATAATATTATATAGTATATAATATAGTTATGGCGGAAAACGCCGTCGCAGCAACGCGATATAGTGCAATACTCGTTTGTTGTATAATATACTTTACGATTTTATGTGAGTGCGCCGAGCAACACATCTCGTCATAATTTATAATAATAATAATAATAATAATATAAATTTATAGAGGAAAAAATTGCTTTATAAAACGCGTCGGCGTGCAGTGAGTGTTTGTGCGAACGTGTGTGTGTGTGTGTGTGTGTGTGTGTGTGTGTGGGTGTGTGTGCGTGTGTGTGTGCGTGTGCGTGTGCGTCTGTATTGTATAAGTAAGTGTATAATGTTGAAGATGTGTTTTCGTCGAGTGTCGTCGGCTTACGGGCGCACAGATCTTCACATCGCACGAATCACATCTATGTATGGAAATGGAAGAGGTGATACATAATATATATTATACCTATATATAATTATTACGACGTGATTATTAAATAAATAATGAAACGTTTTTTTTTTTTTTTTATTATTATTATATCGCTCAGTTTGGAGCGGAGCGAATTCGAATAAATATGTTTTCAACTATAAACATTATTGCGGGTATCTACGAGAAAAAGGTCACCGAGACACTGCAAGTTCACACACTGCTGCAAGTACACACTGAAACAAATCGTGTCACCTATTATTGTGAGATTGTTTATTTCCGGAAAATCTCAACTCTTCGTAGGTATCTATACATATTGTAATGTTATGCCGTGACTCATATAATATTATCTACTACTGGATATCGTAATAATATGACGGAGAAGGTGGAGTAATCAAAAACGAATAATCGTGTGGACGAATATTATAAATAATATTATTATTCGGGTCTGAAAACGTAGACTTTGTTTTTCCGGAAAACAGTGCGACAGATAAAAAAAAAATACAAGTGCCGGGCAATGACACTGCCGCCAAAACACTTATAAGTAGGGCTCGACGACAACAATTTTCCATTTTCCAGAGAGGTCCATTAATTTTATTCGCGGAACTGAATATTCAGTGTTGCAGTGGCGGCTCGGGTATATGATGATAATAGTATAATACTAATAATTCGTTCGGTACGACTGTGGTGCACACGCGAATAACACGAATTCCACGAAACGATAAAATATTTCGAGTATTCAACAGTATTGTTGATGTTCCTCCTGCCGCGCCGTAATAATACCTATACGTAAGTATCGTGCGAAACAGTTTTATTATTATTATTATCGTTTTGAGAGTTGCCGATATACAGCTGCTCGACTTCGTGACATCTGAACAATATCAGCTTAATATTATCGTTTCGCCGACTGCTCGGAAAAAATGATACGAAGTATGATATTATAATAT
This sequence comes from Neotoxoptera formosana, assembly GCA_022818045.1. Taxonomy (NCBI): domain Eukaryota; kingdom Metazoa; phylum Arthropoda; class Insecta; order Hemiptera; family Aphididae; genus Neotoxoptera; species Neotoxoptera formosana. Next base: position 16,755,001 of record CM040634.1, read on the forward strand.
AATATTATGACGGTGATCACGAAACGTAGAATTATTCGTAATATTATTTCACGAACGGGGGGCAACGATCGCTGCGGAAAAAAAACCGGAGTATTTTCAAACGGATATTTTCCCGACGTTTAATAACGCGCGTATCACCGTTTCCCGTTTTTCCCGTGATTAAATAGTCGGTGTTTGTTTTCGAAGAAAAACAATATTAACACATATGGTACTTGGAATCAACCTATGGCGGCCATCGCGCTAGATGTATGTCGTGCGTTAAATCGATTGGAAATATTCATATTATTTATGAATCGTGCGTTTAATTGAAGAGAATATTTTGTTGTTTCTCAATGATTTATTGTTTTATGGATTATTGTAAAAATCTCGAAAGCTTAGGACACAAAAGCGGCGTGTAGGCAATATCCTGCAGCAGTGTGTGTAATACTCGAAAAGGGTTCAATCTTAAAATATTCATAAATCTTTCGAGTTTGTAATTTTTTGTTCGGTGGTCACCTACAATACGGACGTAGCGTGTACGACTGGCAAGCAGAGAAATGTTCTCAAAGTTTGTTTACAAAACGTCGGCGCGTGAGGGCGCAACTCGAGCGGCGGGCAATTTCGAAGACGACGTTCGCGACAAAATAATCCTCTTGCATGCGCGGCCGATGATGAATCGACGAATTGCCGACGGTTCGCGAATTACCAGGCTGTGTGAGCACTCGTGTGATACATCGCAAAATAATAATATCTTACCTACAACACACACGTGTATAGGTAATGATAAATGGTCGACCGGTCGTCGTATGGTCGTCGAGAAACGCGATTACAGCGTTACGTACGCCTATAGCGATTGTGGTTGTGTGTGGTGTGCGTTTTTTTTCCTATTCTCACTTTGCCTTTTTTTTTTTCGCCACCCCGAACAAACGATATTATATTATTATTTTGAGAAAAAAACACGTGTTGAATGTTTGTATAAAAAGTTGTGTAGGACCTTTGGGTAGTCTGTTAAAATAGTAAAAATAATATGGACAATAATTTTCCAGAACTTACTATTGAAAAAAACTAAACACGTTGCTTTAAATGTAACCGTGAAAAATAATCTCAAAGAAATCCATCATCAAAGACTATAGTAAATTATTGTGTATCAAACGACGAATTAATAAATAATTATACTTGTAAAGCTTTATTGAAAGAATTAATAGCATAAAATACCTAGGTTCGCTTAGTGTGCAGGGCTTAGTGTGTTTAATTTTATAGGTGATTAAAAAAAAAAAAAAAAAAACTACCTACTATTAGCTTATAAAAATAAATATAAAGTTCACACTGGTGAAAAGAATTATTATATAAGGTTTAAAAAAAATATGAATGTAATAAAATTAAAGCAAACTGTAAAACGTCCTTTGGTCTAAGAAACTGCATTTTTTATAAAAGTTCAGTTCTATAAAACTTAAAATATAAATGTTAACAAATTTAGCAATCACTATAGTTTAAGAAAAAGCTTCTGTAAAATCAATATGGTATTTAAATTTTGTTTAAATTATGTTTTATAAATTATTTAGTTAAGAACAGTTAAATTGTTTTGTTTAGTTATAAATGTCTTTTATTAAATTATTGAATAATTACAAGCATGCTATTTTATTTATTAAGAAGTCTTCGCTTCTGTCACAAAATCTACTTAAAGGAGATGAGCAAACCCACATAAAGAAGTTACGATACTTGTAAAAAATATGTTTTATTTGTTTGTGGAATACATCTAAATAAAATAAAATATACGTGCGTTAAACTACAGAATAAACAGAGTGATGTTATTCACCTAGCTTGCTGAGGTTGACCTATTTTTCCTTTAATAATTTATTTATTCCAATATTCTGGTATTTGGGGCTTTTACGCTTACTTGAGTTTTTTTTAAACTTATATGTAAACACTTATGTAGAAAATGTATTATTTCTCATTAAAAAAAAAAAAATAAGTTTGTATAGCACAGGACAAACAGGACACTCAAATATTATCTAAAAAATCATAGATTGAATAAATTAATTATTAAAGAAATACCATTAGACCAAGAGCTTGCTTGGTGAGTCACTCTATATGCATATAGACAGGCTATAACAGAAATAACTGATAAATGAGATTGACTGACCACGTAATAATACTTTTGTTCTAATCGATATTACAATTTTTAGCGATAATATTTTTTATTGAAATATTGAATAGAATAAAAACATGTAATACATAATTAGTTAGCTATAATAAATATGTTACATTTCGTATTTAATTTAAGGTAATAACGTTTTATGTCCGTTCTTCGCACCCGTCACCACTGCAGCCGTTTCCGAGGACAACAGTTGTCCGCTATTTTATTTTATTTTTTATATTTTCATTCGGTTACCCTTTCCCGGAAGACATCGCATACATCGGTGATGTTATATATTATTATTTTTTTTTTTTACTGTAAAAGGCACACGGGGGAGACTGGACGAGAATTATTATTGTAATTACACCATCGGAAACGACGAGTCCCGCGATCTCACTATTTCACCGTCGCGAAAGTATGCAAAGACTTTAATATTTCTCAAAATGTTTATTTTGCACATTGTTACTAAATGTTCCGAGTGCAAACGATTTTTCGAAACGCAGACCGTCGATCGGTACCGATGTAACTTCACAAAAATACCTACTCGTGTACACGATTACAATGCAGTCTTATTGCCCAAAATATAATATGATCAGACAACTATTAATTATTAATCCCATCACAATCCCCCCTCCAAGTTTTTACAGTGTTCTCAATAATATTAATATCTTACACAATCATTCACAGAGCTCTTTTTATCCCAATATTGTGCGTTTGTTGAGTTTCCGACTGTCGTACTTACGTAAAAATGTTCGATTATAATTATAAAACGTTGTTTTACTAAAGGGGAAACCTGTTTTTATTTTTTCAAGCGAGAATTATTATCCTTTTTACTGTAATTCGTTTTGCACATGATTTTTTTTTTTGAAAATGTTGGTGTATATGAATTAATATTTGAATGAGTACATTTTTATTACGGTTTATGTATTCAGTACAATAGTATTAATAATATACAATAGTTTTTAATGACGAACATAAAATATAAATTATTTAGTCAAGTACTTATTATATACTATATAGGTAATCGGACGATTTTTACAACTTATACTACAGTTTTAATAAATAAATAATAATTAATATCATATTTAAATATTCATCCCTATATTATGTCCGAAGCATGTTATCATTTTAAATTACCATCTCGAACTATCATCTATACTCTTATTAGATTTTGAATACCTCAGAAACTAGTCGTTTTAATTGAAATGTATTTATATAATAACACGTTACTAGAAATGGCGATGTCTTATGGTTTGGTCGACCTTTGCAAATATTTCCGTATTTTATCAGGAAATGAGTTATTTTCAAACGATTCTTATTGCGTGATGCTCAGATTTGAGGGTTTCATAAAAATCCACGTACGATTTTTCACATTAATTGTAATCAGGACATTAAAATGTGATTCGATATCTTTTCGGCGACGTATAATAATTATATTTCCGTATCGCTATAGCGTGTAGTATTTTATTCATATTATGTTTTATATAAAAAGTGTTGATTTCATCACAATCCGCCGTTAATTGGTGTGTATTATGTAGGTACTTCTCGGCACAGTATATTATGTTTTAGTATTTACACGTTCAGCGCATTTTGGCAAAAACAGTGGATTTGAGTGCGACGATAGAATCGGAATTTCGACGAATTATTATTATTAGAACAGAAATAGGGATTAGTATTAGCGCGATTGGCATAAATCGCCCTGTATAGTTTAATACCCATTATATTATAACATTATCATGTACCGCGGTTTAAAATATACGGTATAAGTCGTACGTATTAGACAGTGTGATATATTATATTATTATGTAGGTACTAAACAAACGGACGCGGTAAACCGTGTTCGATTCGAGGCGGATCGGGTTCTGAAAAACTAATCAGTCGCGTCGTCGGTCGCCTGCTGCAGCTGCAGCCGGAAAACTCTTTTGTGATGTGTCTGCGACGACACTGATACTGTTTTCCATACTTTATCCTCGGAAAACGATCTCAATAAAAGACTCTGCACATAATAATAATATGTTATATACGTATTATATAATACCGGTGAGACGATATTGCGATGAAAACGATATAATATGCCTACGAACACTGCAACACACTGTCGAAGTAGAGTGTGTGTGTGTTTGCGTGTGTTATCGAATTCTATATTATAATGAGCGATTCGTCGTCATCGTCGTCGATGATCGAACGACGACGACAATAATAGTAATAATAGTAATAATAATAATAATATAGTGTGTGTAATATCGTTATGCTCAAACGGAAACACTATGCCTACACAGAGAAAACCGAAATTAATGCGAGCGTATTATTATTATTATTAAAACCGCTGCAGGCGTCGTGTCTTTTGCAGCGGTCGTGTGTTGTAAACGACGACGACGACGGCGGCAGTCGCGGATACCAATCAGATTATATTATATTATTATATTCGGCGGCGGCTGCGGCGGCGGCGGCAGCTCCGCATTATGACTCGGTGTCGGTTATTCTGTGTGTGCGGTTTTTTTTTTCTTCTATTTTTAATTACGACCCCGCGTGAATTCTATATCATATCAGAATATACTTTTAATTAAAAACCATTATACCTATTATTATTATTTTATACGCGGATCTGCCGTTGAAACGCGGCGCGGCGTCGGCGGCGGCGGTCGTTCCGACTGCACCTTTCGACCGAACAACAGAGATCGGTCACCTCGAACGGTGCGCACCGACGACGGTGACGAACGTCATAAACGACGCATAATAATATTATAATATCAGGTCCTATAGACACGTCGTATGTTATAATATTATCGTTATAAAATATTGTGGCGGTGTTCGTTATTAATTCCGCCACAAACAGGTTAGCGAGTCGGCACACTTGGGTACTTTTAAATCGCGCGACGTCAAAGCACAATACAAGTGCGATCGATATCGCAGTGTAATGCATATTATACAGTGAATACAGTGAAAAACGTTTCAACAGATACAATAATATTATGTAGTCCGCCGCGTTATGGCATTTTTCCTCGTTAATACTGACGAATTAAGCGAAAACTTTGAAATACGCGTGTCCACTCCCTCCCGCCCGCGAAAATCCGTGTCGAGCTGTTATTTTTCGTCGTAACCGCTGTATAGTTGTTCGGTCCGTCTGAAATCACGTTTTTAGGGTGAAAGGTTATATTCCATGACGTATATACCTACAACAGTCACTCGTCACGCAGTTATTTTACATAAAACAATGTACAGGGCGATTCACCAAGCATGCCTATTTTTTGATTTAATAATGAATCTATGCAAATTATGATTTTTTAAATATACTTTAGACTATATTTTTAGATTCTTGAGATTGGTTGAACTACTTACTTAAGTGTGTCTTGTGACGATACAAACTTCTATTTTTCAAACGAAAACCCCTTTTTTCACAAAAAACAGGATTTTGTATCTCCCCAGAGCACTCTTTAAATAATGCAAAAAAAATCTCAAAAAATTGATAACATTGTCTTTACATAATATATTTAAACATTTAAAAAATCAAAATTCGAAAAAATTGATTATTAAATGAAAAAATGGGGGTGAGCATGCTTAGTGAATCACACTGTACATAATATATATAACTAGAGGGCTTACCCTGTCATGGTCATTTCGTTTACTGAAAATCTGGGGGGTTAAACCTCCGTCAGCCCATGCCAATCTCCTCGTGGTTAAACATTTAGCATCTTTGAATTCAATCTATATTTTAAAATAAAATGAACTATTTTTTTTTTTCTATGTGACTTACAAATTTTAACTGAATATACAGAAACCATGTATATTATAGGTTTTCCTAAAACAACAATGATTTGACAGAGTGCGTGCTCAAACACACGATTTCTGCGGTAATCATCAATACATCGGTATATTTATACAACCTCCGTCGTTGAATGCATTATATTAATTATTGTTTTTGAACAGACGACAGATAAATCATGACTTGGGGTAAACGAAATGACCGATATTATTTCTGTCGGTAGTTTTATTTTGCGAATTGAATTTCCGAGTAAAATAAAGTTATTGTTAAATTACATACGTATACATGCACTTTTATTTAGCATTTTAAATTTCTCGGGGGGATATAAATTATTATTTATAAATCAAGTGAATTTACTTCAACGAACTTTTCTTTCATATGATTTATACAGTGGAATTTCATTACTTTTTAGTTTTATTCGCGTATTGAAATTATTACATGCGAAATGTTTTTCCATTTCGAATTCAAAGTTTTGCTTAAAAAATACCAGATAGTAGATAATATTGTTTAGTATCATAAACTAGTTTTTTTTATTATCTTAGTATTATATTCACAATCACTGAAAAATAATAATTGCGTGCCTGTTGTGTTTAATTTTTTTTTTTCAATGTGTTGTGATCTTGAATTATTAATAATTATAACAATCTTATTTTTGAAACCTTAAAAATGTATTTAAGTTTAAATTCCCGTCTTGTTCAACGTCAGTTTATATTATATTAACACCGTGCCATAAAATATTTAATTAAATGCAATTATAAATGTTTAATTAAATTATACGCTTATAATATAATATTAAAGCGATAAATAATATTATCACAGAAAAAATGTTTGTGATATTTTTAGTTTATGAAATATTAGAACTGAAATGAGGGATTGGCGAAACCTTATGAATTCGGGGTCCATAAAATGATAATAATAGTAATAATATATATGATATATAGTGCATGAAATGGAAAAAAAATACGAATAAAAACTATAAGACAAGAAATAAGTCAAGTAATACACACTCGCACACGCACACGCACACACACACACACACACACACTCAAACATTATATATATATATATATTATGGTATATACTCCGTATAAGTAGTGAGAAGACAGACAGAGAGAGAGAGAGAGAGAAAAGGACGGATAAATATTTTGATAGCCAAGACACGGAAAGGGATCCGTCGAAGCGATTGTCGATATTGACAGTGGACGTGTTGTGTTTTATACGGTACTTGGCACTCTCGATATCAGCTGCTACCACAGTGAAATACACCTCTTTTTACGTGATTCGATTATTTCCATAGTGAATGTTATATATATATACGTACACACAAAGCATACACGGTGCGGATTCTTCGGGAATAATAATAATAATAATAATAAAAAAAAATGGACGAAAAACCCAGACATGTTTTTCATTATAATACATAATATGTGTGTAGTACATCCAGCGAAACAATAAATATGCATCGTTGTCACAGCGCGCACTTCCTTTGACGAACGCTCTGAATAAAATATCTAACTCACCGGCGAAGTAGGATATCTTGACGAAAGTGATTTTAGAAATAAAAAGGCGATGTCATTCGACAGTCATAATCCATTGTCTATTCGAAAATAATAGTTGCTTAAATATAACAATATAATAATATACATATATTATTATATTTCTATAAGCTATGCTAGGCTAGTTGTAACAGTTATAAGCCACTGTAAATATTATTTTGAAGTCTTAAGCTGATAAAAAAAAATGTGGATATATTTTTTTAAATGAATCTTAATTCACTTTGAACGCCTCGAGTACAGAGGCGTATGAATTATGGTTACTTATGCGAGCGACAGGAAAAAAAAACGTGATATTAAAGAATAGCCGAGTGAAAATGCATTCCCATAATCAAACAGATATATATTATATGCATATATATATATTACATCAAGGGTTTTCCGAAAGCGTCAGGAGTCGCATTATGTATAGTGGATTATAAATGCAAGCGAAAAATAAGTCTCTGGCGGAATATCAAAATTCAATTTATTTATTTACGAAAAAAAGGTAATAATTATTGTGAAAATGTCACAAAAAAAATAAACACAAACAGAATAAAGTTTGAAATGTATAAAATAAAAATAAATCATTATATTTCAACAACGCGACCCTGTGCAGCGCGAGGGTTTGAAAAACAAGAAAACCGACAATATATTTTCTAGATTTCCTATGTATGATAAAGTCTGAGTGCGAATCGAAATGGTGGATGAAATTAAAATTATAGTTTATATTATTCAGCTCTAACACCACGGCCTATGGTCGATACTGTCCTACTTGTCCAAGTGAATGCGAGGAAATTAAAAAATTTAAATTCTATTAACATTTACGGATATGACAATTAAATAATATCTTTTAAAATAGTTTTTAAGTTTTTGTGGCGTATAATTTGTATAGAAATATAATGCGTTAAAATGTATGTATTACAATAATACCACTGCAATGATAATATCATGGCACTATTAATTAATTTAACAATGTATAATATAATATATTGTGGTCTTGTGCTAAGCACCGAATCCAGATAAAATCAATACTCGCGGATTACTTATCCATACTGATACGGCTTGAAACATTTGAAACAAATGTTATAAAACCCGTTTGATTCGGAATTATGATTGTCGATCTGAATATTATTATTTATCTTTATTTTTCAATAAATTACTAAAAAAATACTATTTTTCAAATTATTTTATTCATATTATCAAAACATGATGTATATAAAATGTATTATGTGCCTATTCATCTGTTACAGTTATATTTTATATTTTTAAATTTTACATAACATTATAGTTAAGTACCTATAGTGTTTATACTGTGCTTTGAAAAGACTGAATGTAGAAACTTTATTTTTACCTCTAGTCCATATTTTAGACAGATTGATGAATTGGATCCAAGAATCCTAGATAAAACGAATTGCATCTGAAATTCCGAGTTGTGCGTTTTTGTAATCCAAATACCGGATTGATCAAAATACTGCTCAGCACTGGTATAATATTATACCTGCAGTGTCCTTAACATTCGATGGAATATAGTATTGTGTTGCTGTTCGTGGTCGTGCCACCAGACCATTTCTCCTCGGTATAATATTACAATTTACAATAAAGGATTGTTATTTAAATTTAAATTGTACAAAAATTAAAACTATTGAAAATATAATATGTTGTGTGTAGTTAATACCTAATAATTATTGTACCAAGTATAATATCATGATCGTCTATTCGCGGTTCGTCGTAGCTATATAATGCTTACACCGATCTCCTTTTGCCAGTAACATCATCTCTGTACCTGTATATTGTTTTATCCGTCCTATGCGGTAATTTTTTCCAATTTGTATTTTGTCCATACACGTTGGGCCCGATATTCGTCCGCCTAATGCACCTCGTGCACCTGCAGTATTGCAGCGCCATAAAAAATAACTCCAAACGGATTGTCTCGAGTCGTCGCCGAGGGTCAACCGATATTTCTTAACCGACAAAAAAATAAAAAATAAAATACAACATAATATTATTCCGATAAACTCTAAGTATTATAATATTATAACGGACTGTTGTAAGTTTCGATTTCGATTTCGACGGCGGTGGTTAGAATCTGAATTTTTGAATACGATACAATATTTGCGATCCGTTGCTCGCCGACAGACGGCTAACGAATTAAAAACGGCAACTCATCTGCCCGCCGCCTCGTGCAACCCCTACCGCAAACATTAGTCCGATTTACGTGCGTCGTTCGTCAAATTTACTTTGGTGCGATATTATAGCATTATATTTCGACGGTTGTTTTAATTAATGTTTTGTTTTGATTTGAAATGGCAATCTCGAAATATTATTGTTTATCCGGGAAGATAGATGACCCGGTCGTAAAGTTTTATCGGGTTGATTTACACAGCGTTTGTGTATAAGTCACATATAATCCGTTATATGAAAACTAGTAGAAAGTTAATCAATTCTGCCTAAATATAATATCGTTGCCGTCCATAACGAGAAAACCGAGAGATTAGCAGAAAAGTGAAATTGACAATATAATGATAATAATAATAATAATAACATCAGGTAGTTTAGAATAAATTATTATTATGTTAATGAATTCGACCCTTTTTAACATTATGCAAATCAGCCGAAAATTATTAATAATAATAATAATAATAATAACAATAACGATAAAAACAAAACCGTTTTATTTGCCAATTAAGCAATAAACATAATATCGTACCAAAATGATCGAACCATCGTGGACAATACTTAATGCTAAATAATATTATGTATTGTGTGTGCGGAGGTCATAAGCTTTTAGGCAAACAGCGGTCAGCCACTGTTACACAGGGACAACAAAAGGTCTTGTGGTAATTCCTTTTGCCGTTCCTAATTAAACCAGTTACCACGCCTCTGTTTCGTGTGCGCGAAATGTGTATCGTATTATTTATAAAATATAACAATGTTCTTTTTTTCGTTTACTGTACACGCACACAGTTGCTGCACAATGTATGATATTGTCGCGGAAGACAAACGACGTTTGCACCGAATCACCGAATGTACTCGATAAAAAACTCGATGAAGAGACTATTAACTATTAATAATTAACTATTACCTAGCTGATGCATCGTTTTCCCGCGCTTTATATTTTTAAAGCGTACGGAGTGATTGAATTAACATATTATTATGATGTTTTACGTTTTGAAAAAAAAAAAGGTTTCTATCAATTTTATAAAGTATTTAATATTCTTCATTTAAATATATATAATATTATAAGTATAAATGAATTTATCGACAGATCTTTAAAAAGCTCTTGCGATTGTGAAATTCAAAATATACTCGTAATATGTGCCATCGAACAATTTAAATATTTTGCACCTGTATAAAACGGAAGAACTCTGTAAAAATTAAAATATTTTTGTGCAAGAATGTAATGTTATGGGTACAGGTGCCCAATAATAAAATAATATTGTATTATAATAATATTATACGTCTTGTAAAATACTGTATAAAAACATATTTTTTTTTTCAAACATCAAAATCGACTGAGAAAAGACTCAGAGTAGTCGTGTGTAAACGCGAACGTCCGTATAATATAGTGCAGCCTGCTGCTATATAGACAGTCGAATACAGTCGTTGTGCTAAATTATTATAATATGAGTTGCGATTATCAATAATATTATTATAATAATATCGCGGCGCGCACGTCGCGTACATATATAAATCGTTCGGGCGTCGAGAAACGGTCGAACGGTTTCCCAAAAAATACACATAAAGTGATTTAGTCGGGAATTGATTATACAGCTGCAGCACAGCCTAAAACGGCAAAACGATAAATAATTCGGCACACCAAAAGTCGCGCGCGCGCGCGTATATATAGTTCGACAAAGTTATTACGAGTTACTACGCTACATTTGGTGCGCGGAATGCTTCTACGATAATACGACGACCGTTTTCCCGCCGAGAAAATATATGTGTGAGCGGGTGGTGTGTGTGTGTGTGTTATACCGATGATTTGTTTTCCTCTTCCAGTTATATTATTATACGGTCCCGGGCGGCGGCGGCGGCGATTTCCGCGCAATATTTTAATTCGCGTGACTGTCGCGCTGCAGTCGTTTTCTGTTTTTTTTTTTTTTGTTTATCGCTTTCGAGTTTCAACCGACACGTGCCCGCCGCCGATCTCCGCGAAGTAATTCCAGGAGACTTCCATTAATAATGTAACACGACGTTACGCGCCGCCCGAAGATGTGACCCGGCGATTTCCCGACGGCGGCGGCGGTGGTCTGTAAAAAAGAAAACGGCACTTAAATAGGCGGCGGCGGCGGCGGCGGCGAACGTCACACGACGCCAAAGCGCAAAAACTCGAAACGCGCGCGCGGCACAAACGATTTACGGTTCGTTATGTCTGCGAAATACATATTTTATAGCTAACCGCCACCGCCGCCGCCGCCGTACAGCAAAGCCATCGCACGATGAACGAAACATACCTCCACACGTGCTTACGTGTATCATCGTATAACATAACGATCATAATTATTATTATTATTGTGATTATACCGCGATGTGACCTAGAAATATTGTTTCTACCGACTCCGCAATGCGGACGTCGGAGGTTAGGTAGCGATTATTATTATGTTAAACTAACCTAACTTGAGGCTGACATTTCGATGCACTTTGCACGGTTTTCCGAAGCGATGCTCGTCGTATACGTAACATATCATACGTCTCGTGTAATTTTGAATAAAAAATAAGAAGATTAAAGCTTTGTTTTGAAACTTTTGACAGTTTAAAATTTTATTTTTCGGACAATTTAGGATTTTTTGGGCATTTTTAGAGTTTTTGAATTTAAAATTGTATTTTTTGATGATTATTATTCCAAGATTTTGCATGATTTTTATTTCGATTCAACAAACTGCAAAATATGAGGTTCTCGTATGTTAAAAATAATTTTAAACTGTATGGAAATAATCGTTTTTCTTTCAGGTTAAAGAAGTCGAAAAATATCAGTTTTGTCTGTAAAACTCTTTTGCAGTCCTTTAAAAGTTTTTTAATAATTCATCAATTATCATTTTCGCCAAAATCGGTGCATTATTTAGAACTTTTAGGGAATTTAAGCCCCACCCATATAGTTATAATATGATTTCGCAACGTCGTAAAAAATCCATCTGACAACACATTTTTTTTCTTTCATTCACAGTGTTTGGCGAGTATAAAAATACTATAATTTGTTGTTGTGCAGAGAAAAATCGCGATTCGACCCAACCTACGCTAATATTTTTCAATCGGGCCAACACGGCTCGCTCACAATATAATATTATATTATTATAATGAGTTCTAGTGCGGTCCGCGACCGTCGAGAGGTCTGACGTCGGAGTCGGAGTCGGTCGGGTTCAACATGCACATACACGTATGTCGAGCATAGTGCGTACTCGTTGTGCACAATATATTATAATATTCAACAATGTATATCTGCAGTAGGTAGTTTTCCGCGTAACCCAATCGTCGAGAATTACGAATTTTCAATGGGCCCAGACGATTTATGCCTACCGCCGCCGCGTCGCCACTATTCCGGAAAATTATGAAAGTTTCATTTATATAAACACGCGCCTACAATATATACGTATATATTATAGGTATGTATACGCGTAATATTACCGCGATAATGGCAAAGTTTTAAATTACGTATTAATAATTTATGGCCCCGAAACACCACCTGATCGGGCGAATTATTATTTCAGTGGCATTGACCGCCGTGGGCAGCTGACGTTTTTTTTTTTTTTTTTGTTAAAACGTTCGAGTCAATAAATAATATTGTCGTACAAAATATTATATATATTTTCCCGTAGTAAGACATTATTGACCCGTAAAGGTCAATACAAGAACTGTTCACTCTTAGTGCATTTCAGCTTTGTTTAAGTGTGTCTTGACGGTTGTTTTGTTTGTTTGCTCACCTCAAATTATCAAGTGATAAAATATTCAAATGCATAATACATCAATCATAATATTATACATAAACAGTATACTATATTATTTCTTAGAGTCCCCTCACACTGCGGTGGAGGCCAAATTCTATTGTCTCGGTGGTAAATATTGTGTCCGACTTACTTTTACCGCCTCCACTGCAGCAGCGTATTTAAATAAATATCATACTTTTGATAATTAAATTACTACTTCGACATAAATATATCTCGAAATACGTGTATTATTCTATATTGTTCTCAACGATAAAATTAATGGTTAGATTTTTTCAATGATAAAACGAAACTCATCTGGTTGAATAACTTTAAACCAATACGGGTTATAACAACTTATTTATTATAAAAATATTGGTATTGATAATTTCATCTATAATAATTCGAAATGGGTTGTTAATTTGACGGTTACCTATAAAATTTAACTGTATAGCATTTAGATATAAGGTTTTCAGTTTCGTACGACGTTTAACCAAATGATATATCATACAAAAAAATATTTTATTTGTTTTTTTTTCTTTCAAATATTTTACCTAAACGAAAATATTGTTTGATGTGGAAAATAAATACGGAAAATAGGGAACAAAAATGTTTAGTTTTTCTTCTTTTTTTTTAATGGCTTTTCCCAGAAAAGGTTGAAGGAATTAGAGAATATTATTACAATACCATATTATATTGCTTGATACGAATATATTATAAATGCTTGTATTTCGATTATAGATTCATTTGTACAGTGTAGTATTGAGTTATTCGAATTAGTCATATTTTATATATTAATGCAACATTTATATAAGTATTGATTTAATTACCGATATTACAAAGGAACAAAAGGAAACCTGAATATTTTTATTTTGTTAGGACACATATTTATAAAAATATGGAATACCAATAGTATAATATGATTTAAATACACGTCTAGTGTCCGGCGGCATTCGCTTGTATAATTATATTATTATAACACTGTTTACGATCAAAAACAATAGAATATAAATGTACAGTTAATAAGCTTAGGAAAAAAAATATGTAAACGTGACTCACTTGGCCCAGAGATCTTCTCAACAAACATTAAACTCAACATGTTCATTATTATCTCTCACTAATTTACCCTCCTCGTAGAAATGTCTAATGTGAAACTTCTACTCAATGTCTTCCTCTCACCGCCTCATTTAATTATTTTTTTCACATTAACTTATTGTACCATTTTCGTATAGATTGTAAATTTTCATAAATAAATGACATTTAAAAAAAAAAAAAAAAACGTGACTTACATAAACTAGGTACACGTCGAGTCGAATGCAGATAATAATAATATACTGATCGACACTCGGACTTACGAGAGATCTACGGGAGGGGGGGAACAAGATTACTTCCGTTAATTTCCAGGCTCGATGAACTTTCGCAAATTGCTACAAAGATAGGGGGCAATGAGTGCGCCGGGCGGGGGACGAGGCGGGATAAACGAGGTCGCGAGGCTGTTAGGAGCCTACGGCACACCGTTATTGAATCAACCGGCGAACGGTGTGTTCGTCGTTAATGGGGTGTTGAAATATAATTAATAGAGGTACCCACCCGGACGATAAAATGAAATCGTTCGGAATTTATCTACGCGTTTAAAAATAAGGGACGACGGCCCCGGGCGCGTGGGTCACAGAGTTTTCTGAAGCGGAGTCGGCGATTGCCGACGTGTGGGCCGCGGCGTTGATCGTACGGGTGGTGGTGGTTGTGGTGGTGGTGGCGGTGTGCGGCGGGGATAAGACGGCAAGAGAGGTAACCAGACCGTGAGAATAGAGATCGCTGTCGAGGACGGACTTCTGTTTTTAAATTATAATAAATATTATTTGGTAGACGACGACCACTGTGTTTTATGACAAGCCGACAACGATGAATCTCGATCTGGCACTCGACTGTCCGGTATAGGTAGGCACGGGTCATAAGGGTCGAAACGGACGTACAATAATATTACGGCCCGTAGACGTGCATCACTGCGCAGGTATTGCGAGTGATTTATGTAGGTAACGAGAGAAGATCTCGTCGAAGGGGTTGAAACCGCAGCGGTCGTTGCGGTTTGCGCCCGCGTGTGTGTACAACTACAACAACAGTAGAGTTATAATATGATTATAATATTATTATTATTATTATACGATTATTAATATCGATTATCACAGTAATTATTATATACTCGCCGTCGTCGGTATGATAATAACATTATTAATATATTGCCGATGAGAAATTTTCAACATTCACATTGCGTAAAACCTCACAGATAATATATACAACATACGCTCCCACACGCTATCATAACGTTAGCCTAACCTATTTTTTTTTGTGTTATTGGAGACCGAGAAGGAACCGCTTTCGCATTGCTGCCTCCCGGTCGCAATCGTTTACTGAAAACAGACAAATACAAAGTAAAGTAGGAGGTCCGGGAGCCAGCCCCCCCTTCTCGCCGTCCTTTACAATGCTGTAAAAACAATAAATGAATATACTAGGAAGGGCTATATTTGGAATTTCAACCCATATTGTACAATGACTTAACTTAATTATTATTATCTCTCGGAGACATTCTTATCATTATCGCCTTTCTTGTGGACCTCAAGTACTCACGGCGACTTGCTCTCCCGGGATAATAACTAGATTGCTGGCCCACTTCTTCGCACACAGCACACAGTTCGGGGCTCTCGCCTTGTGTCCTTCTTCGCCGCATTATGCGTCATGCACAGGTCGGACGCTAGCCTAACCAACGCTAACCCAACCTAACCTAATCTATAGAAGGCGTCCATCAAATCAACGGTGACGAGTGACTTTTCTCTGTACACGCTTCAAGAACTGTGGAGAAATATCCGGTGGATTTTGTGGTCCGAGTTTAAAACGTCAATATCACATATCGGGACTTCGAGACGTAAAATTCTGTCGGTTCAATCAAAAGCCATCTACCATATAGTCTTCCGGGGAACTGTCCAATTTAAAATGCATATTATCTATCTAATTTAGCGGTTTCGCATACGCGTATATTATATGGACACTGCACTCAGTTACCGCATATTATAATAATCACTTTGACTGCCGTTCAGTAGTTCGTTCACACACTATCGATTTGCGATTAAAATTTCTGTTGCTGTGGAAACTGTAAGTTATTTATAACACCCATTTATATTATAATAGATATTACTAATGCAATATGACTTACAGCAATAATAATTATATAGCGTCGCTATTTTATATAATGACGACTACATTTAATATTCACCTATAGCTCTATATTCCTACGCCAATATAATTACAACGTTTTGCAAGTACGACAAAGCAGAGTAGGCACTAATAGTCTATCCGGTCACAAAAGTTATTTAACATAATAATAATAATATATTAGTTTATATTATGTTGGTATTTACTCTATCACGCAATTTCTCACCAATAGAGCACGTCGAGGTGATCGTGTAGCTAGTAATTTTAACTCAAGGTTTTCGTATTTGGCTTCATACTTCGGACGTCATGCGATGCGACTTAAGACTTGAAGCATCTCTCAAGGATCTATTTTTGACGGTCGTACTCTCCTGCATCCTCGAATATGGTAGTGTTTTGTGTGATACCGCTCTACGCGTACGACTGTAATATGGTTGGAAAAGTCCAGAGAAGATTGTCACACGTGCGATTTCGTCGAGTCTTTGTCCTACACATGACTACACCCGGTTCGAGATTTACTCATAAGCGTAAATGAGGTATGTGTCTAATCTTGGATTTCTATCCGACTAGTAAAATCGACTCTCTAACAATTCTAGCCAGACTAGCCTTCATCGCGTCTTCAAATGTACCTAAAATCATTCGTGGCTTATACGCACCGTCAACCGTGTGGCCTCTATTTTTCATCACGACTCGTATACATACAACTCACACGATATCTGCACTGGATTTTTGTACCTAATTAGTAACAATGTACTTATTGTACGCAAATCGACCTGTTGATTATACCTATATTTTAACCTCTCTGTTTTTTGTGCTCTTTCCGCGTATTCCTGAATAAAATAAAACACGAGGCGTGCCGATTTTTTTCGTTCGACGGACGCCATCGTCGGTCGCAGTCGTGCAGCGGCAGTAAAACCAAGATCGCCCGTCTGGCACCCTATACCATATGCAGCAGGATATTCTTATGCTCTGTGTGTGTTTGGGTGTATCGCCAAAGCGAATCGTTTGCCACAGTGTATATTATAGAGCAGCCGGCGGCCAAAACCTCTCCACCCTCCGGCGCTACGAATCGATATTATTAATTCGTTTATTTCGGGTTCTCCACGCTGGGTCGACCGAGCGGGTGGGCGGATGTAGGGCGGCTTGTTTCTCTCGTCCGATTTCGCACACGATACACACACACACATTCAGCCTTTTCCGGTCGGGTCGGGAACGCGTAATGAGCGATTTCGTCTTCGAAGATGGGAACCGGAACACATGCGATCAGTGCGCAGCAGAGTGAAACACATATTATTATTATTATTATTAAATACGCGACTACACGACGAGACGTGTCCGAATTAAATTCATGATGGAACGCGACGTAGTGCGATATTTTCATCCACCCCCCCCCCCCCCCCACACACACACACACACACAACACCGGTGCTCTGGAGGTTCCAGAGTTCATTAAGACATCCATCAAAGTCGGGACGGCAGCGAGATAAGGAATATTATAGTGTTTTTCACCGTCCGCAGTAGGTAGGTATATTAATAATTATATTATATATTATGACGATGATCGTATTACTATAATATACGCGTAGTCGTGTTACGGTCGAGACGGTGAAAAAAAACGGACACTCGTGTCGTCCGTGGTCATGGCGTAAATTGAAAAATTACACGCTGGAAAGGCTGCAGTCGTTCTAGAGGAGGGGGGAGAGGGCTAATACCACCTCGCCACTGCGGCGACTACGGATCGCGACCAGAAAACGTCCCATAAGTATACATAAGTTTGTTAAAAGCCGTGAAACGAAAATTATATAAATTACGTACAACAATACTATAATAATAAGTTCTGTAATATCATATGATAACGCATTTTAAACACCGGACACTGATAAGACATGGCCACGCAACGGGTTGAAAACCGATTTTGTTCTACGCTCGTGCCTCGAAGACTGCGTGCGCTGTGACAAATATTTTGATCGTCATCATCTTGGCATTCATCTTGAAATTTTTAGGACAAAAATATAATCGGTTTGGAGATTTTAATTAGAAGTATACTTCTAATGCAATAAATAATAGCAATCATTTGTATACAAGTCGTGCTTGTGTTATTTGTATTGAAAGATGAAAAAATTACATTTTGACCTATAAAATACTAACAGCTAAGGTAAAATGAGCAAAAAAATACTCAAAACAAAATATTTTAGTTTCTTAAAAAAAAAAATAATATACTATTCGGCTCCAACTTGTTTATGATATTTTCGACGAATTAGGTCAACAATCATCACTGATCAAACATCAGATAAGTGTATTTAACTCGCGTCGTTTCCATCCACGTCTTGCGCGTTGATTATAATTCGATTTTTTTTTTATTTTTATTAAAATTTATCGCCTTGGAACATCAAAACTATAAAAGCCATTAACTGATTTTTTGGAAATCTTCAAAGTCTAATTGCGGTTGTGTATTTCGCTTGTTTTTCAAGGATATAGGCCCGATATGCGCGTACATCTGTCAGTAAATATCACACGTTATTATTTTATAGTTCACACCGAGGCATGTTGTTGTAACATGCAAGCATCATAACATATTTAATTTGAAAGATTTTCGACACTTTTTTTCACGTTTCTAGACGGATTTTTTTAAATGTTCACGCTAGATTTTTACAGCCGTTTTTTTTATTGTTTTTAAGCGATCGATAAAACAAACTATTTTATTCCTTTTTCAGGATCTTGATTGCGCCGCCATGTAATTATTATCTTCGTTAACAACCAACTAAAGTAATATGATTTTACTCTAATAATAATATCGATAATTATAATTATTTATCTCATAATAATCTCTCTCATAACAATTTTAATGTCGATATAATTTGAACATTTAAGGTATTATATTATATATATAACATACAATACAATTATACGCAATCATGTATTGAGATTGGGTGGTAATTATGATTAATCTGTATTATATAATATTATTAATGAATAATTAAACGTGTTTATTATTGTTTGGGACAAAACGGTCAATATAAATAGGTATTTCATAACTAAACAGGTGCAGTCTATTTTCTCCAAACCGCAGAGCTTAAATATAATTGTTGATTTAATTTTATATTTTCATTTTTATCATACACAATACTATTTTACTATGTGCGTTTTTTTAAAAGACCTGGTCATGAGCTGATAGACATTAGCAAATAAATTTGAAAAACCAAAATATATATCACTTATGTGATCGCTATGTTTTCGGTTCCAGTAAAGACGTGTCCGCGAAATAATTAAAAAAATATTTTTTTTTTTTTCAAAAGATTGTGTTGAAATAATTTACTCAGGACCCAATCGGATATTGTATACTAGGTATATAGAACCACCGAGCAAATAAGTAAATTATTGTAGAAGAAATGTAAAAAAATATAAAAATATTTATGTTCTATCACATATTATTAATATTATTATTATTATTGTGTACGAGAAAATATGTCAATCGCATTGTAACATTACGATTTCATATTATACACACACGACACTTTGATCTACATTTGTTTGTCATCGATATACGGTGAACGACGAATAATAATGTAATCAACATACGTTATTAATGAGAATTACATAATATATATATTATTATATAGAGCGTAATAATATAACGATAAAAGTACAATATATATATATGCGTGTAACGAACGCAGTCAAATTGGACTTGTTTTATGTTTGTAATTTAGAATCGGAGTAGTATTATTCTCTCTATAATCTGCTGCTGGTGCGGTACCAGACTTTTCGATCGTACATACGTATTATTATTACGCGATTCCCACGGACTTTTCTGCGCTCTAAAAAGCGCTCTGTTTTCTGGAAAAAAAGTTCTGGAAAAAGTTCATCCGCGGCTGTACACCCGCCGCCGCCGCCGTTAATAAGGATTCGAAGTAAATTACGAGCGACAAAACCGAATAAATAATGTAACGACCGACCGCCGCCGCCTCCGCCGCCGCCGCCGCGATACTCCTAGGGTACCTACGGCCGCCGATGAGCGAACGATTTAATTATTTAATGTAAATAACGAACGATCTTTGCGAACGTCATTGACCACCGCCGCCGCCGAGAACTTTAATTGGATTGCGCGTATATAGTTATTCACGCCGTGCGGATAATCTAAATTAGTTTTGTGTCTTCGCGGTCTTCGGATAACGATATTTTACACGCGTATTTGTCAGTCGCGGTTAAATATTGTGTTGTACGAGTCCCGTTTTTTTTTTTTTTTTTTACGAATAACAAAATTATCAGTGTCGCGTAATTATTTTTGTAATACATTTTTTTTTTTTTTTTGGTTAAAAATTAATATAAAACGGCTACGGCGAGGTATTGTCGGCGGGCAGGAGGTATAATTTGGAATTTAATTAAAACGTGTATAAACAGGAGCGGAAAAAAAAACTACAAGAAAAAGAAAAATACGAGAGGTATAACCGTGTGATTTTTGTTGACAAGTAAATACTTCATCTGTAAATAACCTCTTCCCCGGAATGGGCATAACACGGGGAAAAGTGTCTTGTCATCAGCAATTTTTCATATTTAACAACAGTAAGAGACCCAGCGTTTTAATTATATTTTCTCGTTTCTCCTTAATACCTCCCTAGACGCCCGCTATCCAAACAGTATAATTTAATTCCGTTTTTAAATTTATCTTTTTTTACAAACTTACACTTTGCAATAATTAAACACATCGTACAGTATTGTGTACGAACCTTTTCGAGTGGTTAAATTTTAGGCCACTGTATATACGTCGGATGTATTCTTTTATATTAATTTTAGATTCTGAGCGGAACAAATTTATTGATTTTATATGATATGAATATTTTTTTATTTTTCCCTGTGTCTGTGTAATCGTTTTATGGTAGGAAAAATGCTTAAACGTATTAATCCAAGAATTATTAATCTTTCTCCGATTCTATATAACGCCTACGAGCTGTCGTCCGGCAATAGTTCTCTTCTTGACGACGATATAGGTCGATCGTTGATGCCAAACCGTGTTCCATTATGTAATGAAATCCGTCATTATTATATTATTTTGACTATAATGCGAACAGCAAAAAATGTAAGTATTCAGACGATATTGAGAGAGTGTAGAAGTGTGGAATACCCTGAAGTAATCAGCGTTGACCAATAAAATTGCTCTAGAATGTGAAAACAGTCATCAGATTAATATAATATAATAGTTATAACTACTATGCTACGTCGATAATCGAATGTTCTTTTTAAAATACATTTTAATACTGTAAAATAACAAAATAATATAATAAAGTAATAACGGTACCTATAGTATATAGTAATGGAATAGATTACCGCAAAACCATAATAGAAATGAATCTTCTTTCCTGCCATCTCATGTCCGATCGTATTTATATTTCATAACATCCTCCGATAGTAGGAGTAAAACCTATTTATATTTAGAGACTTGAACAGTCAACTTAACTCGCTGTGCCGCCGTAAATAAGTATTTGTTGTAAGCTTATTATAAGATTAGTCGGAATAGTGAAACAAAATATAAATTTAAAGTATAGGTACTTTGTTATTTTTCACGATGGAAAAAAAACCAATTAACTATTTATGAAGATTCATGGGACACAATAAAGAATGTCGTTTTGCAGTTACTTAAAAAAAATTAAATGTATCATTAACACGTTACGTGTCATTTAAGCCTTAAGGTTCAATGTCGTAATATGTTTTTATATATTATGAAAGCGTCTAAAAATAAAAATTTGGATTTAACTTTTGAGTTTGAAATTACAAAATATATATATCAGATTTTCCTGTTAACGAGAAACATAAGAATGTATGCTGTGACAGTATATGAAGGGCGTTTTATCGGTGTCGAAAATCGAGAATATTTATATTGTTAGAGTGGTCGAAAACCTACTTATTTATAAAAAAAAAAATTGTACACACTAGGCATTGCGTACGAAAATATATTTAAAACAAATGTATTTTATGAATATCAGTAAAAAATAAAAGACACAAAATTGTCATTGCGGCGGTACGACTGGCAGAAGACGAATAAAATAATAAACATATTTTACAAGAACGGTCGTTTTTTTTTTTAATAATTTAATCCGCCAAACATCGACAAACCAGCGGGTACGCAGTTTCAAGACATGGACACATATAGTTTTAGATTAATTCGTCTTGGAACAAGTACAATTTATTATATTTCTTTTTTTTTCGTACGCGTGTCCAAGATTTATGCGATCGGCAAGTCGCCAAACTGACGTTCGCGTTTAACAAGCCACAGCACAAAACCGTATACATTTATTAAAACCGTAATAAAGTTATCAAACATTTTGCTCGTTTAATTATGAGCGTAACGATTGCATACAACAAATGTGTCGGTGATTTAATTATATCAAACTTTTCTTATTAAATATTTGGTTAATATATATTTTTATTAAATTTACTCGATTAAACATCATATTAATATAATATAGTGGTCGAATGTGTAAAAGTTAAAATATTATACTCCAAATCAAAATCGTAGCTAGCATATTATTATTATTGGTTTATCTGATATTTCGTTATAATAATATACTATGATTTTAAATTTGAATGATTTGCGAGCGTGTCAAAATAAACGCTTGTGTTGAAAAACTCATAAGCTCATTGATTAAGTTCTTAAATAATGGTTTTTTATTGAACGCAATTAAAACTATAAAGTCGACATATTTTGTACTAACACGAATAAATTGTGCTATTGTAATTTTAATTATTTCATTTTAGTATAGTCATAATATTTATTATATTATAATTTTGATTGATTTCGAAAAAAAAGAAACCCTCTTGAACACCGGTATTGCCTAATGTATTCTCCAACAACGAAACAAGCCGAGTGGAAAGTGCTTTATTTATTAGCATTTTAAATTTTAAAGTCACTATAAATCATTCAATCATTGCACGCGAAAAACATTCTTAGTGGAGGGTTAACACGAAAACGGTCAAGAATTTGCTGAAGACGGCCGTGCTCGCCGTCTCGCTACGCAATTCTTTGAATTTAATTTTTAATCTACAGAGTACCTAATTCAAAAAAATACCTCCACAAAGTGTTGCACGAGTGTCCAGTGCATCGATACGTTCCGATTTAAAGACGCACCGTAAATAACATTTGGCCTTCTAGTCGAAAACCTATAATTACGTAATATGAAAATCAAATTTTATTTTATTAAACGAAACACAATAGTCATTGTAAAACCATAATGATAATATACGTTGAAAACGAGGCCAAAAGAAATGTGACCGACGTATCGATTTGACCGTAGAAGAAAACCGTAAAAACCGTAAAAAAAATCCTCAAATAATAAAATATGGTTAAAGGTCATTATGAACATAAAAAGGTTTTAGAAATTGTTTTAAAATGCATACCTAACTCATCGGGCGCAGCGCTGAAAATAAATTTTGATTTGAACTCACTAGCTACATAATATACCACGTATGTTTTATATAATTCGCATATACAATGCACATTATATATATCTACACAAATACCTGAGCACCAGCAAAATATGTATTAATTATTAATTATTATGGTACGTGTTTTGAATTTGTACGGTATGTGCGGCGAAGGTTTTGGAGGATTCGGAATAAGTAGTGTAGTATTTTTGTCGCGCGGCGTCCGTACACCGACCGACGTGATGTAAAATTTCGCGTACGAGATAATAATAATAATAATATGCGGGGGAGTTTTTTTATACTTAATGACGATTAGTTATCATATTATATTAATTTAAAGAGTCGATTTTAAATTTCTACGCAATAACGACGCGTATATAATATTATCTAATTATTCAAGCGGCGGTGACATACGATAATAACATGATCTACGTCGAAAACGCGATGTCAACGAGTTTTAATAAAACATAATATTATAATATCATATCCGTTTTTCATAACTTCTCGCCGCGCGTTTAGGTATGTATAAGTAGGTATAATAACGATAATAATAATAACAACAACGACGACATATTGTATTATCGCGTTAACGAACAATGGCGTTAATTATTACCATAAATTTCAATCCCGCTCGTTTTGAGTTATTGCAATATATCGTATACGTACGTACATCACGCTCTTACCGCTTCGCGAAAGCACACACACGACTCGACGTGACACGCTTGCACTCGGTCGAACAATAATATGTCTTGTGTACAATGTGCGTATATTATTATTATTATTATTATTATTATTATTGTCATACCGCGGTAAACAAACGATCGTAACCTTTGGGCGCACGGCAACCGCTCAGCACGCGGAACAGGTCCGGGACGCGTTTGACGCCGTGCATATTATATGTATATGTGCACTTGACGGACTCCGCGTACTGCACCTATATGGGTATACTATTATTATAGCCGTAAAATAGGTATATGGTAATATTTTGTAAAGTCCTTGACTTTCGCAGCTCACCGTGACGTTGTATATTGTGATGGTGATGAACACGCGGTTCGAGAAGGATATAGAACTCTGCGACTGCACGGTGCGAGCGCGGTATAGGCGAGGCGTTTGCAAGGAAAACGAATATGGTTAACCACTATAGATAACCACAAGCGCGGTTCGATCGAGCACGGTTATAGAATATTATTCGAGAAATCAAGTTTCGCTGTGTAGGCTCCTTCAAGCCGGTTTCACAGCTGCGCCGTGTGTCGCGTCAATCAAATCGCATTCTGATTGGACAACGAATTTTTTGGTATCTATTGTAATAACCGAGTTGTAATCGAATGTACTAAGAACTGACTACCGCTCAACTATACAACCAATACGGTTACCAGTATATTATTATAAACATATAGTTACCTACTGTCTACTACGCCCATGCACGACGTAGCTGCGAATCCGCCTTTATTCCCGATATCGTGTTCCTCGGTACTCGATCTTCAAACAGACCGAGGTGACTAACATCATCGAAATAATTCGATTTACGGTTTTGGATTTTTTAAAAATATTTTTCGACAATATTATGTAATTTAATATGTAATATTGTGTCGATCGCCATCGATATGACGTCGTCGATAGCGTCGAAAAGCTACAGCTATATAGTATCGTATTCGCGTATAATAATATCAGGACAAATCGAGATGGCCCTTAAGATACTGAGAGGAACGAAACGGAATTTATTGATCGTACAATGATCTCTGCCGGTTTTTGGGCTACAGCAGATTTGCGTGCATCAAAATTTTAAGTGCTTTATTTAAACAACCAGAAAAAACTAACGAAACACGGCGAAAAAACTGCCATAATACTATAAGTAATAAGGTAAAGACTTTTTTAGTTACCTTCTCAGTTTTTATAAAATTGATTTTTTTTTCGTGTACCCTAAATACTAAAAATTGGAATTTTGTGAAAACCTTATTATATTAATTTCAAAGTGTTTTGGCATCTTGTACAGCTGCTATTTATATGGACATTTGACATCGTCGAACTCTTAGAATTATTTTTTCTATTCGTGTCGTTAACATTTTTATTTTTTAGTAAACAAATCTTAACAATCCTAACGATTGACCACAATAAGCTTACTCGTATTATAATATGTAGTTCTCAAAGCAATGTATGTATACTTTATTATACTCGTAGGCACATAATATATTATAAAGTTTTTTTCTCTTCTCGCTATAAGAGTGGTTCGAAGTCAAAACCGTTCGTATAAGCCTGCGCTTATTACATACCAAAAATGGTACATATTCTCGGTACAATTACTTCGGTAGTAGTTATATTAGTATGAATTATACGCGAAAACAGCTTTCTTCGTCTTTCGAATACCTCGCGAGTATATGAGAAATGTCAGCAATAATATTGCACCTACCGCGTTGTACGTCATATTGTGTATAAATTGCATATATATTATATATATATAATATACCCGAACGGCGCGTATTACACGAAGTATAATAATAATATACATTTTACATATACCTACAAAACACATATTATATAATATACATAAATAAATATATGGTTACTGGTTTTAATAATAATAACGAACGCGGTGATGAAGCGCCCGCGTTTGCCGATGTCATTTTTTCACAAAAAAACACTTCATATCCTGTGTGCCTCGTAGAATCAACAAAATGTAATTATTATTTTTTTTTTTTTTAAATTATTTTAATTAATTTTCAGCGCGGCGTTCTATACAACGCGATTTTACACGCGTCGAGCTTTTTTCTTCAAAAATGTATCAACGCCGAGCGATGCAAAAATGTTTAAACATAATATAACATTGTAAAGTTTATTTTATAATAATTATTATTTGTTTTTTTTTCCACGGTCTTATTAGAAATCAAATTTAAAAGTGTTGGCGCCGCAGACTGTTGTGTCTCACATACAGATCAAAATGCGTGAAAATGCTAGCATAATATTTATTGAGTTGGCAATCGAGTTGTGTTCTTGCACAAACTTCCCGGAACAGCCGATCACGAAGCTGCTATATTATTATATTTTTTGTTTGTTCTGCAAAAGTTTACGACTGTATTTATATCGTCCTTGGATAAACGCGCATGCCCGTTCAACACACAAATCGGTTTCCATGACGTTTATAGTAGTCCGTTTAGACGATATTATTATTGTTATTGTAGACGATGTTTTCCGAGGAATAATATTGTTATTACTAATATAGTAATATAAATATTATATAGCGTTGTCGTTGAACGCATATAAGTCGCGAATAATTAATGATGGCAATAAATAATAGATTTGAGTGTAACTATATAATATATTTAAAGCGCGCTTGGTATGATCTTTAATAGTTTACAACTGATATTAAAACAACTTACGATTGACCCGACGAGAGAACATTTATCAAAATGTAAAAATAATAAAATCATATTTAAAACATCTCTAAATAAAACGAGTACAAATATTTTGAAAATTGTATAATATCATGTATACCTATAAACATTTGATGAAAATGTCGTTCTTCGTTTTTAAATTACAACTAAATAAGAATATCGTTAATTTTCTGGTGAATATCTAATGTCAAAACAATTTGAAACAAGCATTATCCATACAAAATAATTTAACTTTCCGGTAAATTGTGTTTAAGGTAGAAAAACTCGTGTAAGATCTCGTATTGAGTTTTCAAATCTTAGATAGAGGTATAAAAATAAAATATTTTCTTTATGAATTTGAACTAATTCGAGATTATTGGCGTAATTTTCCGCGTGCGCGTGTCTTCGATTTTCAGTAATTTATTTGTTTGTGCGTGCACAGTAAGCAAAATAAAATAACATTATGCATTATTACTCGATATCATGTGCGCTCTACTGGCGAAGGCAAAAAAGAAAATATAAGGAAGAGAACCGAAAAAATTGGCACAGGTTTGCGATTGGTTTCTTTCAGCCTCGGTCGTATAAATATAAATTGCATAGTATAATACAATAATAACACGAACGAGTGTACCACGGTAATAATATATGAACTCGGCGGCGGCGCGGCGTCCGATAATCCGAAACGCGTCCGGTAAACAGTTTTTGGATGGAAAATGACGATTCGGTTCCAAGTAAGACGAGAAGCGGTCACGTTGCATCGTATAACGGTCATCGTATAATTATCAGGCGAAAACGACAAAATCGGAAAATAGACAACGTACCTACAAAGTACGAACAATAAAATATACGTCTTAATAAAATAATATTTTTGAATCTATAAATTCGTGTAGGTAAATTATTATTACGTCCGTTCAATATTGTATAATATTTTATTCGTTTCGTCGACTATGAAACCGTCGGCACTTTGCCCAAACACGACCACTACACGACCGCGGCTGTGCGTATCAAAAACCGCGACACTCGTCCGATACGCGTGGGCGGAACGATTGTGCTGTAGTCTTGGACATTTGTTTTCGGTCTCGTCAATTCGACGGACGCGGACGTGTCGTTCGCTTATGTCTCAAATATTTGAAATAACTCTCAAAATATTTATAACTAAAATTAACGATTTAACGATCATAATAATATACAAACAGGTATTCATTTAGGGCACCCCTAAAGATATTTCCTTCTTACAAATCCGAATACCCGAGACCCGGATATTTTTATTTTTCTGACTCAGTGTGAATATGTTAATATTATTCGACTTTGCGATCAATTATCGTTTGAAAATAATGATTATTTAAATAAATTATTGTAGGTAAGAAACTATAAGAACTAAAATATGTAATAACATATAGGTTCAAATATTCTGGACATTTTGATGGTGTTTGGAGGCGTTTCGTACTCCCCTCCCTCTAGGATATTTCTATGATATCCGAGAAATGTCTTATTCTTGTGATATAATATTTACGTCATAAATCTGATCGAGCTTTCGATTTTTTTTTATATTTTCACACAACTATACTAAAAAACCAAATAATAATGGTTACAACCAAATGTATTTTGTAGTTATTCCGGTGTCTGAACACCCGGATACGTCCAGAACCCAAAACCCTAATAAATAATTTGTTTGATTTCACTGTGATTGTACCACACGTTTTGAATGACAAATGATTCGCATTTTTTCAACATACCTACCTAATCGACATTTGCACCACACGACTGCAGTCCCGAAACCATCGGGCGACCGACACAATATTACCTAATTCGATTATGAAATTATATCACACAGGAAACGAGTTAGGTATTTTTGAGTAGCTGCGATTTTCGCGTCGTCGTGTTAGTCGGTTTCTATCAGCATAATACCGCTGTCGAAACGAAAAAAATACAACATAAAATCAAGTTGGCTCACGCGCACAATACGCGGAGACAATTTATTTTATTATTATTATTATATGCGTGCACGCACAACACCCGTTAACTATATAATACGCTAAAGAAAAACCTTTTTTTTTTTTTTACCACTTTCTGTTCGCATAATATACACTTATATATGTGTTGTACCTACATAATGTATTATTAGGTACTGCTGCTGCTCTGCGGCCGCGTGTCGGATGTGCGAGGTGATTTATTTAACGGGCAACACTACCTAATAATAAAATTATCTTAATCAATTTTGTGAAAGCATTTTTTAAGCATTTGTTTTTTTCTGAATTCTTACAAAATATTCTAAGCGATTGTTTGGTGATTTATATTTACATTTTTTCGACCAAAATTATACATTTTATAACCGTTTATAGTTTTTTAAATTATTTTTATTTTCACTCGTCAGTAAATCTAAATTAAGTTCTTGTATATAGTGTCGGTGGTCAGGATTTTTCAAGTACAGTGCAGGTGTCCGCCAGTGACGTATTCAGTGGTTCTCCATTTTTTTTTTTTTATACATTTTTAAAACGATCTGTCAAATACGGTTATTGAAAATGGTGTTTAGTCACTCAAAGCTCACCCCGCCCCCTCCCCTGGCGGCGCCACTGTACAGCCCGGATCCCGACTTAACGTTTTCGAAGTGACCCTTATACAATCTCATTTAAATCCGGATCGTTGGATATAATTTTACAAAAAACGATTTTTTTTTTCCGAAATCGCGAACCGAGCAAATTCGTTTGCCCGTCGTTTAAATACGGATCGCCCTACTCGTTTTATAACGAAAAAAAAAAAATACAATTTCGTAGAATATGTGATGGGTGGTCGTCACGAGACTGCAGTGCTTTTACGTTTTTTCGAAAACAGAGTTCGAGAACTCTGCACAACAGTCCTCCACTGCAGCACTCGTGTACAACTGCAGTCGAATTGGCATAATATTTTGTCGTTATATCGTATTATAATAATATTAATATTATTGTACACATCGGAAAATCTCCTCTGGGCCGCCGACTTTTGGTCTTCCGCGGCTCGCCGGTCGGCCGCGTTTTCCGGGTCACCAATGCATTATTCAGACCAATCGATAAACGAGCGAGGAAAGATATCCGTCCGTGCACGGCGGTCTCTGTGTACATTATTATATTATTATTATTATTATTGTTGCTGTGGTCGTGTGCGTGGTACACGATATACGCATTATACTATACATAGCTATTCATATTATTATATTTTCGTCGCCGTCGACCAGCTCGAGAGGACGAGGAATTGTCCCGATCGGTCGGTGTCACGATGATTACGCGGTGCTGCGATACTAACGAGGCTCGGAAAAGTCGATGAGTATAATATAATAATAATAATAAATTGACGAGTTGAAAAAAATAAATATCGTTCGGTTCGATTGTGGACGTTTAAAGTTAATCGAAGAGCTAGAAAACAATCGCTCGACGAATAAAACACGAAAAGTCGGTTCGATGTCTTATGCACACTATACGTTATGATATTATTATTATGATGACTCTGCTGCATGGATAATATGCAGTTTCTAAGGTTTTTTTTTCTGGTGGTGGGAGGTGGGGTGACAATTTAGAGGTGTCTAGATCGATGTTAAATTATCGGTCTTGAAAATTTCCGAAAATCTTGACGAAACAGACAAACAACGCACTAAAATAAGATTTGTACATTATAATAGTACCGTCCTATTAAATGTTTGAACATGCGAATGGTGGGAAAACTCGGTCAAGAGTTTATAACAGAGATACCCACTTTATACCTTTAAGGCAACCGTCTTTAAGTGTGTATGAATTACAGTATTTAATATATTTATATGGTTTTTGAAGCATATACAATTGGATTAAAGAAAAACACATTGAATATGAATATTATTATTGTCTCGACGAAAATCAACTCAGAAGACACAGCAGGTTTGCAGCAAATGAAATATTGAATTTTTTTAATAAAAACGGTTAGGTTTGCTATTAATGTCGAAACATTAAAATTGATGTATGAAAAAAGTTTTTCAATGTACATATATCCTTTAAATCGACCAAAACACTGATTTTCAATAAATATTTATATTTCTGGTGACGTTATCGTTATGTAAATATGGACATATTTCTAAAAGTTTCAATATAATAATTGATAGCCGTAAAATAGGCGCCATATTACGAATAATATTTCATGTATAATAAAATAAAATTAATGTTGGAAACTCATTTGTAACAATTATTAAATGAATTATTTAGTGTGACGAATAGACGTATAAGACGATACAATGAATTATATGACTCAAATTTTTAAAACAATATTGATTTTTCGACTTGTTTGTATTTGTCAAATATTGAAATATATAACATTTGATTGCGTAAATTGTGCGTAAAGTGTAAATTATACGAGTTTTCTACTTTCTTTCCAAAATAAAATATCAAATCACTTTAACACTTACGTGCAAACGTCATAATTATTTGAAACGTGTAATTATTACAATTTAATTTTGATAACAGGTCAGTCGCATTGGAAAAACACCAACAAATACATACTAAATAATCTGTAGTTTTTAACTATGGTGCACTAACAATATTATTTTACTATTAATATTATTAAACGTCAAATAATTACTTATCTACAGCTCGATTGGTTAAGGACTTTAATAACGATATCAATGCGAATTAGTTCTATGGAGTCTTGGTATTGTATTTGATCCAAAACTTAAATTTGACTGTTCCGTTGGCAATATATTATACACCGCAGGTCACACACAATCTTAGGGTTTCATTAATCAGAATCGTGCCGATTTTACTGATAAATATGCTTCGAAATCCATAAATTTCTCCTCGTAGTACTATAACTATTTATGAATTTGGCGTCTTTACTTATGAGGATAAAAATCAAAATTTGAAAACATTTGTTAAAAATGCTTAAGGTACACGTTTTCTCTGCAAAGTCCCGGATGCGGCGTCTATCGTCAACTACCGAACTACCGGTCCGGACATGGTCGGTGTCGAAAACTTACCTTTACACTTTCTTCCGTCTAAATGGATTTTTACTTTTCGTACGCTACTATTCTGTCTACGATTTAACCTCAAAACTTTAGACAACCACCGTTTACGTGTGGAATTTATTATATTTCATACTCAAGCATTTTGCTGGAGATGTCGAGTATTGATTATTTTGATTTCTCAAGTCGTTTATGATTCGTCGTATATGCGGATTCGTTCTTACCCGTTCATACACGGTCTAACAACTTATTTTATTTCAGACAGTAACAAGTAACACTCCTTGTAATTGAATTATGAAAGCTATAGACAAATATAAACGAGAAATTGATTTATTCGTCCAATCAAATATGTTCTAATCTAGCATTTTTTTTTTTAATAGATATGATATAATCTTTATTAAATTGCAGATAGAACAATCATAGGTATGTCGTATGCGATGAGCAAATAAATAAGCATGTCATGAAAAAACTAAGAAAAGTGATGAAAGGGACATCGATAACACTTTCTATTGTGCATGTTATTAATAATCATCGTAAGAGATCACGACACCAATTTACACTTTAGGTTTCTACGAAGAACGATTATAACTAGGGGTTGACGAAAATTATAAGTCTTGAACAAGTGGATTTGGACGAAATGTTAGTCGATTATAATATTTTTTTATACAAGCATTTGGTTTAATATATAGTAAAGTTTTTCGTTTTAGATCAGTGTGTATGAAATGTGCAATGATAAGTTTCAGAGTTTGATAGGTAGGGAGGGGCAATAATTAATTTTCCGAGGACGATGTTTTGAAGTGATTGAATTATATTAATTGCACTTGGCATTTTCGAATTCCCCACAACTGAAGTCCATAAGTTCAAATTGGTTTTATGAGAATAATAATTACTCGTTAAGACTAATTTTTTACTTCGTACTTACCTTTAATTCATATACATATGTATTTATTGCATAACACTATTATTTTATTGTAATACTAAAACACTATATCATAATATTGTTTTGAACAATTGTTTATCTTAATATAAATTATGTAACGGCCACGGGCCGTTTAAAATAAAAAAAAAAAACAATTAAACGTGCTGTTTTAATACGTCCAATTTAAGCAAGCGATGATAACAAAATAATTTCTCATGTGTAAAATATCCATAGGTATTTTCCTTCCATCGTGTATTACGTTCAATTTCTACTTCTCAATAAATTCAGTAAGCATACGAAAATATTTAAAAGGAATAGTATATCGTTTCGTTTTTCACTTCAACACAATTTATTAGGCTCGTTGAATGAATAAGCCACTTAAGTTTGATACTGTTTGCTATAATATCTAATACGACATAATATGTTATTATAAATTCGACACCATTAGATTATTACAGGATATTTTACATGTGTGTTTTTCATAATATTACCATTTAAGTAGCGCGTGCGATTTTTAAAGACTAAACCGCAAATGACTTAGAGGTTATTACTCGTATAGATATAATTGCCATACAATGTAATTTATACTATGTATAATAATACATGTATTATATTATAACCTATACGTTAGATAAAAATATACAGGTGAGATTCATTAAGCAAGCTCATCTCAATTTGAACTTTAAATAATGAATCTATTCAAATTATTATTTTTGGAATTTGTAAGTGCCTATTCTAAATGAAAATTGTTTAATTGCTTAGATTTTTTTTTCTATTTAAGAAATGTCCTGAAAATGTTGATGCATCTACTCTTTCAAATCTTGACTTATAAACAAATCAACATTTCTAAAAAAAATCATGATAAATAATTTACAGTAAAAAAGGTTATAGAACAAGAACTTTATAGGAAACTCTTTAAATTGTATGAATATAAATAATATATGTATTATAATACTGCGTTTATGAACACATAACAATTAAAAAAAAAAAAAATCAGTTCGAATGAATTAATAATTAAAAAGAAAACGAGGGTGATTATACTTGGTGAATCATTCTGTGTATTACGGTGTTTTCTTTTTAGGTTTAGGTGTAATAATATGATCAATATTGTTTTTTTTAATTCATAAAAAAAATATTATTATTCATTTTTTTTTCAAAACACAATCTTTTCAATAAAATTGTATTAACAAGTGAATGTGATGAAAGAAAAAAACTATATGATGAACTGTATGAAGAAACCTCCCGGTGGAGCAACTTTGAATCAATATTATATAATTTATACATAATAAATGATAATATAAGCTAAGGAGTTCTCACCTGTTATTCAACAAATTATCGAATGGAATATGATTAGCTTAATTTATTTGGACGTTAGTCCTCACTCCTCATTGCTAATAAGTAATAACCATGAACCAGTCTCAACTAGTTAATACCTTTAATATATATTATAATTTTTATTACTATTGTGATCATTATCGTCATCGATATTCGTATTGGAGGGATTCAGCACGTATTATGTAATTTTTGACAGGTATGTTTTTTTGACATAAACCCATGTACGCACAACTATGTTTAATTATTGCGAATAATTCCGTAACCACTATATGAGGTAAAATACAATTATTACTTTTATAACGACTCATTATGTACCATATTTTATCATATTGTACACAATCCGATAGTTATTTCGATTCTAAATATTACTAGTGACTTCGCGGTCTTCGAAACCGAATTTATTAAACATCGTATAACTGAGCAAACATCAAAATTAAATAAGCGAGTGGGTATCCGAAGACGATTGCTGAAATACTCGAGTGTCGGGAGAAAGAAAAAGGATTATTATTTGCATATATACAGTACGAAAATAAAATAGGTAATAAATTACCGTTCGAAACGTTTGGCGTATTTTTCTTTCGAAATCGACACCCGACTTCGAGCCATATATATTATATATTATTTATATTTAGGCACAAAATATTTTATACGACACAGTTATAATAATATTATCCGAATTCGGTTATTCGGCGTATCGTGTGTCGCGATGAAATATCGCCGCCGCCGTCGCCTCGACCGAACCGACGACGATAATTAATATAATAATAAATTGTCATACGCAAATTAGTGCGCGATTGTTTAAGAACCACTGGGCTCGCAGTCCAGTCCTTATTTCACCGCCCACTCGTTAAATCGTCACGGTTAATTTATTCTGTAAAAAAAAAAAAATAAAAAATGTTTCACGCATATTTAATGGACAAAAAATCAACCGATAATAAGTATACCTATAATAGCACTGTCGTGTCGTATATATTATTATAATATGTATACCTGAAACCGTGTAAGGAATACTCCTCTGGTACCTCGTCGTATTTCGATATTTCAATGATATTTCTTTTTCCGATAATACAATTTTGATAGGTTTATTTTTATATTTGCGCGTTACAAAAATCCTTAGTTTTTCACAGTCGACTTTTTTCTTCTTCCGTTCACCCAAAATATAATTATACTATATTGTAGAAGCACAAAACGAGCATAAATAATATAATAATATTGTATTATTATATCGATTCGTCGAATGAGCGAAACTGTCCACAATACGCTGAATATAATTTTTGGAATTTACGGTAAAATTAATTTTTCATGAAATACGCAATATTACGCGTGGACATCGCCGACATGAATACACTTCATATTATATAGCATATTATGTCCCACAAGTCCTGTATCACCTATAGTATCTCCGTGGAAAATCAATATATTTAAATGCTGTTTTTTTTACAGTAATAAGTATAGAAATTCAAATTGAATGGTGTGAATTTCAATTTTTTTTTTTCAAAATTTTCAAAAAATATTTTTCATACAGTTAATAGTTTTTAAAATTTTGAAAAAAATTTGAAATTTATGCCATTTAATTGGAATTTCTAAACGTATTACTGTAAAAAAAACCGCATTTAAATATATTGATTTTCCGTGGAGATACTATAGGGCGATACGAGACTTTTGAGACACACTGTATGTTATAAAATATAGGTAAGCGTAGCTCGCACGACCCCCGAGGAACTAACGCAAAGCCCAAAACGGACAAATGGCAGTTTTGATTTCACGTCCATTCGTAATGACAGTTGTTATTATAAATATCAGAACCATCGATAAACGATTAAATTAGACGAATATTGTTGAAAATGTTATTTAAAATCAAAACAAGCATAATACGAGTATATTACGACGAGTGTGTATGTCACAAGAGTGAACTGAACACAAATACGCCAAATGCTCTGTCATCGACATATGGTTTTGAATTCATAGACGGCGGCGATGGGCCACGGTCGAAAATTCGAATTGCGGAAAATAATAATTTACAATTATTCGCTGATGGACGGTAAAAGTGATGCACTAATATTATCTCATCGACGGTCGTCGATATGGACTACGAAATGATTGCTTTTCGTATGCAAATAATTATAACATAATATGACGCCTACTATTTTTAATATTATAATTCTAAACTTTAGCCTAAACGTAAATATTATTGTATTGTACAGTTTTTATTTTTTTAACATACACATTTCATCTAATATTGTACACCGTTGATACATTTGTGTTTTGTGAAATTATTGTGTTATTATATTATTGTTTTAACATTTTTCTTGAGTACTAGATGGTCGCTAGATGGTCGAACTAATGACTAAAAAAGTATACATTTTACGTTTAAATTTACAACCGAATTTCCTAATATCTAGTGTGGACTGCCTAATTAAATTTCATTATTTTATTGCATTTAATTTCAATTTTTATCCAGGATTTGTTTCAACTGGGTATTTAAGTACGTATTTATTATTATTAGGTATCGAATTTATCATACGACAAGTTTCACACTAATAGGAACCGTCCATTATTCCACTGATCAGTGTAAATCATTTTCAAATTTATTTCGTCATAATATATTTGATTATTTTTTACGCAGTAGATACATTGTAGTTATTATAATAATAATTATTATTGATACTGTTTGTTCGTAATTAATTATTTTTATGGAAAACGTATAGTAACGTAAAATATAATGTTCTGGTCAACAATATTCGAGTAGGTACCGTATGATACGAGCAAGGTAAACGTCAATGTGTAAACAGTTTTATAGACGTGTAACTATTACAGTAACTACTATGATATGATAAATAGTAGGTACCAATATTAAATTAGAGATGTGAAAATTATCGGTAAACTAACGTAAAATTTGGTATAAATAATAAATAATATGTGTAACATTTGGTATAAACATTTTATTTTAGTAATTTTTTTCAATTATTTAATAAAAGCATGATAGGTACGTGTTCAGTTTATTACCTTCTGAAATAACTGAAAACTTTACCTAACATTTTCTTAAGATTGTTCGTTGTTCAAAAAAAACACCATCGTTATTTATTGTACAAAACTAAAACTACCGGCTTCATTCATAACAAAAAATAATTCATAAAATAAACAATTAAACTTGTATGAAATAAAAAATATGCTTCAATACAATCATAAAATGTTATGCTTTTAACTAATAGGTAGAATTTATAAAAACAAAACTATAAAATAAATCTAAAAAAATAAAAATATATAAGTGTTAAGTATATTTAAAATTTAAAATTTCGATAATATCGATCTTGCGTGTATAGTACAGCGTTTTGATAATTATAATGTATTTCGTATAGTTTTTGAAATTGGTTTAATTTGAGTTTTGACGATGCCGTGCGATTGCAGATGACAACGCAGCAATTCCAACTTCTATTTCGGAAGTGGAAACACGAAGTTAGTGACCTAATGTTTTATCTGTGGACTGTGAGACGATTTCTTTGTTTTTATTTGATAATATGGTTCACATTAAAAAATGTAGCACGAGCCAGATAAATAACCGGCAGTCGCCCATCTCTGACCTAAATAATTGTTACTTAGATGGTAAAATTATTAGAAACGGGGTGGTCAGTGGTCACTCGATTCTAATGACGGTTAAAAAAAACGTCGGTAAATTACAAAATTGCAAAATTACTTTTACGCACACGATTTGTCGTGCTCACGCCTTCAAACACAATGTAGTTTATCAAATACGTTTAATTTAATTACGCGTATGTTCGAACTGTTTGCAGGGTGCTAAACCTATCGCGAACCTGTATATAAATATAGAGTATTATACGGTATAGTAGTCACGGTGTCAAAGACAAACGGCGTGGTCATATACTTCTGTCATCGTCAGTAGTCGTTTTGGACGGAGACAATGATTTTTTTTCTAGACGAAATCCACTTTGGTTTCTTATTTTCAATTCCTGGAAATTTTCGAAGACAAAATATGACAAATGACAATTAGTGTGATCGCGCAACCGGTTGAAACAACATGTCGTGGAAATCAGAAAATAGCAGGTGCCTCTACCATGCAGTCACAACGCTCAGTGGAAAACGCGATAAATATTTTTTTTTCAACTACACTGATCGATAGTTATCAATCGAAAATATTATAAGTTTTATTTTCAAAAAAATCTATAGATAGTTATTACTTCAACTGCCGTGCGGGTTTAGTCGACCAGTTACAAAAAGTCTAATAATGATTCCAATAATTTTCAACGTAACAATATATTCTTTGATTTTTAATACGAACATTGTATTGTATCAACTGTAACTTAACATTTTATAATTTAAATTGATTTTTGCATTTAAATTTTAAATAATTACTAAATTGATTTTTTTTCCTCTTATTTAATTCATTAATTTTTTGCAATTGTAACGCTGTTAATGTTCGTTAAATGTAGGTAAGCATAAAGTATTTTATTTGTTCACATACGTATTTAGTATATTATTATTAAACAAATATGGTTTTAAAATAATCAAAAATGCTCGCGGATTTAGAACTAATTAGATATTAAAAGTGCAAGTGTTCGTGAAATTGTTGGTCCGATAATTATTTTCTTCCCTTCGAGAAAAATGAAAAAAAAAATGTATAATGTTTAGTCCATTTCGTCGAACATTAAATTATCATATTACGAACAAACCAAAAGAAAGCTATTTGAATATATCTTGAGAAGACAACTGCTTCATCAGTAGTAAGTACCTACTGCACATATATTATATACTGTGGTCGACTAAAGCATTTTTTTAATATTGCGGAGTAACGAACCAATGGAACGATACATCATACAACATTAAAAAATTCAAAAAGACATTCCGATACCTAGATTTTTCCAACACTTGACTGAACACTTACAATATCACATCTGGTTTCTGACTCAGTTCCAGGTTAGGAGCATAAACAAATGTGTGATTGTGTTAATATAGAAGTGTTTGATAACATAAGTCGTTTTTTTATTGGTTGCTTTCTGTTATAAAAGTAAAAAAATCACCACGTCCTCGATGTCATAGTTTATATTGTTATCATTTTTATGACAATCAGGTAAGACTTATGTTTATTTGTCTATTTTTCGAGTATAAGTTATACTTAATTAGTTTATATAATAATTGATCAATTTAATATGTGTATAATATATATATATTTTACTATACCTAACGCAAATTCATTTTCGGATTGGACTTGTAAATTAAAAATAAATATTTTTTACTTACGCATAATATGATTTTTGGGTGGATACAATTATTTTCTGACCGATTTTTCGTTACAGTTGTGATGGCTATCAAATATCTTATCATAGTATATTATACCTATAGGTTACTTCTGGCAACTGATAAATAATAAAATTAGGTTATCATAGCAACCAAAAAATAAATAAAAAAACGAGCCCACAGAATCTGGATGAATTTTTTTTGCATAACCACAGTTTGTGAAAGGTTGTTTAATGGCAAAAAGCGTTGATAATACAATAATATTACCATATAGCAACCTCATGGATACATTTTTGTAACCTTAATATTTTAAAACTTATTATTTAATAGTATCGTTTAACCCGACTTCGATCGAAAAAAATTAACGAATATAAAATATGGATAGGCATATAGGTGTATCTCGGTGCTTTATTGTAGGTACTTACCTTAGTTACCTCGGATAAATCGGCGTCGGTGTAAATCGCTT
The DNA here is from genome assembly GCA_022818045.1 of Neotoxoptera formosana. Classification (NCBI taxonomy): domain Eukaryota; kingdom Metazoa; phylum Arthropoda; class Insecta; order Hemiptera; family Aphididae; genus Neotoxoptera; species Neotoxoptera formosana. The sequence continues at coordinate 16,795,254 of CM040634.1, forward strand.
TGTGAAAATATACTTAAACAGGAATGGACAACCTCGGGCCGCGAGTCGGAATTAATACTTAATATATATTATATATTTTAACGTGGTCCAAACTACTCTCGAAATATTTCTAATACGTCTAACGTTAAACTATATGATATTTTCGTTAAAATCAGTCTAGTAGTTTTTGAGAATATAAAAACTACAAACATACACGATAAACTTTTAAGACATATATAATATATAGTTTCTTTGATCGAGAAATCCTTTTTTAGTGCACCTCTGGTACAACGGAACGTTTCAAGTCTCTATAGCTATTATTATATAGTTTATGATCTACGCCGATCAGTCAGTCAGCCAGGCAGGACACGTCCGATACGATATTATATTCAACGCGTTCGTAGAAAATAATATCGAGTATAGCTGCGCGCCACGCTTACGTGTAAATACATCCAATTTCACTAAATTTCCCGTCGCTAATGAAAACGTGAACGATTATTATACGCGACAAACGGCGTAACTGTTTCCCATTGTTTGAAAGTCGTATCGCGTTTACTATTATAGTACGGCGACGACGACGATGGCACAATAGTCAATAACTCACGGCGGTTGATTTTATACCTGCTAGCCGACATTCCGCGTGGAAAACCGTCAGCGTGCGCCTCGTCTGTATCGTCGTAATAATAGTGTTATACGCTCACTATTATTATAATGATGACGATAATAATGATAATATTATGACCACCGCCGCCGTCGTCGTCGTCTTATCGCGAGAAGACCTCGGACGAGCAACAGACTCCCGCCGCCGCCGCCGCCGACATCGTTCGATTGTTAATGTTCGCCAAAAAGCGCCCGCTAAAACCGGGTTTAGGTCAATTCGACGATAGTCACAGCGTTTGCCAAAACAATATTAAGAAATATATAATATTATAATCGATCTAACCGACTCCGTATAAATTAAAATATAATAATTGTAGCTATAGGTATGTAATATTATTATATCTTAAGGGACGCGCAAAAATGTAATATTGATATTAAACGTCGTCGTCGTCGTCGTCGTCGGTGCACGTGCATAATATTATTATAAAAATACTATTAATACTGCAAATCAAACGGAATACTGTGATCGATGGCGACGTCGGGCGAACGTTATTTCGTCTGGCCGAGAGCCAACAATTTGAGACTATATTATTATTATTATTATGAAACTACGGCGATTGTTCGTAGCCGTCGCCGCTCGTATTAAAGAGGTGCCATTCAAGTCGTGGGCTCGGGACCAAAATATGCCACTATTGGAGTATCAAATTATTCAGGAGAGCAGTTTTAAATTTCAAACTGTAATATCTCCTTTCGTAATGAACGATTTTTAATCAAATCTAGAAAAATTGTCAAAAGTTCCTATGCGTTGAAATTTGGTTTTTGTTCCGAGCGAAACTCGAGATACGAAAAAAACGGAGAATGCAAACAATTTCAGTTAAGAACCAAAAAGTTCTATATAGATAAAAAAAAATAATTTTGGTTATTAATATATTTTATTACTATATTAGTAAAAACTTTTTTAATCTGAATTAAATGTATGTGTTCCGGGAAACAAAATCTGGTTAAAATTAATGAAGACAATAATGTTTTTAGTAAAAACCTTTTTTTTTTTTTTTTATTTGAAAACAATTTATATTTACAATCTGTATTATCAAGTTATACAATAAGTAAATTTGATGGTTAATATTAGAATGGTGGGAAGGGGAAGTCGCCCATTAGCGGCACCCCGATAGTAAAAACCTAGAGCAATAATATTACCCATAATTTGCGGTTCTTATAACAATATAGAAAATAAATATCACAGTTTTTTATTTAAGTTCAAATTTCGGCGACCGTGCCTAAACGGACATGGACGTAGAGCAGGGGTGTCGAACCTTTTTGGGAAGACTGGGCCACATTAAGTAAGTAGAAGTCGTCGGGGGCACATACTTATACATTTTTATTATAATACATATTTTTATCTTTTCGCCGTCGCTGTCATTGAAATAACGATATAACACATGCACATACTTTTGAATCTATATAAGGCATTATATTAACAGGTTTTATTTTTAATCTTTTTTCTTATTATATATTATAATTAACTGATAGGCTATGCAATTTACGAAAGCGTCACATCAAAACCTCGCACGTGGACTGCGGGCCGTTTGTAGGACACCCCTGACTTAACGGATACTTCCCACACTATATCTGTGGCCAAAGACATGACGGTGTCGTCCGAATCCACTATGCAACCGCAACCGATGCCGATTACTTTCGGTCCTCCGAAGGGTCTTTGGGACCAAACCATGTTTGCGGTTGTGTGTCGACGTGCTGGGATTAGAAGCCGGAGCGTTGTCAAGCGGAACGGACGTCCGGACAGACGAACGGGAAATGTAATGGTGGGGGAGGGTCACTGAAGGACGGTGAGTTACAAAATTCGGGTTTTAGGGCTGTCGCGTTTTGTATTTGGGGTGGACGTGTAGCAGGACCTTGGTTGCGGTTCGGGACGACACTGTCCGACCGGCTGGGACTAGACGAAATTCCGTGGTGAAAGTCCGTACGATATTATGTCGTTTTCGTGGACAGCGGGGGGCGCAAACATGCGCACCTCTATTTTTGAGAGCGCTACTAAACACAATATTTGAGGCAACATAAAATATGGAGTCGTGTGAGTTAATTATATTATGTAATAATAAGTGTGAGTAGAGAACCGATGCGCAAAGTATTACCATAACATAGCTGACAACTCGTTACACTTGATTTTAGTTTTAAAAATCACTGAACTTAGATGGATACTTAAAAAAATTACTATATAGTACAATATATAGTTATGTCCGACATTAAAATGTATATAAATAAAAACAAATACTTTCGATATCTAAGGCGTTTTATTTTACATCCGCGGTAACTTAAATCGACTGTGACGCATTCGGGGTACGTCAAAAATACGATCTTTTTTTCTCGGGACGCGCTTGAGTGATATATCCTATTCCAGGAGCACTCGGGAACTCAAATATGGGTCATATAATCGTCATGGACTCGGGAAAATCCTGCAAACCGTGTACGATATTTTTGCTCTGCTAGGCGAACGATGCAAACGACGAAAAACTATAAAATAAAGATGCGTCGTATTTAGCTCGGCTTGTATATTATTGAACACGAATATTACCGTTGAGGCGTATAAAAGCTGGGCGAGCGTGCCTGGTCGATCACCCTGTATATACCTATAGACATGGGAGACGCCTCGTTATATAACAATAACAATAACAACAATAACAAGAACAACAACAAACACGACAATGATACATTCGACGCACGTGCGCTCGAGAGAGTAAACGGTAATAATTGTTATCGGGACAAATGAGCACGCGAGGACCGGGGGAGTGGCGGCGGCGCGGCGCCCGGACACCATAAATAGAGAGTCGGTGTGTATTGAATTTCGTCGATGATGATTACAATAACAATAATACATCCAACGCGTGTAATATCACACATGGGATAAGCGTACATAATAATATACAGTGTTATATTATTATTCGAGTGAAACGATATTATAATATCACACACACACACACACACACACACACACACACACGCACACCACATTATTAGCAGGTAACTGCGCCGATATACCGCCCACCCGCCGCAGTATTGCCGCGGGCACCACGCGATGTACCGATACAGAGTGTACCGGGTGTGTGTGCTCGCGGGATCGACGATAGGTAGTTCAAATAATAATATTATAGTATATAGGTACAAGAGCGATATTATTGTCGTGTTATGTTAAAAAAAAACGACCTAAATCAATAGACAGAGAAAATTGCTCGAGAGACACAATGGACAAATTACGTAGTTTACGTCCTATATATGAAAATAACCAAATGACAATGAATTCGAATTCGTCGTCATGAATTGCGTACACGTTTTTACCGAAAAATTCGTTTTTAAAAATTAACTTTTAAAAATAGTTATAGATATTATTATCATAGTTTATTTTTTATCACAAATAAACTTTCTCGGTTACTTCGGTGGTCATCGGAGTTTACATAACGATATAATTTGACAAATTCTAACCTTAAACTAAGTATTTATATAATATATTATATCATATTCGAATACGGTGAATTTTAAACTGTACGGTAAAAGATTTCAAAGTATATTATATAGTAATAGCTATTTGAATAACTCGATCGAGTCTCACTATTACATTATTACCATAAACGTTACAATAATGTATTCTCATAATATTGTACAATATTGTGTTCTAATTATTGAAGTGTAAGATTTTTAACCTCGCCGGTTATTAAAGTTTTATCTTACAATATATTATATGGTATTACAAAAAGTGATAAAAATCAGAAGTGCGATTTGGTTGCACCTGCTGCAGTCGATTAAAAAAACTAGCACGCAATTCGGAATACCGGCCAATATTATTATGCAATATACGCGATGATAATAATATGCCTGCGAATCGTGACATAAACCGTCGCCGAGAGAGCATCGGCCATCGGAAAACCTACTAAATTTTCCATAATATTAAACTAAATAAGTGTCGTTTTCGAGTAGTAACCCGTGAACATACTGGCGATGGGATATTACTACACACCTTCACATGCCACATATATCGTATTATGCAGACCACCACAATAACGATCGGTATAGCCAGCTGTACATATTATTATTATACATAAAATATAGAAAATTATAAATATATATACATTAGGTAGGTATATATACAAGTAGTAAGCCGGCTCGATCGAAAATAATTGTAGTACGATGAACGATAATGCATAATATATTAGTGCAACACACTATATATGCATGTTGCAACCTATATAATATATATTATATACGTACACGATATTGTACGTCGAACATGTTGATTCACCGACCGTTCTCACTCCCCTTTTTTTCTTCAGTAATGTATATTTTTGTTCAAATTCAGATTTTTGGATTCATCTAAATGAAGAATAATTTATAAAAAAAAATGGTCTAAAAAAGTATGACTAATATTAGATCCAATATTGCATCTTTATATTATATTGTAAAACCATTTTTAAGGACTATTATCCTTAGGTAGAAAACATTAACATTTAAATAACTGAAAAACTGAAAAACTACTCGTTTGGATTTTCAGTTAGGTTCATAACAATTTTCTAAAAAAATATCTACCTACTAAATAATTTACAGTAAAAAATGCGGGTTCTTGTTTGAAAAACAGAAGTTATATCACTACAGTACACTCCCCAAGTAGTACAAACATTTCTCAACAGTTTAAAATATTTTCTTAATCATTTTCATATATATATATTTATACATTTTGTTGGCGCAAACCGAAGTAAAACGGTCTAAATTTTAAAATCACTTTTAAACGAAAAACGACGACCCGGTTTCTCCAATAACATATCGTTAAAATTAGGTAAGTTGCAGTGTAATAATTATATATTTTTTACGTTTAGATGTATATTAAATTATTTTTTAACGAGCATAATTATTATATTGTATAGCTATTGCTACTGCAATTATAGTTATTAGGCGTCGTTTGTTCGAACGATGAACAGTCAAAAAAAAGTACAAATATCGAAACGATACGACCCGCGATGTGAACATATACGAATATTTACGTGCATCAATATTATACGCTCGTTCGTCGGTGATTTGATAATACTACAAAATCCTAAATGATAATAATTATATGGTCAGTATATTATCCAATTATTACAAACTAATAGAAATGATCAATGTTTTATTTAAATTTAATATACATCAACGATCGGTGATATTGATGGATTTTCGAACACCTCACGTGCAATTAATTTAATTAAAATAATACGAGTGTTTCATAAAATATGTGCACATTAAAAAATAAATAAATAATCGTCATCATCGTCGAGTTTCCTCGATAATTTTCATGGAATAATAATTTAAATTTCCGCTCGAAAACCGTACACAGGACATCGGTAGACAGGTAGTCAAATGTTGAGACGGATAAATACCATAATTCTATAATAATACAATCCGAGTAATAAACTAAAAATAAAAAAAATAGTAAGATAACCAGCTGGAACAATAATAATATTATTATCATTAAAAATCATAACGTGAATACGCTAAATTTAATATTATGCATTCTATGCGGTTTCGTCGCATATTTATTAAACGCGGCAAATGTTTTAATGTTATTACATCGCGTGTACACCATCTTAGACGCCAGTCCGATACGATTGTAAACATAATATTTAAAATTGTTATTATTTACAAAGCCGAAAGAAAAATATCTAATTTAATTTTACTATTATATAGCCGTGGAAAGGTGTGTGTGCTCTCTTTCCGTATTACGCTTTTTATATTATTTTTACCGTTAAAATATAATCAATAAAAGCACGAGAAAAAAAAACCTCCTACATATAATCGCGCGAACTGAATAAAATGACACTTTTGAAGACCAATATTTATAATACAAAGGTACTCCGATAAATTGAAGAAAAATGTTTTATACACAACCCAAGACGACGTCAATGGGATGACTGTTATACAGCGTACAATAACAACGCGAGCGTGATACTAGTTTTGATTAAATTAAATTAAATTAAATTACGCGGCAATAACATATTATTATTGGTTATTATTTTTTTTTTTAAATATATAATATATTATATTTATTCGATTCAGGTATGTGGACGAAAAATAGTACTAAAATATTCAAGTCCATCGATTCGTTTGTTTTTGATGTAGAGGGCAATATTATACACGAACGCAGAAACATTTTGTACAGCAGGCCAACTTTAAAAATCTTTATTGCAAACAATAAGTGCTAAAAAGTTTGTATTTCATTATACAACAAAATAATATAACGAACAACAATACTATTGATTAGTCATCTTCTTTCCTCCGTTTTATTTTTTTAAATTTTTATTTTGAATAGCGTCGTGCCGCGCAAGGAACCGCGTTTGAATTATTTGTTAATTTTGCGTATTGCTTGACATGGTTCATCATTTAAAACCCATTAAGCCACAGAAACACTGTAAATCCTTCCAATATTTTTAAAAACATTTCCACCTCGATATTATTCTATATGCCTGCGCCTAAATCAATATACTAATCGTATTCACCGGTCACTACTCAAGTGGTCTGACATTAAAACTACCTACGCGCTGAGCGCGTGAAGAGGCTTATAATATTCAATCTATATTGCTTTTTTGGTATATTATAACATTATTATGTACGCCATAATACATAATAAATATGTTTTAATAGTGTTATCGATTTTCTGTTCAATAGTCAATATATAATAATATATAATACGAATTTCGACAACGAAACTACGATATTATATTATTAATATAAATAAAGTGGTAAATGGGCTTTATATTAAAACGAAATTCATACAATTCCTATTTATAGGTATAATATACTAAATCGTATAAATCTACCGATTAAAAAAAAAAATTAAAATTCCTATACTATATCGTATAACGACCGTACACAAAAATATGGGAAAATACATCCTCGAAACTCGGTTGTTCTGAAATAATATTTATGATATTCACGGGCTTCACTCTTTTTATCTTGTTCTTTTTGCGTATAGGCCGCCGCCGCCGCCGTTACGCGTTGGATTGCATTTACTGCGAATTCTTCCACTGAATGATTACTGCAGCAGCAGTCACGGTACGTTGATTTTATTAAGGGCGAGAGAAAAGCCCGAGAACGACAAGAGCTAAGACAAAAACGGACACGGGTATTTTTGCATAACGGATTTCATATATTATATACGTATATATTCACGTTACAAACGAGAAGATAATATTATTATATTTTATCGTGCGTCACGCAGACGAGAATAATAGCTGCTGATGCCGAATGTCATCAGATACCCGTACATGCACTTAAGTGTAATTCGAACGAGTCCACGTGGGAAGAAAAAAAAACGACATCGATTTATATTATTATATATTGTACACACGGCCGAACGGCATAGGTACCTACGACGCTCGACGTAATTTATTTCTACCGATTTCGTTCGAATAAGCAATATAACGTATGCGTTTCCAAACGAATTCGACGTGTCATTATTATAACCGAGACAATATTATTAAACATTATTTCGGAGGGCTGTACGATGATAATAATAATAATAATATTATGACTTTGTTACGTGCAACTATCAGAGATCTTTTGATGGTGCTTGTATTTAATAAAAAGTGTTTTAAACTATAACTAAGTGTTCATTTATTTCAAATATGTGTGTACATAATATATGTAGCAGCCGTAGAAATGCTCGTAGTGTCTGACGTGATGGTGCGTTGGACTCAGCGGCTATGGTACAACTGAATAATATGCTGTCCTTTGGGCTCCCTTATATTATATGGTCCTCATATCCGGGTCCTCGCGAGAACGTGGCCAACGCCCTTGTGGCTGTTATTGCTCTTGCAGCTGCGTCGTCGGTGCAATTCTACGAATTCGTGATGGTCATTCGGATCTGGTTTTCTTGGTGGCAACTGTTGGAATTGCGTTATGCCGAATCTCATCTCGCATTGATTCTAGGAATCCACAGGAGATCTTGACTCGGTCGTAATTTGCATAAACTGCAATTACAATACAATATTTAACATAAAATACATATAATATAATATCGGTGCGACTTTCTAAGAGCCGTAGCCCGTAACAACTTTTACATATTATTATCATTATTGAACAACGCTGTTTGCGTCTCTCCGCGTATACCTAGGATACGTACTAGTAGTTTACGACTGCCGATATGTATACCTACCCAAAGCGTAATCCTATATATATCAAAACACTATTTTCGTTGCCACCACCGCACGCGCGGATTAAGACGACTCGGAGACGGGCTACGTACGATAATAATAATAATAATATTATGACGTATAAATATTATATTATTATTAAACAACGCTGTTTACGTCTCTCCGAGTATACCTAGGATAGGTCTACTACAGTAGTAGTGTACGACTGCTATAATATACCTACCCAAAGCGTAATCCAATATATTAAATCATAACACTATTTTCGTTGCCACCGCACCACCGCGCGCGCGGATTAAGACGACTCGCGGAGACGCTGATTGTATTACGTGCGCCTCGCAAGCGTAGACCGCCGCCGCCGAATGCGCATACGGATATTACGGTTGGCCGCGACATGTACATACGATATAGCGTATAATATAACAATTATAATATAAACCACCCGTTCGCCAGTAGTAACCGCGAGGTTTTGGTGTTTGTCTATAATATAATACGCGGCACACGTGAAATATACCTACCTACTATATACGCCTGCTCGACGTCGCAGAATCCCACACGCGCGTTTTGTAATATAATTGAATATTCCGTCCGCCGCGGTTTGACGACCGCGGTATACCCGGTCGCAGTCGCGTCGTGCAGATATCGACCGTTTCACTATAGATAACAACAACAATATAATAATATGCAATAATACGTCTTGCATCCGATACTCGACGAATGACGCTTTGTGTCTTGTCGGCGCGTCCTCGATCTTGCAGCTGCAGTGCCCGAAAACAATATTGTTTTAATATAATAATTTTTTCTATACGATTTCGACGCAGCCGATCAAAAACGCTTCGATTTCGTTGTAACGTGTCTAGTCGGTAGAGATATCATCGCTTCCGCCGTTATTCTTTTGACTGGCCAACCACGCGGCTTTTCACAATACTCGTTTTAATTCCGTACTTGACTTCGAAACGCCACCACCGCCGCCGTAGAGTTTCAGTCGTTTGACTCTGGGCCCCATCCCCGGCGGGGGAGGGATCAATACGGTAATAATTCTAGATGCTCGTAGTGCATGCGAAATCGTAATTTATCTCGACGTATTTTTCCCCTCACGCGAGAGTGCTAGAACTTGGCGGAACTCCGATCAATGTTATTATAATATTATACGTATACGAGGGTTTCTCCACTATACGACTCTACAGCCTACGGGTATGTGATACTGATACGTTTAACTACCCCCCGTGACTACCTTTAAGTATATCTCATGATATTATTATTGGTTCGTCGTTGGTAAGTATGTAGATAATAAATTATATATATATTATATATAGATAGGTGTAGCTTGAAATGCCTTAAATTTCATGAATAATTCGAGCGCATCGTATTGTAGACCAACAATTTGACAGATAATATATAAGCTATAATTATGAGGTATTATTAATTACCTACTATTTACTTAGATCTTAGTGTTTAAATTCCATTCAATATTATATTATGAAGGTACATTTAAAAAAAAAAATGCAAGTATTTGTTTCATTTTTCACAATTTATTTCGCATAACAGCATCTTTCAAATTTATATCATCTCAAATATACCAAAATATGGGAAATCTATCTGATACATTTATTCTGTAGAAAAACGAACAAACGATCGGATAATAATTAATTAATACCTATATGTACAAATACCAGTTTTATTGTATTATTTCAGCGTTATTGTGTTATTAGGATATAAATTGGGCTCTGTATAATACAATAATATGAAATTAATTAATTTGATTTACGACATTTGAATAATATATTACGTTATGAAATAATTTCCGATAGTTCCAGTGCCAATAACCAACGATTTCAATTGATACTAAATCGACAATGATAAATACAAAGGTGATAGGTGCGACAACAATTCAGATAGTTCCATATATCGTCGTCGCATTGTACTTCATACAAATAATGTAAATAGGTAGGTGGAATAATATTCAGAATACGTATTCTGTTTTAATTAAATCCGACTAAATGATTATTGATTAAATAATTTATTTTATATTTAAAAACTTATAGAGATCAAGTTTATTAAACCGTATCATATTATAGATGTCATTAAAACACTTCGTGTTATACTAATTTGACAATCAATTTCGTTACGAACTTACGGCAACTAAATCAGTTCATATATAGCCATCTATCAGTATTATTAAATCAAAATTATACTTGTAAAATATTAATTATCATGATTTTAATTAGTATAACAAACATACCGCACATGGGAGTTATTTTAAGTACGATATTATTGTACTTCTAATGTACATACCGCACTAAATGAAAATATGACAACTTTAAGGCACGTTTATAAATGAACAGTAGTAAGGGTACTAATTGATACTACGAAGACGTATTTCTAGAATTCCTCTCATATTATCTTTAAAATGTTACTGAGATATTATAAGCAATCTAACAGGTGTGCCTAATGAATAATTTAACAAAATATCAAAAATCTGGGCTCTTTAAACGTGCATAATACATTTGTATTGTCGAGTAATTTACAAACACTTTATAAAACTCAAAATATACAATTATATTATACGATCGACATTAATAACGAAAATTAAATTAAATGCAATATATATTATCAGACACTTTGCCAAATTAATCGTACTACACATGTGCGATCGCGGTGTAAAAATGTTTAAACCGTTTTGGTTTTATTAAATAATATATACTTATTACAATGACAATAATATAATATATATGTTATAACGTTATGAAATTGCAAAACACGCAATGTGCAGTGTGTGTATGTGTGTTTCGAATATATATGTACACAAATAAAAATCATACCGATGAACAATGGGATGTGAAATTGTTAACGCCATATTATACACCACGAGTATTATGGTACTTAACCATATAGGAATTCGTATTCGTTTGTCTCGGTTCCCTTACATTTGGATCGATATGATAGTATAATGATATGTTTAGTATATGTCTTGAGGTGCCCAGTATTGTATACCCACTTTATATACAACAACACGTGGAGTTACTTAAAACATTATTGGCACATTCCGATGCTTTGGATGATCTGTATCATCATTAAAGACCCGATAACACCTAAAAAAACGTGCGATTAAAATGGTGAAATGTGCAAAAACAAATGTTTATTAGAGATTATACGTATTATATAAAACACATTTTTTTTGTTATAGGCAGGTACTTTAAATTTTATTTTTATCGCTATTTATTTTTTATAATATCATTATATTCTATTAGTATTGGCATTAAGTATTACATAAAAATATAAAATTTAATCTGATTTACAATATTTGATTAAAATGTACTATTGTGATGTATACACATCTAAGTTTTTTTAGAACACGGCATAAAAAGATGCAAGTGCACGGGAATCCGGTCTTTAATCGTCATTATTAAAGTGTACCTATATAGGTATGATATTTTTTATAGTATCACTATCGAACGATTTTTGCACGCCTGTCCCGCGTATGGCTGAGAGAGTATACGTTTTTTAACTTTTTTTTTTACGACAACCTAAACGACTATATTATTATCACTCGTTTGTTAGAATAATCATAACCGGCACCACAGCGGTGTGCGGTATTTCGCAAAGGCACATCGAGGGTATTCGTCGTACGCGTGCGGCGGCGTGTATCGCCGAAAAAATTGAACGATGCTCGATTAATAATAATAACAAGACAACGATTTCCCTGCAGTGCCTATAATAATAATAATATTATTATAAACATCCGTCCGCACAATGCACAAAATATTGAACACATTTTCCATTTTCACGCGGAAAATTCGTACGGCACGCGAGAATAATATTATATATATTATAACGCGGTGCATGTCTGCACCACGCGCTCGTCAGCGATAAATATAGGTAGGTTGTGTATGCGGGTACGAATCGACGACAGGAACGCAAAGTGAAACGATGTTGTTAATTTCCAAACGAAATAATTAGGCAGCAGCACAAAAACCGCGTAATTTATAATATATTATACATAATTGGTTGAACCGTATATAAAATAAAGTGGCTGTTGATAAACGAGTAAAACGAGCTGTAAAAAAACTACGCGTTATCGGTTAAGAAATAATAATAATAATAATTCTACGTACTTTTGAACATGCGGCGTGGTAATTGCGATGTTTCGAATGAAAAAAATACAAAAATACAAAATAAAAATGAATTACACGTTTAAACTTTTTATTATTTTGAGTAGGCGTGCCGTAAACAGATATAAAATGTAACTTTATAGTAGGTACCTAAAGTACCCTACCCTACCTATATCTATAGAAGTGATCACGTCACGTGTGTATAAATTTAATTTTAATAGTATGATTTATTGTGATTTGTGGACAATCAAAATCTAAATTACTATATTATGATTACACTAGAAATAATTATTATCGTTATTTTTATTTAATTTTGTAAAATGATTAATTTTTTTATGTCTACATATTATATTAGAACGAAACAATAGTAACAAAGGCGCTAGTTAATCGAAATCAACGTTTTATAATAAAATCAATGTTTTTAAATTGGTAATTACAATCTTATTCTGTGTAATAAGTATAAACGTCGTGTAATGTGATGTACGAATAAAAATAAATCACGAGGCTATTAATATTGAGATTGAAATAGCTTAACTGTTAAATGGTTAATGACTACAATGACAAATTCTATAATAAAACGTATTTTTTATTGGCATTTTTACCATTTTCACATTCTGCGATCAAACAATAAAATATAGCATTATTTGAAAACACGCCGACGGATGTTCAGTATGGTCTTCGTATAAAATAAAAAAAATGTTTACACATAAATTTACGTAGAACATTACAATTTGTACTTTTCACACGTAATATTATATACTTAGTTAAACTGTACTATTTATATTTTACGAATCACACATTTCGTATGATTACTTTTTTCATAATAAATTAAATAACAATTTTTATCGGTTCAATTATATAATTATAAATGTATAATTACAAATTACTGTTTTTTTCAATCAAATTGATTATTTTATTTCGTCAACGATTTTATAATAATTATTGATTAATGCAATAATATAGGTACCTATATGGATCTCCAAAAACTATGGTTTATTTACCTATTCGTTGTGTTCCCTAGAAATCATAATGCGTGTACCGTCATGTAGTCTACAAATGCGTATAGTCTTGAAAAGCATTTGACATATATTTTCCCGTCGGCTTGTCGGAGAAATAATAAGGAGCATTTACGATACTTTTAACCTTGTTCACAATTGTCATACAAGTCGAATACAATGGTCAACGAGCACAACACAATACATTATTCGATAATAATTGTTGTGAAACAAAGTATTTTCCAAGTATCTCGGAGATTCTGAAGACTTGATTTTTTTCTCCCTATATATTATTATATAGGTACACTACATTTTGAAACAAAAGTTGCGTAGTTACTATACACTAATTTAGACTTCTATCGATTTCGATGTACGGTCTGCCATAGTATGAATATATATATATATATATACGGGCACCAAACTTTTACGTCCACTGGAAAATTCAGAGACCGACACTCGCGCCTTACTAAACAAAACTACTATAAAACGATATAATATTATTATTATTATTATTATTATTATCATCGTATATTAAAATAAATGAAAAATATATATTACTGCAGAAGGCGTTTTATACTTATACATATATGTGTTAGTGGGCGGTTTCCGATTGAATTCGGCCGCGTTAGGTCGAATAATATAATCATAATAATGTATAATAACATCATTATATAATTATAATACATTATTGTAATGCGCAGAAGATAACGAATCGGACAGTCACTTATCAGCGTACGAGCTCGTATAGTTATCAGTTTCACAATAATTCATATTATTATATTGTAGACGCGCACATGGCACATACGATCTGCGATCGCAGAGAGATTTAACTGTGACGAAACGGCGTAATATTATAATGTTTTATTATTTATATAATAATATCATATATTGTACGTTATAATATTATGTGTAAATTAATTTTCTAATTACTGAGCGCGCGTGTGTCTGTGTGGCGGCAAAGCGTACAATGGCGAAAAATGTGCTGTACACAATACCGGGGTTCATTAAGTGAAAAAAAAAAAACCCGTCACATGTTGGTTTATAAAAGAATATTGTATATTATTATTTAGAACGAATAACTAACATAAAAACTGTATACAAGTGTTTGTGACTCCACATTTCCATTGTCGCGCTTCAAAAATCTCAACCATATAATTGGACACGTGTAATAATATAATATATTATAATATTGTAATATTAAAAAGCCGTTTTGGGGAATCATCGACCATGTTGTACTCTTCGTAGAAAATCGGCATTTTACCACCGATATCGTTAATTTTTAAAAATAACTCTAAAACTACGTGTCTGGGGTGCAAGCGGTACCCAATAAGTGCGTTATAATAAGTCAAGATAATCGGATACGGTTGAATCCTCTTCGGTCGGTCGGTGTACTCCGTTTCGTAAAATATATTATTATTATAACTGAAATATACTATTAAAAATACGCGGAACCGCAGAACTCGAGGAGTAATAATAACGATAATACAACGGTTTATTAGTGTTGTACTACTACCTGTTTATTATAATTTTGGCGGATAGCCCGCGGAGGTAAGCCCGGATGCGGCCGAGGTATACACCTGTAATATATACACAACGACGCGCATGATGATGATAATAATAATAATAATAATAATAATAATAATAATAATAATAATAATATTATAATAGGTAATATATCATAACTTTACACGGTTTACACGTGTTTAATTAATAACGCTAAATCGATACAAAAAGGACGCGGACCCTCTCGTTGCCGAGCCGCGTGGTTGTTCTATATAATATATTATAATAATACATAATATCACAATGTATAACGTTTACCACGATTACCGGCATAACCGTTGCGTGTTGTTATTATTATTATTATAGTGGCGAGCATTTAGGAGGGAATGCAGCGGCTAAAGGATACAGGACGTATAGGTTAGGCCGAGAGTACATTATAAAAGGACGACGACGACGATAGGTACTACTATATGAAATTCAGGAAATTCGGGAGGTATCGTTTCGAATAAATATATAATAATATAATAATTTAGCTGGTAAGTATATTGTGATACTGCCATATAATATACCTAAACTACTTCCCGATTATGTAATAGAGATGGGGCGGCTTACGGAGCTAAAATGACAGCATCACGCTTTATTGGAGTTTCAGATTTTCTGCGTCCACTGCCGGTACGACGATATTGAATATTATATTATTATAATAATATTATAATGTTATCATAATATCCGCCGTGCAGAAATACTCTGCACGTGATTGATATTATTATGTAATATTATATTATTATTATTATTACCGTGAAGCTGTAACACACTTTTTACCGTCAAAACGTCCACCACTGCTCTCGCCTGGCGACCGCATCCGATACGACGCGTACCAGGAAACCTGGGGATGGCGTGTTGTTTGCACGAGACGCATGACGATGACGTCGATGTATTTTATAATATAAATAGGTACTATAAAAAGTATTCCAACAGTTATTTAATGATATTATAATAATTATTATTTTAACCAAAGTAGGTTATTCGCGTTTGAATGCCAGACATGCTTCTTATCTAGAGTAATTAAAAAAAAAACATCGATTATGTCGGAACGTGAGTGGGATTCAAACAGAGAAACCGCTAAAAAAAAAAAAACGAAACCAGGTACATATAATATACAACATCGAAACGGTGCACAACACTTGAAAGTCGCTGCAGGTAGACGCGGTGATGCGATTTTGCTGTGAAATAATAATAATAATGTATTGACGCGAGGCGATCATAATACGCCAAGCATAATATAATATGGGTTGCCAAGCACATTCATTTCCGCTTATACATAGCACGCGTCATATTTTTACTAAACTGCACTTCTCGACGCTCGCGTAGTCTCTTATTCCTTATTCTTTAGTGATTTAATAACTAGTTACATTACTAAATGATTTTATGCCAAGAAATCAAAAATAACGGTTTGAATATTTTGATATCTTTAAAATACAGATTTCGGTTGACACTGATATTTCAAAAAAAAACTTGCATTTTGTGATTTAAAAAAAAAATGTGATCGTGTAATATATTAATGTAAAATTAAAATATTGGATAGATACAAATACCATAAATAATTATACTGAAGATCAAAATGTAATTAATACATTTCTACGCGTTGTTTTGATCTTCATAGGTAAAATCAATATTTTATCAGTACCTATGCAATAAATTAGTATCAGCTGTGTAGATTGAAAAATCGTAATTTTTATTTTTTACTATAGTTGGTTTACCCGTGTAGGATACGTTAAAATCAAAAATAAACCTAAGAAAACAAAAAATACATCATAATAATATTATGAATTTTCGCCTGAATGATCTATGTCGTATAAACCGCGGTGACAATGACCGAGACCGTATTTTTTTTTATAAAAACTTTAATACCTACATAATATATTATAATCACGTCATAATAAGGTCCCAGTGCTACTGGACTGCAAATACTGACCAGGAGTGTGCTCACGGGGGAGAGAAATAATGAGGGTGTCAATCCCCCTTCAGCCTTTTTTTTGTTTATTGATATTTCATAATTTATTGTCAAAATAAAAATGCCCGTCTTTTATATTTTTTTTCTGTATGATTTATAATATTATATTATATACCTACGTTTAAAATATTGATCAATAACAATAATATTATATTGTGTGGTAGACTAATGAAAGCATAATATTATTACCGTCATCACGGGGTGATATGCTTCAAGATGTTACTATTATAGTAATTAATTTATAATTAATTAGGTATAAGTTTATCATAATAATAACATAAACATTATAAAAATTACCTTTACACACGATTAATGATATATCACAGCATTTACGGCTTATTGGACTCACTTTAGGACCAGGGTGATTGTATTTGAGTGAATAAAAGAAATTAATAAAAATGTATACATATTATTATGCATTGTAACAAATAATTTTAATTTGATTATATGTACAAATAAATATTCATTTTTATGTATTTATATATTCATGTATTCCAAATAATGTTGTAATTCATAGATAAAGAAATTAATAAAAATATTAGCGATACAACAAGAAAATATTTTTTTTTCAAAAAATAATAGTTGTTTCGTAATGATTTTAAAAAATAAACTTTAAATAATTATAATATTTTTTAGTGAGATAAAATCGCATAAGAAATGTGGAAATATGCCCTTAAAAAATAGACATTGACGACGTTAACCAGTGAAGACGGGTAGGTATACGACTGGTAACAGAACCGCGGTATAATACGTATTATCTATTTATCTAGCTGTGACCTAGGCGCCAGTAAATCTATTTAAAACTATGTTCTTTTTTTGGAAAATGCTTTGCATCAAAAACGTTTAGATTCGCACTTGTAAGAGATTATCGAAAATAATGTAAACCCCCTCGAAAAGTCCTTGCAGGCTCTATGGTGATGTGACCATCATCGTAATATATATATATACGAGGGGCACAGGTATAATACACGACCGGTAATAGAACCGCGGTATAATATTATCTAGCTGCGACCTAGGCGCCGGCCCTACGACGGCCGCGTCGGCTTTTGGAACGAGGGAGGGGGGGGGCGAGAGACGATCGCCGCCGCCGCCGCACTCCCGAGTCGCCCGGCGAATTGCACACGCACACACACAAGCTCGCGTTTCTCTCGTCGCGGCGCATGCGGCGGCGGCGGCGTTGTCGGCGGCGGCGGCAGACGAGCGCGCGACCCTTGGCTGCGTGTGTGCTCCTCGGCGGTCAGTCGCCGCTAACGCACGCCGGACGTGCCCGTCGAACGCCCGGTGGTCCCCCCACCGCAATAAACACGCTCGCGAAGTCCCGCGACGAGTGCGCGACAATATAATAATAATAATAATAATAATAATATTAATAGTATTACCGTCGTAGTCTTTGTCCCGTTATCGTTACGAAGACATAATAATAATAATTAAAATATTGAAATAGTCTCGTACGACATCGTTTCGCGTTACCCGGCCGTAACACGTCGTATACGTAATAATAATCGTATTAAAAAAAAAAATAATAATAATAATAATAATAATTTAGGGTCGTCGTCACGGAATACGAAATATAATTTAATATCGTGCGGTAGTCGATATAAATAGATAAATTATTATTGCTATCACGAGTCGTAATTGGGCGTAATATAATATAATCGTATTTTAAAATCGCGTCGTCGACCCGTTTGATATTTTAATAATATGACATTATTATTATTATTACTACTGTGACTTACGTGCGACGATCGTGTTTGCGACGAGTGACGTTTTTTTTTTTGCCTCAGACGGCTCCGCTGCAGTTCGGCCCCGCGGACTCGCGACCTGCGGCTGGTCCCCCCCCCCTAGGCGCACGCACGAGTCGGCGTTTCGGTCGTTTTCGGTTTTCGGCGTTTGCGTGCAGACGACCGGGACCCGTTCGTAGAAAGAAATTATTGTTTTTATTATTTTAATTACAATATTATTACCTAACCGCCTGACCGCGTGTGCGATAATTATGCGATGTGTCGATAAAATTGCAGTGCTTCTCGGATCGTCGTCGTCATTACCGCCGGTGCCGCCGTGACAATAAGACGTGATCGTCTCGCCGGGCAGCGAAGAGCGTCTCATCCGATCGCATATATACGGCGATAAACACACGTAATAATATATTACATATTTAATAATATTATATTATACGGTACACTTACGCAGGTACTACTCATATATACATATAGGTACTACTACTATAATACTACTACTACTACTATTACCAGTTACCACATTTGTGTGCGGCGGATACCTGAATTATATACGCGTGTAAACACCAGTTATTTACCTGCGTACGTGCAGTATGTATTAGTCGTATGTGTCGGCCGCATCTGACGCTAATATTATGTGATAATATACCTCTGCAAAATAATAATAATAATAATAATTGTTGCGCACAACGATAACGCACATTATTATAATATATTATATTTTGTACGGCGTGTGTGGTATATGTATCGTTATTTTATGCTAATCGTGCACGACGGAGGCAATACTGTCGTTTTCGTAATATTATTATTTTTTGTTTCGGAAAACAATATATTATACATAGGTACCCGCATTATACCTCATGTAATAACGACGCGTTCTCTCTATATTATAGAAATTATATTTTCATAAATGTATATAAATCGAACATTTTTTTTCATTTTTTTGAAACATTAGATACGAATGTAAAACGCCAGAATCGTAAATAGATTATTATTATTATTATTTTAATTTTCGCCGTAAGTACATTTGTTCGTTGATGAAACTAGTTTTTACGTGTACAATATTATTACTATTGTTTCCCCAAGTTGACGACATTTCTTTTCTCGCAGATCGTTCTATTTTCGATCAGACATTAAAAAAAAATTTCAACCGAGCGATTATCGGTAACTTTTTTTTTTATTTCTTATAATTCGCTATTGACTATATAAGATTGTTACGATGTACTTGAATATGACGTTTGCGATATTATATTTTCGTTCGTGAAACGCTATTCGCGTAACCTTTTAATTTCGTGTTCGACATTAACTTATACAGTTTACCGTGGTCGTAAAGTGCGTACCTATATGATTTTAACATCGTCGACTATTGGTCGTAAAACACAGTAATTCGTGTTATTTTAATTGCTGTGACGAAGGGTTATAAAGTTTGTTTTCGTTACGACCGTTGCTGAAGTGAATTTATAAGAAAAAATAGTGAAATAAATGTACTTATAAACACGCCTATATATAATACACTGCTACACATAATAATAATAATAAAAATATAATAATATTCACGTGCACCCGTACGATTTATTTACTACGCGAAACTAAATTTATCGGTACGTATATACATAATATGAATTATAATATAATAACGATGTTAGGAAAAATACGCTAAGTGATTTGAAATCGAAAAAAAACAAAACCGAAGATGTAAACGCCAATTTCATTCGGTAAAAATGTCAACGAATATGTTTCAAGAAGAGTTATGGAAAAGTTTTGTTTTAGGTGTCCCTGAGTGAATGTCTTTTTCGATTTGAAAGGTTAAACTGAAAAAGTTTAAATAAATCTGAAATTTATTATTATGATTGTGTTGACATTTTTATTCGTACGTCCGTGACACGAACCCGCAGTATTATATTTTCATTACGAGTTTCTACTTTCAGACGTGGTGGTAAAAAAAAAGTGGTTATATAATAACAAAATAGGCACTATCAATTAATTAATGAGCAAGAAAATGTTATCATTTATTGCAATATTATACCCGTACATCGCACGGCATATCACTTAACTCGAGAGAACCATTTAATATTTAATATATAATAATACGTATCTATAATCAATCAAATTTATTTTCGAATTATAAATTGGTAAACGATCGTATATTATTTTACATCACAAATTCATAAAATATATTATATTACATTCTTGACCTGATTTCTATCGTTGGAGTCGGTTGGTGTGTACAAGGTGTTTTATTTTTTATCACTCTTTCAAATTATTATCATTATATGGTCTGTACGATAAAAACATTGAAATAATAATATATTCTCAAAGCTTAACGGTGGTTTTCGAGATGTATATCCGAAATCCATTGAAACATACAGTCAATTTACTTCTGGAACACTGACTTATAGCCGACCTGATTTCACGAGAACGTATTATAAAATGAAATGCCGTAATAACACAGAGATAAAATCGTATGAGAAAAATTCAATACTTTCATAATGTAATGTATAAACATGTTAAGTCATTCTATTTTCGATTGAAAAATACTTGAAAATAGATTATGCTTTTAAAAACAAAAAAATGTGTATTACCGTATATTTTTTATTATGCCCATTGACCATTATATTATTATGCTGCAGGCACAGATTATAACTACTATTGTTATCGTCGGTTGTCGATTTTTTTCCACGTGAACGGCCAGTAAAAAACAATGTTATCATTGATTTATTTTAATAAAAAAAAAAAAAAAAAACAAATATTTAATACAGGTACCTTTATGTGTAATATAATGTTTTAGTTCTATTATTATATACGCTTGTATAATATTATTGGTAATGTAGTATTATAGTATTATAAATTATTCACATATTTCAAAGTACCTATCATGTTTAAAAATTTCGGATTTTTATTTTTTGTAACACACAATTCATAAATATGACTTCCTAGTAAATAATTGTATTTATTTATTAGAGCGATGGAAAAAAAATGCAATTTTTAATCCTGAGTATAACTAAAAAAAAAAAATAATAACAATATTATGTTTCTCGACAACATTTAGTTTATAACAATATTGTTTTCGTGTGGGTTGCGCATTTACAAATTTATTTTTGAACGTCGGTAATCGTTATAATGTTATAGAACTGTTTCGTATGTATAATGAGTCGGTGGACTGACATTTATAAGTAAGTATCTATAGTATGTACCTTTAATGTTTTACTTTGAACTTGTATCGAAGTTGCAAGACTTTCATTAATTTTCAAGTAATCAGTTTTTCAATATTTAATTACAATTTAAAAGGTAATTATTTCCTTTGATTGAATATCTATAAACGAGTATATTATTATATCATTATTTTAAGAGCATTGCAAAGAGTTTTTGTAACACAACTTTTTATTAATTTTTTTATTCCAAATAGTGTTGAATTCGACTGTTTCTGCACAAAATAGAACTTACTGCTGTACCGGCTTAGTACACTAAATTTTGCGAATAATTTATGTTTTGTTGTTATAATGAAAACGATTCTGCTCCAAATCATTTGCTGTAAACGATGTTCGTCATTGTTTCTCTGAATTTAACTCTAACCCATCCGCTTCAGTGGTAACCGAATTGTAGCTTGTGCACTTAAATTACTCGTATAAGTCTAATCTGTTTACGCACTATTTATTGACAGTCTAATGTCGTATGCGGATCTTTGAAAACGCACATAACAAGGATGATATCAAACTATTTAGTGATCTTATAGCAAAGTCAAATCCAGCATTATGATTAATTTTTGAGAAAATTAAAATCGTGCGCAAATAAAACTAATACTTTTATAACCCAAAGTTTTTACGTTTTTACATTTTTTTCTTTAGAACTTTCTTACTCGCATAAAGTTGAATCATAAAACTTTATATTAATGTTGATATTACTCAACATATTATTTTATAATATTATGTTTTTATTAAGTTTATAAGTAATATAATATGTGGTGCAGAATCAAAGACAAGGTGCCGGAATATATTTATAAACACTATAATATATCGTTGTTTCAAATATTTAATCGCCAACTCGAGATTATAAAAAAAGTTTTCTAGGCTGTGCATTTTATGTTTAATTTACTACACGTTTGAAAAATGAGTATAGGTACACTTATATACATATTTTCTTTTATGCGATCTTTAAACACCGTATTTACAATAATAATTATTAATTCTCACTTAATTTTATGTATTCGCTAAATAATTGTGTTGTCTACTTGCGATACAATATTGTTATTTTTGTCAGCCGACAGAGCGCACATTGCAAACCGAAATCGTTTCAAAAGAATGAAAATGTTGGTCTCTAAAACCTAATTCAATATCAGCAGAGTTTTCACGTATATACATAAATCCGGTGTGGTTTATTGCGCTTTGCATTCATCGCCGATAAAATATTATACAGCCGACGCTGTATAATGTAGTGTCGCAAGTATAACGTAAAAGTTGCTTTTCGTTTTGTTTTTTTTTAAAATTTTGTTTGGCCGCGTTACACTAGCCATCGCACGAGATATAGACGAGTCGAAATAAAATATATTATCGCTGTTCGGATAGTAAACTTTCGTCGGAAGACGATTTATGAATATTTTCCCCGTACGTTTTTATGATATATATAAATATATATATACGACAGTATGATATTTATCGTAAGCGTTGTATATTTTTTTATTTTTTTATTATTATTCGTTATTTTTTTTTTCTCACCGCAAAACCCGGATATTATTATTATTATGCGAAGAGGATCGCGAGTTGCGAGTAAAATATTTGAAATTGATTTGTTCGTTTCCGTTTTGGGATGCGCGCTACCTATAGCTATATACACGCGTATATAATACATGTATCGCACGGCGTTCTTCCGTTCTATCGCCAGCGCTGGCCACTTGTTCGACGATGACGTCACGGATTCGCTGCATCCGAGTGTTCATAATTCACAGGTGTGCACACTTTACAAACAAAAAATGATTTACATCAAACAATATCGTAAGAAAAATATTATAATATCGGCGACCTATTCGAGGGGCGCGTAGGAGGGTCGTCCGATCGCGTGTTGTTTATTTCAGAAGAATATTAAAACTACACGCGTATACACGAGCGCACGATGTCACGACGAGTATACCTCAATACGGAATCGATCCAGTTGCAGTCAAGTCGTTTTCGACAAAGTGAATGGCCGAGTGAATGAAAAAAATTAATATTTCGAGTCAGTATTACGTTTAGTAAAGTCATCGTCGAAAACGTTAATAGTTATAAGTAAATAACTATACGTCTTATTATTATTAAATGATATTAAATATTCAACTCAAAATGATTTAAGTTATAATTATACGGAGAAAAAGTTAAGTTAGGTAAACGTAGCATGGAACTGAATGTTTTTCCTCTATACGACTAAAATCTATGAATCATAATAAGACGTATGTTTTTATAATGTCGAATATCAATAAAACTTCTACTTTAATACACATAATAAATAATAAGTATTCGAATTTTAATGGGTAACCTGCAAGGTCACAAAAATATTTCGAAAATTGGCCTAATAAAAAAAATGTGTAACCAGTACAAAAACACACACAGGGAAATTCTGGGTGTTGCGGCCATTTTCGTGATTCAAAATAGAGAAAAATGTATGATACGAACGTTTTTTGATTTAGAAACATCAAAATTGATTTGTACAATTTTACTGTTGCTGCTGTTCAACTTAAATTATAAAGTTAAGTTATTACAATGGATACCTTATAATAATCCAGTTAAGTCAAGTTGATTGTACGATTAACAAAATAATCAAGTTTAAGAATTGAAAAAAAAAGAAACTTTCTAATTATAGGTACTTTTTGGTTATTTTGAGTGATACGCCTAGGACATTGTACTTCGCATTGTACCTATCTAGGTTAGGTATACAGGTACTCGTATACCACCTGTTTGTACATTGTCTTGTGACCATGCGCGGTGGCGATGCGAACGGTGATTACGACGATCAAGACGATGATATTATTATTGTTATTCACTCAAAAGATTTTACGTAAAATTGTACATCTGCGGCTTGGCCGTCGTGCATTTAAATTACGTATATAATATCCATACGACGATATAGATCATTGTACGTGCACGTGCACGTACGGCATGACGTTTTTCGAGTTCGCGGGAAATTCGACGTTCGTGGAGTATGTGGGCAATAATATATGTATATTATTTGAGTGATATATCATCCGTCCCGCCAGCAGTATAGTGTCATAACGTATAAGTATATATACACTCGCACACACACACACACACACACGTGCACACGGATAACGAGAAAAATGAATGTCTGAGAGCAAACAACCGGTCGACTTTTTACAGACAAACAAAATATAATATAACAATATAATATATAAAATACACACACACACAACCCCGTCTCCCCCACGCCACCGACTCGCCAGTGGTTTTTCTTTCGCTCTATTATTTATATAATGCGAGTTCTCGGTGGCGGCGGCGTGACGATACAATATTGACGTCTGCGTTCGACGGTCGGTATAATAATATTATATTCCGTATTATGTGCGGTGCGTAGGTATAATACGAAATAATCGCAGTTTCGAACGTTTCGACCTCCGAGGAGGAGTCCGATACTCTACCCCCTTCGACGTTAAAATATTCCGGCGAGGTACCGTATACATGTAACGATACGATACGATACGATACGATATGATATGGATGAGCTGCAAATGTGACGAAAGTCGAACCGTCGTGTTTCGATCGATATAACAATAATTAACCGATATTACATATTGCAGCACGCATAATACGCATAATATATATAGGGTGATTCAAAGTGTATGTTAAGGACGCTTTTATATATTGATTCAAAATAGAGAAAAACGCACGACACGAAAGTTTCTTGATTTAGAAACATCTAAAATGATTTGTACATTTCACAATTTTTTACAATATTTTAGGGGGAGGGGGGTTTGGACGGTCAACTTTAGACATTTATAAACGCTTCAAATATTTTTCAAGCATAGAGTTTTGCATTAATTATAATCTTGTTCAGGCACTAAAATGTATTAAAAAAATTCTTCATTTTATGTTTGCAAAAAATATGAGAGGTTTCCATTTTTAGTTTCTAAAGTTGATCTCCAAAAACCTCTAACACATTGTAAAAAATTATAAAATGTACTATCCATTTTAGACGTTTGTAAATCAAGAAACTATTGTATCATACATTTTTCTGTTATTGGATACAATCTATGTGATTAAATATCTGAAACATAAATTTTGAATCACCCTGTATGTGGTTTTTATTCGGATGCAAATATATTATCCACTACAATTCGGTTATTTTGGCTGTGGATTTTGTACGATAGTTATTTAGTGAAACCCTGCAAAAGCGCAAATTCGTTTTGAGCTTTTGTACCTAAGTAGTATGGGTTAAAAGCGCAAAAATACATTTATAACATGAGATACAGTGTTGTGGCCGTTAAACTATTAGTTTCAGTTTAAAATTCGATGCTTATTATATATATTTATAAAGTATTTTTATATTTTAAAACCGACAGTGATCGAGTCAAGTCGAAGTTTAGTATTTCTTAATTAATAACTATAATATAATTTTGATAAAATACACTTTATTTATGTACGATGTATTTGCGATTACAGTTTGTTAAAAAGTTAACTTTTGTTGCACTTATGGAATATTAATTTTTGCGCTTTTGGGTCATGTTTTGCGCTTATGTGCTACAGCCTAGTTATTGTATGCACACAGGTCACGTGCATATTCGCGTGTTTATTGACAACTGTGAAAAAGACCCGCGTGGCCTCGTATTTAATATCTCGTATTAATATTATATTGTGTTTAAAAAATGTCGTTAGGCTTTTCGACGAAAATAATTCAACCGTCGGAGGTTGAAATTAAATCCTGATCAGCTGTTATGTATATACGTTTCGAATTTCGACTAGGGTCGCGCGGCCGTCTGTTGGTGGTGTAACATATACCTTGGTGACGCAGGTTACCACGCGGTATAGGTGTTTACGAAACGAAATGACATTATTTCGAGACCGCGATTTAGATAACCGCCGCGGTGGCCGTATAGCAGACAAAACAAATTTTAACTCGCCGATTTAATAATCATTATATGATATTAATATGATACTCTGTCGTAACAATAATAATAATATGTACAATTATTATACGGTTTCGTCTGTGTGGTGTATCATTATTATATACATTTTTTATGATTATTACGGTCGTTTTTTCAATTTTTTTTTCGTTCTGAAAATTGTGTTCATTTCGCTGCAGAACCTATACACTAGAACACCAGAGTATTATGTACGAACATCGTCGATATAGCAACTATATAATATTATATAATATATATTAGGACGCTAACAGTAAAAATAAACGCGTCGAATGATGCGCGGTTCGATACTATATAATAACGCCGTCGCAATGTTCCGAATCGATATCAGGTCTATATTTTATATGACGCAATAATATTTCAAATCGAAACCGTTCGTATGGGTAATGTATATTATATGATTGATTAAGGCTCACGAGATGATATTTTGGCGTAATGTGTTATAATATATTTCAAAGCTGTTCCGCAGTATGATAAAGCATATAGGATCTATATATTGTTTCAATAACGTATCGATTGCATTCGTTCGTTTGTGACTGCGTACAGTATAAGTAGATACCCCCCAAAAATATATACCCACACAGAGTGTTTCGTCGAGATCGCAGCTAACCCCAAATTTCTCTTTTTTTAACGAGTGTTTATTGAATTATTCTGATTTTTCAAACTTATAGCGCATAAGGACCATAACGTTTTTGTAGACTTTATATAGGTACTTATCATCTAACAATGAATATGTCCTGTGCAGGAAGTATAAACTTATTGTTTTTTTTTTTTCAAATGGAGACTAACCTTTTTTTTTACTGCAGTTGATTTTTTGAAAATGTTTATGAGTCTTTAATAAAATTTGAAATATGTTCCTGAGTTATAGTATGAAACCTCGGATATTTAGTTATTTATGTTAACTGCAGGATGAGCAAGACCAAAAAAAAAAAAAAATGTAATAAACATAATTACGAAAAACTAAAAAAAACATGAAAATGAAAATGAAAACATTTAAGTAAAATAAGTACTAAGATAATAATATGAAAACAAATTTTTATAGCTAGATTGAAACTTAATATATTAAATGCATAGGTATATAATTTTTTCATGCATTTAGTAGGTATATAGTATTATGTAATTCAAATATCATTAAGATCCAAAGACAATATAATGTATAATATGTTTATTAATTTTACTATAGTTATTTTTAAATCATTGTTATGATGGCTTGTTAAAAAAAATATGTATAATTGACATACACCAATCACGAACAAAGTAAAAATGTAACTTGCAAATATTAATAGTACCTATACAATTTTATTATTAATTACACTAATATAAGATTATAGACTATTGTGATGTTATTATGGTGTGTCATAAAGTTTTTCAGATTTGGTTTCATACTTTTACACTGGGTTTTTAGATATTTTTCCTAGTCGGTGTGATTATACTTAAATATAATTTATTGTGCTCGATATATTTAAAATGTTATCTAATTTCTGCAATATGTATTTACGCATTAATGCGTTTGATTGCGTTTTTTTCAAAACAAGAAAAAACAATAGTAATAATAATATTAAATAAAAAGATATGAGAAAATATTCGCCTGCATTTCAGAGTCTTAATATGACTTTTTTCTCGAAAATTATATCCGTATTGCAGTGTGTGTGTGTGTGTGTGTGTTTACCTGAGCGTGTTTTTGTGTGTAAAATCACTTTATTATGAAAAATACAAATAAACGAAATTCCCCACGTGAAAAAAATGAAAAAATAATTTTAGGACATTAATATGAATAATAAATCCGAAAGCCGTGCACAAAAGCACCGCGGGACGCTACAAAAAAAAAAAAAAAACAAACAAAAATATGCGAATATTTTTTTTTCTCCCTCGTGTGCGCGCGTAAGGTAATTGAAATATATTACTTACGTACCCGATATTTGGCGGTTATAATGTAATTGCATTAATAAACTAAATTTGTTATCTAAGCCCATGCCAAGTACGCGCACGCCGCCCCTTGCCAACATTCAACTTCTATTAATGTCACTTGGCCGTTTTAATATGGCGTTTATGCGTGCGTATTACACACACATATATATATATATATATAGGTAGGTATATGTATATATACATATCGCATACACGTGTATGATAAAATACGTAACGTTCGTACAATAATAATATAAAATTATATCGAACAGCACTACTACGCGCTTATAAATCGTTCGTCCACAGCCGCCGCCACCGCCGCCGTTTAAAACGTTTCTACCGGATCGCATCGAAAGAAATAGAGAGAGAAAAAAAACACCATTTTCCGTTCACCGTTCATTCTTCGTCAACCTTATATACAATGGTAAATCATTACTACTGACCTAACCGTATTATATAATATTATACACGACGAAATACTTAAACACATATTATTATTATAATATAATACCTAGCTGAATAATTAATGCACATCTCTACAGCAGCACTCCGTGATAATATTATTTAATGTACTCTATAGCCACAAGGTGATTATTGTTTTTGAGGTAAACGCGCTCGTTTTATCAAAATAGTATATTATAAACGTTTCTGAAAAGATTTTTTCACGTGATTTATTCGTAATCGCATAACTAATCGAAATGGTTGAAAAAAAATTATAAATCGCTCACATAGTATATCGTTTATTAGGATTTTGCCTTACTGCGTGCATTTATAATTTCATATTTCAAAGCTGAATGGTTTTTGGAAAAATATATTCTAATAAACAAAAATTTAATTTCAAACGATTAGTTGTTATAATTATTGTAATTACAAACATTTAAAGTTTGGGCGATTGGTGTGACACACCACTCAGCTCATCTGAAAACTATACCTATAATAGTTATCAATTATTTATCGTTTGAAAATTAGGTTTTTATTTACTGAACATTTCAGATATTGCTTAATAGTACGAAATTAGAAATATATGTTTTAATTTATATTGCATAAACTACTTAAATTATTTAAAAAAGTAAATATCACCAAAACAAATAATTTTTTTTTAATGCTGTTTTGTAACGGCTTTAAATTATGTAAACAAAAAAAAAGTATGTTAATTAAAAACGTTTTATACTTTTTGAGTGTTTACACGAATCACCTTGTATATTATAATAATCATTATAACACATGTACACTTACGGAATAATCGACTCGACCATGAAAATTAAGCACGTATTATTTTTTCTTAGACGTTTCGACAATTATTATATTATTTGTTTATTTTGAGGAGTATAATATATACTTACCGACACTATTATATAACAATATTGTAATAAGGCATCTGTTTATTTTTCTCGTTATTCTACTCGGTCGGCTAAAACACGACTGTGGTCGGTCGGTCCAACTAAAAAATTAAATAAAAAATGCGCGTTATCGTTTTACTCGCTGCCGGGACAAGCCGCGAGCCGTGCAAAAAAACCGTCAACCGCGGTATCGTCGCCGTCCACGGCGGACCGGACAAAATATCGTGTGGGTCGGCGTATTCTGGTTTTTTTTGGTTAACTCGCTCTTACAAAAACGCACTGTCGCGTGATGGTATGCGAGTGGTATATGCGAGTGGTAACGACGAATCAGCCGGATCCGTCGTGCACGCTTTTTTTTTTTTTTAAGGAGTTTACTCGATTTGATGATATCAAAACGTCTTTGACGTTTTTCCATTATTTTCCCGCCACTCAGCTCGTGCCGGCTGCGCAGGTACCTACCTATAGCTACGCGTGCATTAGCTATCCCGAAAATACATTTACGCGCTCATAATCACAATTCACTTACGTTTCGACGGCGGACAGTGTGTGTGTGTGCAGCGTATAACGGATTTGACATTTGTCATTACGTGAGCAGAACACACTATATATAGGTATATTATGTGGATGTACTGTCGGGACCGCACGTGATGCAGCGACCGCGATACGGGTCAGCAGAATATTAAACTCGTCCTAGTTATATTATGGACTAGCCGACTTTTGTTTGTGTTTACCTTTTTTTTTTTTTTTATTCCTCGAGACTTTCAATGGAGGCTTTTCACACGAATGAAACATTATGCTCTGCGTGTTCGAAACTTAGTGCTTTAAATAAGGGTTGAAAACACGCCGAAGGTAATTTCAGGCGACAGTTTAGTAGGTAATTTGTTTAAATTAATTAAAAGGACAATTTGTTTGAATTTAGTTTTAACACAGGTTATTATAATATCATAATATACAATATATACGCGTAACATATTATTATACATAATATATAGCTACTGCGGCGGTGTGCTGTCTATATGCGCAGCGGTTATTTCGTTTTTCGGTACCTATTAAACTTATTATTATTATTTTTTTTTTCCGAAAAGGATAACTACGATGAAAAACTTTTATGACCGCCGTACACGCGCACGTCGCGCTAAACGAAACGACGGCTATTTAAAGCGTCCCGCCGCCGCCGCAGATGTCAAAAGTACGCTGAACGACGGCCAAACGGGCATCATACGCATTAGGTACTTGTAATATATTATAAGCGTATATGTATATGATATTATCCCTCGTCCCTGGTTGATAATCGAAACTCGTGGTTCCACTCGGATAGGGTCACCTTATATATTAATCAAGGCGCACACACTGCGATTCCGAGAGGTCGAAACGTTTTCGCGTCTCGGTACTTTTGGTTTATATATTTTTTTCCACTCGTCGGCGTGACGACCAACCCGACAATATAATATTATAATCGAGATCGCGAAGAAGTGATAGTCGAATTCGTCTACGCAGTGGCATATTTGAGGGTGGCGAGGGGGGCGAATGCCCCCCCCCCGTGACTTGAGTAATAATTGGTTTTTATGTACATTGTACAAGTGTAATATACGTGGGTACTACGATGTTAGGGCCAAGCTAGCGATTAAATCTGCTACCAGAAATCTCTTTTTAAATTGAATATTTGGCATTATTTATTATACTAGAAAAATATCATCAGACACAAAAATAAAAACACTTCACGGGTAAAATCAATATAGGTTACCTAGAATATATAAGCTCGTGTATAATTTTAGTGTCGCCCCCCATAAAACTAAGTCAAACTAATAAGTCGAATACGCCACTGCGTATATTGTACGTGTGGATCCGTACGAGTCGGTGTCGTCCGTTTAAAGTGCGAGCGAGACGGTGTAGGTCGCGGTTCTTTCGGGTTTACAAAGAAAACCCGACGCGTATTTATTCGTGTTTTCTTATCATCGACCGATTTCCCGGTGACTATATACGAGCTACCATTATGCCGCTCGAAACGGTATTATATAATATACATTGTTACTATTATTATTATTATTATTTACTGTTGTGGGCGAGCCTCAGGTGGTGGACGACAGTCGGCGGCAAAAGTCACAACACGGTCGGCGGCGCATTACTATAAAATATACAATAGAATATAGGTATATTATTATTACTGTAGCAGTCGTGCCGGGCGGCGGCGGCGGCGGCGGCGGCAGCGGCGGTGGTGGCGTCCCGCCGCCGATGATTGACGCGTGGAAATAAAACGCGATAATAAATCAACCGTTTGCGAAATATTATTATCACCATTATTATTATTATCATTATTATTATAACCGTATAGTTTGAAACGGAAAACCCCGCCGCCGCGCGCCGCCGTATTCCGCAGCAGCCTGCACCATCACTGCACCTCTATTCATCCCTCCGCACAAGTCTCTCATGCACCGGCTATACGCACGGCGTATAATAATAATAATAATATGTTGTTATTATTATATTACAGCATTATCACGCCGCCGCCGCCGCCGCCGCCGCCTCCACCGTCCCGTTCTACCCCCCTAGCGAGTCATCAATCGGCGGCGGCAGCGGCGGCGACGGCATACGTTTCCCAGCACAGATCGGCTCGTCGGTGGGTGGCGGGTAGAGGGGTAGTAGAGTTAGGAGCTGCGACGGCTTTATTATAATATAAATATATAATAATAATAATAATATTCGTACTCGGTTGACGCGCGCGGATGATGCGAATAATGACCGCGCGGAGGGGGTGAGTGGTGGTGGTTGCGGTGGCGGTGGAGGTGCGCAGCCGAGGGAGGTCGAGAGAGAGACACGAGCTCGGAGAGAAATAGAGACCGCAACGCTCCTCCACATTCGACGTGTGCGGTGGATACACACTGTGAAGTGGTTGTATAATAATAATATTATATTTTGTACGTACGGATTGTGTGTGCATAATATGCGTTATGATTTCTATAACGTAATTATCGTGTACCGCCAATGCAATTAAAAACTCCGTCGGTCCTATAATATACGTATAGGTATTATGACGAAAAGCGCGCTGTGGTGGCGAGCGTTTCTGATTTGTATTCCCTCCCGAATCGTTTTGTGTCCCGTTTTCGTGGTTGTAGCCCGTCTGCACTTGCTCGACCGTCGTCTTACGAAGACTTTTATAACATTAAAATATATGTGCCCCTCGACCCTGTGACTATAGGCGTATCAGTCGCTACACGTCATTGAAAACAATAGGGGAGAACGATATTAAAAGAAAGATATTCAAAAACAGTTAGTGTTCGGGAAAAAATACTTATATAGGTCACTTTTTGGTCACTCTGTGATTAAATTCAGTCACTTGATCACTTTTTTAAAGACCACTCCCAACCCTGCAGATGATACCTATTTATCCATGTACGCATTAATACTTACCAATAATAACGATATTAATATAAGAAGAAAAAACCATTACGTTTTGAGTTTTGGAGAGTGTGGGGGGGGGGAGTAAAATTGCGTTTTGCTACACCTAAAGAATATGCGCGCCGCTGATTATACTATAAGCTGCACGGTTTGGCCGGGTTAGGTTACGCAACGATGTCACTTTGTAGCGCTTTCCATATGCGGGGCTATATCTAACGAAAACGGGATTGTCAAGTAACCTATTATGTATTATTATGTTAGGTTGTTACAAAATAACGAGTAACGAATAAGTTGTTATATTTTTAGTTTTTTTTTTATTTTGTTAGATTTATAATAATATATTTAGGCAATTTAAGAGACACCTGTACGATATAATATTATATTAGTACGCATCTCTGCGTAATAACAAGACATTTCTGAAAATTTTTTTTTCCATAAAGCGTCATATAACAGACAACAGTTTTAGTAATTATTACTTGAAATGAGTAGTAACGTATACGATTCCCATAAGAATAATATTAATTATTCATATTTTTATTAAAGGCACGCTTTATTTACTTTAACATATATTTTATTAACCTTTGACCACGCGCGTGGTTTCTTGAAACTTAAGTTTACTTAATGTTTAAACACGTGCGAGGAATACGTTTTTACCCCAGAATATGAATAATGCATAATTCGATAATTTTTTCAATATTTATTGAAGTTACACCTTAAAATTTATTTAAAACGCATTTAAACACATAATTATTATTAGGTTATTTGAACGATTAATTGAATAAAAATAAGCTTTACACATTTAGAAAAAAACAAAAAAAACGGAATAACTGTTGATAAATATTATGCTTAGGGAGGTACGCGAAGCCACATAATCTTATCTTTAATAAATCTTTAATAATAAAAATGTAATTATGATATAAAATACGACTGGTGTCGTTATTTACCCCACGCGCGTGGTGAAAGGTTTAAGTATAATATAATAAGTATGGGTACAGGGTAATCTTTTATGGATTTATTAAATTCTGATTTTCGGAATTTTTAAGTTTACTTGTTAAACATCAAACTTTCAAGTAGGTACCTCATGCTTATGGAAAATATTTTCAACTAACATAAAAAAACATCATAAATAAAAAAGTATGATCTAGTTTTAAGAAAACAGTTTGTACTACCTATTATATGGCTGTGCCGCCTTACGCTCATTAAATGCAATCGTAAGAAAACCAAACATTTGAAAGCATGCAAGTACATATTTCTAAATGCTAAAAATTGAAAATTTGAAAAAATTTATTGTGTAATAATAGTGATATTATGCGGGTGGCCTGCTTTCAAAAAATTGTTTTCTTTAATTTCGTATGAAACACGTGCTCGCCAGAAATGTAAAAAAAACCGATAAAAGACGAAACCGGAAACAAATGTCAGTGTCACCATATGTCTAATATTATTATTACTTCTGCAATTTTTTTTTCATATTCAGCCGTTACGCGTCGACTGGATGAGAAAATAGAAATCCATTAAACATATTATATTACACGCTGTACAGACATGGGCCAAATTGTTTTCTCTGATATTATCCTATGATACGAGGCAGACGCGAAAACGCATCTCTGTCTACCATATATGTATATATAATATACGACGAGAGTTTTATTGAAAATCTATAATAATTAGGACTGGGACTCAAATGCACTAAAAACATCGAGCAATTTTAAAATATGATTTTATGTCTAGAAAGTTCTAAATAATGCACTAAAAATGCTCTTATGTTTTTTTATTCTAAATAATTTTGGTCTAAATGATAATTGATAAATTATTATATGTATATAATTTAAAGGACTATATGAGCGATTTTTACAGACAGGACTGATAATTTTTGACTTTTATATCTGAAAAAACAATTATTTCCATACTGCAGTTTAAAATTATTTAATACAAGAACCTAGTTTATAGTTTGTTAAAATATGTATATAAAAAAGGGGTGAAAATCTTAAAAACCAATTTCACATTTAAATTTTTGGATTCAAAAACTCCAAAAATGAAGAAAAGACCTTAAAAATACAAAATAAAAATGTTGCATTTTGATTCAAAATTACATGAAACGTACATGTATTATAAAACGAGCATCGTGTAGCTTCGGAAAACAATGCAAAGTGCATCGGAATCGGAGCCTTAATAATAATACAATGCACTATAGTCATAATTTAGCGAGCAACGTTGCATGTATATGTATAACTGCATGCTGCAATCTGTTTGTAATATTATTTGTTCACCTAATCTGCCTTTGCACTACAACAGACGCTCAACTCGCTGCTCCGACCCGTGTCGGTGGTCGAAAGTCGATACGATACCTATAATTATACACGTGTTTCGTAGACGAGGGTCAGCGACGGGCAAAAATAAACTCACGATAAACTGACGATTGAAGCTTATAAACATTATATCCATAATTATTAATACATTTCAATAAATTATACACCCATCGTTGAGTTCGTGAATACTAAAACACGAGTAGTAGCGGTACCTAGTAAATGATAAAAAATGTTAAATACAATAAATAAATACGATTTGTCAGTTTGAAAAGATAAGACGTAGGTACATAAAGTATTATAAGTAGGTATTGAAATTAATTATACTCAATGATTTAAAATTCAAACTTTCGATGCATTTTTTTAGCTTTATTTTTATTTTGATATTATATAATAACATCGCGTACACTTTATATTTTCTCAACGATTATTATATTGACCTATATCAATGGGTATTGACAATAATTCATTATGAATGCATATCGATATAGATGTTGTATGCCTGCCTTGTAAACGTCAATCGTCGGTTTATCAAAGATTTTTTTTTTTGCCAAACACCGACATGCATAATATTAAAAATAAAGGCGATTCTAACACTCTACGATTGAATGTGGACCATACGTAGCTTACATACATATTTATATCCGTGTAGATCGCAGTAAATATTCTTATTGTTGTTTATATGTATATGTAGTGTTAACCGCGACACGCGTGTTGTGACGATTCAAAAAAAATTGATTTATCTGTAAACATAATTATATTAAAATATGAGAAATAATAATGGTAATAATAGTAATAATAATAATTACTATATAGGTAAAGCCATTGATCAAATATACAAATTATATTTATATATATATATATTTAATCAGTGCAGGTATATAGCCTATATTGCTAAACAATTATTATAATACTATACGAAATTACAAAGAACACCGCTCTCTCTCACTCTCTCTCTCTCGTTACCGATATTAAACGTGTATAACGATAACATATTATTTTATGTCTAAAATACTTGTAAAAATATATTTCGCGATTACCTGCGCCGACCGTCCTTTGAACGGCGACGCATTATAAATATTTTAATTGTGCATAATATAATCATGCGCGCGTTTGAATGTATATTAGATTTCATACTTCCGAAGTAACTATACAGTATATAAATGATCGTGTTGGGCTCGGGCATTTTTGTCTTTCGAAAAACTTTCAGAATCCTTTAAACCCTTAAGTATAAATTAAAACTTTATGAATATTTGTTTTAACTTTTCTTTCGTATTTCGATTTGAAAACTTTACGGATAAACTTCAAAACACCCACCGATTAAAACAATCGGATGTTTTTAAAATTTTACGCACGAGCGTTTAAGTAGGTAATTCATCGAAATGATAAATTTTATTAAAAACCGTATTGACGGTATCCGCCGGCCGCAGTAGAATGTGCCCGGAACCAAGCGGAAGTAAAATTTAATAATTTTACGCGTCGTGATGGACAAAATAAACGATGACAATGCTAGTTAATTGAAATTATGAACGAAGCGTCAAAAATCCGTGTAATTACTATTTTTTTTTTGAAATACTTAAAAATCAACCGTACGACTATACGTCATGTCAAATGTTTTACCTGAAACGATTTTTGGTCGTAATTTTAAATTGTTCACGCTTTTGAGAGTTGAAAAAAAACTAAATTTGTTTTTTATTATCCTATAACGTGGTGTGCATACTGATATTTAATATGTTTTATTTTAATGAACAAAACGAAAAATAAAAAATATATAAAATGTTTTATTTATTTTTTACGAGGGAATTAAGATTTTGTCGATAACCTAATAAATATTTCCTTTTCCGTTTGATTTGATAAATTGTTGTTTTTTTTTAATGTCACGGATTTAATAATTAATAACCTATATGATTATAATCGGTACATAAATTATAAATATTTTAAGCATAATGACCCAATACAAATTGATCTTGTTATTCATTAATTAAATACGATCAAACTTATACGAAATAACTTTTCTGTAATGAATATGTTTATGATAATTTATTGTAACATCTAACTAAATATGGCTAATTAATAACGGTTAAGGAGATTAAACTTTAATCTCAACTGAGTATGCATTTAGAGTTAATAGAATTTGATTAATGATTTTAGTTTAAATATTTGGAGGTTGTTAGATGATATACATATTACAGTATTCCAATTATATTATAAAATATCAAAATATTTCTGGAAAAATTAAAAAAAAAAAACGAACTTCGATAAATTTAATTTAAATAAATTTTCGTGGAAAGCTTTTTTTTTTATAAAATACGATGGCTGCGGAGAGCAACATGACAAAAAACATTTTGCTGTTCGGGAATCATATTTTATTTTGCAGCAATAAATAGATTTTTACTATATTTTCAAATACATATTTTTAAATCAAATAATCACGTACTTACAGTAAATCCCGAAAAAATAATAAATTTACTGTCTAAAACATAAACTAAACAATTTAAATTTGAACGATATATTATAACAATATACACATTGATTGAAATTTGTTTTGTGTATTTTATAAAGTTACGATTTTCAATTGATTACTTGTTTTAAGTATGAATCATTTTGATGGTTTAAATAATTTCTATTAAATGTATGATTACAGACGATTTTTAAAAACTATAATTTCTTGTCTATTTATAGTCATGTTCGAATATAATAATTATGTATTGTATATTCGAACGTTTCCGATCTACCACGAATTATTGTTTTTATTATCATCCTCGTCATTATCATTATTATTATTTGAACGAGATATTATGTGTGCACGAAAGCCATTTGAATTTAAATATAATTCGTATGCAAACCTCGTATACACGAATAAGATTCCAATCGCACGGATGTATGGAATTTCGTAACCACAATCATTGTAAGACTTGTTTATAGTTATATTTATATTAGCATTTAAGTTGAGTAGCATTCCAAATATTGTGCGAAATATACCCAACCAGACAATATTATGTATGTGCGTACGATTCAATAATGGAGCTTTGAAACTTACATATTAATATATTATTAATAGCTTAAGATAATACCTGACTAAAAGATAAATGATATGTCTTTGTAATGTTTTATGCGCTATTTTAAATAAAAATAAATTTTTTAGCGTCAAGGTTATAATACCTACTATAATATAGTATATTATAGAGGGCATAATTCTTATAACAGTTATCAACACCGATTATCTCTAGAACTGTTATATTTTTTACATTATTTTAAATGCTCACAAAGTTAATATTTTTAAATACTAAATTATAAATACTTTACTTTTTTGTATAGTTATAAGTTTTTTACTTTGTTCAAAAACAAAGTATTTTCAAAAACGTTAACAATTTCCAAACTAATGAGTGTTTTTTGTTCAAATAATCATACAGTTGAGTATGCATATCTTTTATAATATGATAGAAATGATCACACAATTTTGTGAGATCAATTACCGATAGAAAATTTTATCAATATATATCAGAAACTCACTTCTTTAAAACATTTCGACGTTATAGTATAAAATTGTTCTATTCAGTTATGTATTATAATATGTGTCTTCGTAAATAAATATAAAATACACGTGTACATAATATATATACACGCTTATCGCGAATAAATCAAATGGCATGTCTAATCTCACTTAAATTCAAACGGCCTGCCATAAAATGCGATAGGTACGTAGTTATAAGTTTTAACCCACTGCGATGTATATTATGGTTTATTAGGATATTATGATCGTATAATAATATGTGAACGTATTTAAATAAATCCATTGTTTCGAATTATTTTGTAATCGAACTGCCCACTATTGCATTTAGATTTTTATTAACCGAGAAACAATCGCACTGTAAAATATTGTTTATTCGGTTTAAGTTTTAATCTACAACGGTCGGAATTAATATCACCGGCTGGGTGTAATAATTATTATTATATGAAGACAGTTTTCCAACCGCTTTAGCCGAGCTTATTTATATTATTATGTGCATTCGAGTCGATCGATCGACTTGGGAGTCGAAGTGAATCGAGAATAGCAGCCAAGACGATTTACTGGTCCGGTTATATTATATTATCGTCACTCGGGAGGAATGCGATTTGAATTTAACACGAAGGCTGCACGCTCGTCACGCAGTCGAAATTACTCGAAGATTTGACTATTTTGAGATTGATTAGAAACCGAATATTCGACGAAATACGACGCCAGCCGACCAGAAGACGATTAGCCGAATTCCATTGGCCGGCGTGATTCGCCTTTTGTCCCCGTTATAATATAATTGCGGGGACAATAGTGAACTGCAATTATTTAGATTGGGAGGAAACAGAAACCCGAAACGACGTCTTTCGTCAACGATATTATATTGTTATAATACCTGGGGTAGGTTTTCGTTTGTTTTGCTATGATAATATTATAGCGATGATATCCTGCAACGAATACACTTTAGGAACACGCCGACGACCAAAGGTCAGGTTAGTCAATAATATGTTAATTGTTCAAACGTTTAGTCGATTTGATAGTTTCGGAAAGGTGCCTCTCCGACCGGCGCGTTGAAAGATAATAAAACGACACGAAATATTATGTATTATGTTCAGTAAGAGTTGGTATCGCTACTGTTAACAGTAGCGTATAATATATGAATAATGATATATTTTAAATAATCGAAACGTAATATATATTATAACGTGTTGTTTTGTGAACCGAAATTCGCGGATTATAATAAACCCATTTTCCTCGATATTATAATCGAACATTAAATATTGAACGCTGACAATATATTATAATCGGGAGCACTTACAAAGGTGCAGACGCGTTGTTTATAATTTACAGCGTCCGGAATGCTACCTTTGAACGGATCGAAACTCGTGTTCCAATTTTTTACTTTTAGATCCTCAGATACCAAAAAAAAAAAAAAAATGATAAATCGCACGCCTTCGGGAACCGCTACAATATGATTAATTTAATTTACTGTGTTATAATATAGAATGTGACAGAACGCCGAGCGTGTTTCGACTCACCTATTTATTATTATATATACCTACCGTGTTGATTGTTGGTGTTATTTTTTTTTTCGTTCTTTGTACCAAATGTAAATTCGTGTAGAAATGAGAAAATTAAAAAAAAAAAAAACAATTAATTTAAAAAAAAAAACACCGTTTGACGTTTTGCGAAAATTGATTTGGCAATATCCACGGCACTCTGCGTGTAAAATTCAATACGTACACACGCGCCCTCGCACATCGCACGCACCATATAATTATTATTAATGCACGTGAATACAATAAAACGTGTGTGTGTAATTATTATTATTACCTACAACAACGAGGTTGGGTATCGGAGAACGATAAAAGT
Source organism: Neotoxoptera formosana (assembly GCA_022818045.1). Lineage (NCBI taxonomy): Eukaryota > Metazoa > Arthropoda > Insecta > Hemiptera > Aphididae > Neotoxoptera > Neotoxoptera formosana. Next base: position 16,836,816 of record CM040634.1, read on the forward strand.
CATTTTTACCATTCGACATTAATGTAAATATTAAAAATTTTCGTAATTATAATATTATATCGATTCCTTATCATTTTATATTTTTATCGGCATAGGAACTGTTATCGTTTTGTTTGTCGTAACCGTACGTCATTAAAATACGTTCGATTGTAATATTTTCTCGGTTTTGTCTAGAGGACGTTTGTTCAAATCAATAATGTTTCCAGAAAATTATATTGACGAAAAATTACATGTTTTCTTAAACGGCGTGCAGTATTTTACAACAGGTATCTATTATATATATTATACTCCAATGACCGTTTGGAAAGTTACAGGTTTTTGTTTTTAGTGTGACTTTATAACATTACATATTATTTTACTGGGTGATGATCATGATAATATATCAAATATTAATGAATCTTCGCTACGGCTCAGTGCATAATTAGCAATCACAATTTACAATACAATAAACGAAATTAAAAATTAAATTTTCATTAATTTATTACACTAACTTTTTAACGATAATTAGGTTTTGCTCGAGAAGACTAGCAGCTATTTTAGAAATAAAGCTTGTGAGCAGATATATTATTATTAGATTAGATTTGATCATATTATTCATTTTTTTAAAACACTTTCGGTAGTACTAACATTTTAAAGTTATATTTAAACAAATAGACTCAAATTAATATACGAGTTCTATCTACTACAGACACGTGTGTTTTCTCATGTTCATAAAAATTAAAACTAGCTAGGAGTCTCAAATGTCAACATCAATGGTTAAAAGTGTACAAGTGATTGGCATACACAGAAGTCCTACTAACATACTCAGAATTCAGATGATGGTATTTTTGTAAAGTTTGTGTAATTTTTCTAATATTGGCTGAGTTTTTTAATGTAAACTATGTACAATAAGTTGTGTTAAAAACGTTTAGGTATATAGTTTTAAAAAAATCTTTAGCTAATACAGTTTTTTCTAAAACATTTCAAATTTTATAACAATATAATATGGGAATACAAAAATGCCCAAAAATGTACTTATACTTACTTTATTTATATTTTAATTTTTTGGCTTAAAAAATGACTAATTTAATCAAATATAATCTTTGAATAATTTTTACTATTTATTATTATGAGACACATTTCTAATTAAAGTATGCATATTATTATTCTTTTACATCATATTACCTATTGGTACATATTATACAGGGTGATTCAGAATTAATGTTACGACACTTTAAATTGATTAAAAATGTAAACAAACACAGAACAGCAGAAATGTAAATAACTCCCTGTAATATTAAATGTACAAATCATTTTAGATGTTTCTAAATCAAAAACTTTGGTACTAGACATTTTTCTGTATTTTGAATATTTTTTATGCGATGAAATGGCTGTAACATAAGCTTTGAATTATCCTGTATACTTATTCGCGATATTTTCATGCCTATAGTCCTTGAAATACGTATAATTTTATCGAGATTTTTTTTCGTCCACTGATTCATCACTACACCATTCAAAAATAATATTATCTACGCTACCGGTACGACATAATATAAATATATATATACATATATTATATTCATTCTCGAGGAATTCGAAAAATGCAGCAGCGTTTCTCTTGCTAATAGTGCGAACGTTTAACAATTATTGATAAATATTTATACGCGAAAAAGATGTTTTCATTTGGAACAAGTATACCTAATAATATGTTTTACAACAATAATATACTAGGTATGTACCTATAGCGTTTTATTCATTTTAAGTATTTTAATATTATTACTATAATATCGGTCGATGGAAACCGCTGTCGTGCGACTTTAACTGGCCCATGCAAGTCGAATTCCCGCCATAGGATCGTTTCGATATCGCACGCGAGGCAGGTGGTATGTATAGGTCATAATACGTACGGCGGCGCGGCGCGCGGTCATTCGGATTGTTAAATCCTCCACTCGTCGGAAATAATAACAATATAATATTATTATTATTATTATATTATTATTATGGTCTCGACGACGAATCGATTCCATCGGCGGTGCCGCGCCGATCCAAATAATAATATTATACTGTACGACGGAATTACTTTTTTCTCGAAAACCCCGTGTAACCTACATTGCGTTATTGCCATTTTTTTTACCGGGTAATCCATTAAACGTAAGACACTCATTATTTCCATAAGCCAATAACGTTTTTGAAAATATTTTTTGTATAATTTAATATTTATATAGTTAAAAATCAACATTTTTCGAAATACAATTTTTTTTACTATTTTCTAATGTTATCATTTTTATATATTTTTTAGTTAGTTTTATGATAGTAACATTTTCAATTCCAAAACAGAATAATTATTTGAGTACCTACTTTGATGTATAAAAATAGAATTTTGGACATTGAAAAGTCTATGAGTATTTGAAGTTTAGACGAGCAGAGTTGAGTAGTATACTAGGAGAACCCCACAAAATGTTTGTCCATTACTCTGCTAACCTACACTTTAAATACTAATAACTGTAATAGACCATTATCCAACATTTGATTTTTATAGATCGGAATACTCCGAAGAATGTTCTGCTAGGGAATATGAAATAAATAAATATGTTGTTATTCAAAGTGTAAAAAACTTAGAAAAAAAATCTGTAACGATAAAATATACCTAGTAAAAAACATAATCTCGAAATTCAATTACCATTAGGTAGGTACTTCGAAATCAGTCGTTTTTCTTTTGGCGTTTGATACGGTTTTTCTGTGCACATATATTATAGCTAAATCATAATAATATTATAATAAACGCAAGTCAGACTTTTTGAATTTAATTTTAACCAGGCCCGCCATAGTAAACGCCTTTTTTTTTGCTAAATTGTAATACCTTTTTTATGTTATAATAATAATAATTTATTTATGTGATTCGAAACGAATTCGATTCGCTGTTCAACGCATGCACATTTTTATAATACACAAAGGCCGCGTTTTAAATTGTATTTAAATCAAATGTACCGTGTACGCGACGTGTGTATTATGTAAAAACTAATTATTATTTTTATAATTCCATAAAATTTATCGCTGATATTTCTCGTTTGAATAACGTCAGACAAAAATATTAAAATAACAAATAGTACCTAGCCAATTTGCATTCGTCATATTTATTTATTTCAAAGGTTTAGGGTTGATTACACTTTTTTTTATTTTTAAGGAGTCTCTTATTAAGTTTTTATGATTAAAATACCGGATGTCTGACCGTAATAATCGTCGCCACGAATATTTTTTTTAAATCTGATTTTTTTCGTCCGTAATTACTAATGGCCAGTAATTAACCAACCCATAAAAAATATTTTTCATTTTTTATGCTCCGTACCGTCCGATGCGTAGGATTGAGTTATCTAGAAACCGATTAAAGGACTAAATCATTTATATATAGTTCCCATTCGCGGGATCAGTAATTTAATGAAAATCGGTAGATATTCAACAACCAAATACTCGCGTCTAAATGAAATACATATTCGTCTCGTACAAACGTACAGCATAGTAAAATATTTGCGCCCGCAGCAGAAATAATTTCGTGTTGTTAGGCGCGCAATAGTAGAGCATGAATATTGGCCTATTATCAAACGTCAAGTTATAATAACATCGTTTGTACGCTGATTTTTTACGATATTTTGAACATATCGAGCGAGTATTTTAAAATATATTCGTTGCTCGCTTAAAAAAACCGCCAATACCTTAAAAAACCGATGACTATATGTACATTTATTGTAATTTTCTCACATTTAAGTTTGATAGGTCGTCTTCTCGACTATACAATACGTAATTGTAAATGCAAAAAGAGCAATAAAAATAAATTACGTCGGCGCCATCTAAAATTTCGAAATCTCTCGGAAGGCTAAAGAAATTCGCCGTACGTCCACGTGGGACGATTTTAGAATACGAGACGAGTGCTGTGTATATTATTATTATTATTATTATAGGCAGCCCCAGAGACGGATCATCCTAGAGGACCAGCCCCCCCCCCCAGACATATTATTTCTCAAATTTTTTTTTATAATTCTACACGTCGTGATATTACTATTTTTCAAATCACATATAATATACATATATCTGATAATATAAGCATATAACTAATATATAATATATTAAACAAGGCGGATATATATATATATATATATATATATATAATATACAATACACACCACGAATTAAAATATTTTAATTCGTGATACATATTACACACTTTGATTTGTACGTATCATCATTGAATAGTATCATTCTGTGGTGCACAAACCATACAGAGTAAATATTATATTACTCTATGGCACTAACACATGGTGGAAACTGATAAGTGATTCCAAAATTATATTATATATTACACATATATATGACAACATTTTTAAATTATGAGTATAAAGTACCTATAAAAAAATTGTAGAGGCCCCCCCGAGATCTTTACTCTGGACCCGTGCCCGGCTGCAGCAACTATACCTCAAACGGCTTTTGCGATATTATATCATTATTGCGTTTTATACGTTTTAATCACTCGATAGATAGCTTAACCGCTCGCCGCCGTACGACAGGGGTAATAATCGCAGCGCAATTTACTTTTGACATAAAACGTTGGGCGGGGTTTTTTTTTCGTCCCAAACCCGCCGATGCCCGATTACACCGAACGACCGAAACAGCTTTCGCATTCTTGCGATCGCAGTCGAAAAAACGATTGCCATACAGACGTAACCTCTTTGTCTCGCGCACAGTTGTACAGTTGTTTATCAGTCCAATTGACGATGACATATTTTCATTAAGTCGCACGCTGCGGACAATGCGCGCGTTAGTATATATATATATATATATATATATATATGAGCGCCGTTTCTTACGTATATCAATAATACGTCATATATAGTTTCCTTTTATCGTCTATATAATTGCTATGGACACTGTGCGTGCGTGTCTCGGCAGTGTACCGCATATTCAGAACGCCAATAGTATAAACGGTATATGCTAACGACGTTTACTGTTGTAACGTAATACGTCTAAAGTATATTATGATATCGTGTAACCGTTTTCATTCGTAGTTTTATTTTTTTATTTTTTTTTTTTTGCAATAGACTATAATTATTATTGTAGACTTCGCGGCACAATTTATTAGGACCTCGTGCTGCTGCTGCTGCTGCTGCGTATAGTATATAACATAATTATTTAGTGACCAGCCGCTATTCAATTATAATTATTATATTTTTTTCTTTAAAAATATTATTACATAGTATAACGATAATATTTAACAATATTTTTAAATATTTATATCCTCTTGTTTGATAATGTGTGACATTGAGTACAACATGTGTACAGTACATGTTGTTTTGCTTCTGAATTTAAGTAAGTAATAAAGTTGTTTTTTCCCCGCCAAATAAATATAATATATCGTTTGTGGTATATAGCAGTCGCCGGATAAATATAATAGTATATAGTTAATCACACACGTAATAAATATGACATCATCATAGCGTATTATTAAAAAAAAAAACAATAATACCATATTAAAGTTGATAATGGTATGTATTTTGAAGCGTATCACGAGACTTACCGACTTAAGAGGTGCATTTTAAAATTATCGGAACTTACAAAAAAATAATTATTTTATCTTTAAATTGTATAAAAGGTCAATTCACTCAGCTTGTATCAAAACTAACAGCATATACTATATTGAAACTGGTGATCGAAGATGTCGTACGTGTTTAAGACGGAGACGACACGTGTGCGGGTACGACGTCACTGGTGTTTTATCAATCTGATGTAGACTTTGTTTTTGAAACTATAACCAATAATATCGTGTAGACGTTTTGCTATACCGACCGATAAAAACTCGCTACAGCGTTGTAACAGGTATTATGTGATCATCATTATAATAATAACACGATACGGACATGACGTTATATAGACGTTGTGTGTGATACGCGTTACGAAGGTATAATAATATTGTCTGTGGAACATCTCGCGAGCATAATATTACGCACAAACGGGGGCTCAAACCTTCGGCCGAGATCGCGAAAATCGTTACGCACGTCCAATACGTTATGTCGATCGATCGATTTCAATGTCTCGGAAAAAACCGTCCGCAGCAGGCAGGTATCGTGTTTCTCGCGTAATCCGTTCGTTATACAGACGGAAAAGCGTATAATAATAATATTATAAGAGGAAAATTTGACACGGTGCCCCGCGCCGTCCCCCGAGTGCATTCACGCCGTGGTGCAGTGTTTTCGTAATTAATTTCCCGCGAGACCATTACGACACGACGCGGTGATAACAAAACGTTTCGTCCGCTGTCGCGGAACGTTCTGCAACAACGACGAAAACCCCGAGCAGGTGTACATATGAAACCATCATTGTCGTGTAGCGCGTTTTAAATACATTTCGCATCGCATCGCAAAAATAATAGGTACCTAATATTATTTCCTATGTGTGTGTGTGTGAGTGTCATAAAGTAATGGTAGCGATTATTATATTATGATTAAGGGATTTCGTGCCTAAAAAATCTTAAAATATGCATGAATTTATGCCTTAAAGAATCACTAAATATGCCATTGAAATATGCATTTAAAAAAAAGATTCATGGTATTTAATAAAACATTTTTATTTTAACACTGTTTAGAGAATATTTACATAATTATAATTTGTATTATATAATTGTTTTTTAACCATCGGGAATCACGTGTACCAATAAGAAACAATGCGAACTGCGAGTGATTGGTGAGGAGAACACAAACACTTATTTTATACAAATAAAACCACCGAAATAATATCGCAGGTCCAGGTAATCGATTTAAAACTTTGTTTTTTTCATAAAATATTTATAAAAGTTAAACCTTGATATGAAAAATAGTCAAACATGCACTTATAAATGCAAAATTGTCAAATATGTGAAATATGCAACTATACATTTTGAATACAAACTCTTATTATTGATATGAAACCGTTGTTTATATTATTAACAGCTATGTTTTGAACGATTGTTGAAAAACATGTAAATTCTACAGAAATTCCTATTCCTAATTATGACCATATTATAGGAATAATAATAACCGTATACAATATATTATATTATAATATGCGTAATAATAATAACGACATTTGTATCGGGTCCCGAGCACTTGGGCTCCAAGCAAGTGTGCCCCGAACACTTAAATAAATATATCGTATATCATTATATTCTTATTAATGACCTAATCTACATGCGCACGTACAAAGCGGTTCTCGACGATAATAGAATATACAATATTATAATATATATTAATATCGTTATTATTATTATTATTATTATTGTTACGAGATTTTAAGGTATAGCGAGCGGTTCGCGCGGACAACATTATAGTTTCCGAACGGCTTGCCCGCATACAGCACCCCGGCCACATAATCTCCCCTCCACGGCGGCGGCCCATAAGTCGTTTTCCTCGCACCCCCTCACCTCCCCCAACCACACACACAACGACCCGGACGCCCGGCCGACTATAAAGTTGGTAAACGCGTCCGCTTTTACGGCGGCGGCGGTAAAACTTCGTTAATTACCATAACCCATTAATCATTGAGGGCAATCAATTAGTTAGACGCGCAGTCCTTGATTCGCGAGTTAAATGACGTCAGACAGTTTTTCGTTCTGTTTATTTTGCCTCGTCGTCGTCGCGCCGTTGATGGACGGACGGTCGTCGTGTGGCCTCGTGGAGGGTACGTGTGGAGGGAGGATTTGACGTACGTGTGGAGGGAGAATTTGACGTACGCGCTTAGAAAATACCTATTAATGCCTCCCTAATAATATTCGTCGTCCCACCCCTATCGCTCAACGCCTGTGTGCGGGTGTGAGTGGGTGTGTGGGTTTGTGTGTGTGCCGAGTGAATAATATATATATATATATATATACATGCACGATTTGCAATGAAATATCGATCAGCTGACCGTGTTCGGTATACTTTGTAAAATTAAAATTCGATCGACCCCGCACGGAAGCATATTGCGGCTTTAACGCGTAATGATATTTTTAGAGTTTACATTGAAATGTATATAATATAGTTTAATTATATTTCGAAAACGTCATCTTGTAGTAAACAAAGACAATAAATAAATTAAATTGATTCGAGTAAATAAAGCTTTCTTAGAAATTAAAAACAAACACTAATTTAAAATATATGCTTTAAGTGATTTTAAAAGAGCTAAATTAAAAAGTAAACTTTTAATATGCCTTTTAATTAATAATTTATAATTTAAAAGCAATATTTTTTTATACCCGTTTAGACGATCTCGAGTACGAGAATTTAAATTTCATAATGGAACTATAGTTACTCGGGCGATTATAATATTATACTAAAAAAAAAATGGCTGATAAAATAACGATGACATTACACCGAATAATATAACAAGTAGATTTTACTATAGGTTGTATAATTAGTCAAAAAAATTTTAAATAAGTCCCGGCGTAATGATATTATATCAGATTGAAAAAAAAAGACATTTAAGCTTATGGTGTAACGAATAATATGGTAATGAATAGATAAAATATGATTAAACACACTATAATTGCAATATTAATTTACCCAACTGAATAATAATAAAGCTATAAAGTGCGAACAACATAATTATTATAGTATGTAGTGTATTAGCATTTGAATTCAAATTTGACGTTCCACGATATTTCAAAAATAAAATAATATTATTTCCCGAGTATAATAGGTGTATAGTTAATATCCTTACTTCGTACTAAGTTTACGCGTCAGTCCGTAGGCCGGCTACTTTTCTAAATGCAACACGTCCAAACTGTATTGACACAGCTGGTATATATTATGTAAATCGACTAAATTTAGACGACATTGACACATCAGCTCACAAATCCCGTCCGCGAACACTTGTCCCGAGCGTATTATAATAATATTTTCGAGCCATATCGCTGCACTACAACACTATTCTTTTACACGCCACGCTCTGGTCCGTCGTCTGGCGCGGCGTTCGTTAATATTTCGATAATAATATTATATAGTTGTCCGATACTACTTTTAATATATTGTTATATAGGTATAATTATTATTACAAGTGATGGCGGCCGACGACAATGGTATTCAAGATATTATAATATTATATTCCGATCGTTCAAATTATTGCGATATCGTAAGTCTATACCACGACTACCACGGTTATACCGATTCGTAAATTATTATTGACTAATACCTACTACGAAAACAACGAAAATTGTTTTTCCACATTTCGCATAATTTCGTATACACTCGGTAAAAACCTTAATAATACAATATCTCGGCCATTAAATATTGTTGTTGGTCTCTGCAGCAGTTCTGGTTTCTGGATTCGTTTCTAGTAGGTAGCTCAAATTCAATTTGCTCCCAAATCACGAGGTTCATCGGAAGAATGTTTTGATTCTCGAACGGTTTCCTGCTGGGATCAAACTCAGAGATAACTTTCGATAATTCTGGATTCGGCTTAGCTACTTATCACGATATCGATATCATCGCTAATATTGACAGTAATCAGTGGCGTCATTTCAATTTTTGGCAAAAGTTGTTGTTCTGAACTACTATACGACTGGACCAAAAATACAAAAGAACGCATAGTTCAATTCCATTTATATTCTTGTTTCGATACCATTCCCATTATCTTACATTACTTAATATGCGTATAAGGCACCAAAACTAGCATCGTTTAATAGCAAAAAAAAAAAACGAGGAGGAGCTAAATAATAAAATTATGGTACCTACCTCAGTGGCAACGTGTTATATTTTTTAAGTGTTGAATAATTAAAATTAAAATATGAAACACGACTGCTAAACCTTATTGAAAAATATACAATTTTTAAATAGGTAGGTACCTATTATAGAGGTTTTTTCTAAATCACGGATTAATTATTGAGCAGTGCGATGTCGTTTTGTTTCTAGATTATAGAATCTAATTATTATCCATTCGAGGTAAAAAAAAACTATAAATATTAATTATTATTATCGTGAAAAAAGTTTTCCAGTACTTACTACTTACACAATATTATATTTCCTCAAAATGAAAATAATTATAATCATGTTATTTCTCCAAAGACCGGCCAAACAGTTAGACCGATTTCGGACAATCAGACAGGGGGAAATGCCAAACTTCCCCCCTCCACCCCCCCCCCCCCCCTGACATGACTCCGCCACTGACAGTCGTGTTATTATACGGTGTGTGGACATGGAAACTCGCGATTTTCGTGTGTCAGTTTCGTCATTTTGTGCGACAATGGCGTGGCCCATCGTTAATATTATACTTCGTGCATTTCAGGGTAATCGGTATTTCGAGTTACGAAATCAGTGGCGAGGATTACAGACAATAATATAAAGGTACCGCGTAATCCCCGCCTAAAGTTTATAAACGCCAAATTCGGATCGACCGGTGCAATATTATTTATTAGTATTACTTTAGCAGTACTTAAAATATAATATATATTAATATAATGTATAATATCCATACCGTTCGACGTCATGTATTTAATAATACGGTCGAGTATTAGTGTAGTATTACTATATTATTATAATCTAAGTCTCCTCGACCGAAAACCGAAATGTACAAACGACGCAAACCGTTTTCGAACGGATTCTGATCGCAGAATATTCAAGAATCTGTTCGCGATGAGATAATAATAATTGTAATAACGAAAGTAGTTTGTGCAGTAATAACATTGATTAAATATTAAACGTAGATTTAGCCTTATATCATGGGTTGTAATTATTTGTACTTATATTATCCAAATCAATGGTATATCACGATCAGAGGTAATATTATTATGATCATAATCGTAAGAAGGGCTAGGAAAATGATGCAGTAAAAACATACAGTAAAGGCATTTAAAAGTTACCAATAGTACTAAGAAAAAATTCATTTCAACCGTGAAAATGCTACAAAATAATAACTTAAAAATGTAAAAGTCAAGCTAAAAATAACTTATTTGTATCCACCACAGAAACTAGTCAATAGGTATCGTTCCATGATATCGCTCAATGTGTCCGAAGTCAAACAGCAGACTCAATCTGCACTACTCCCCACTCGATCACCACTTTGGCAAAATCAAAGAATCTCTTTTCATAAATATTTATCGATAACATTTCACTTCTTACACGAAATATATATATAGTAATTTTACTTTGAATCGATAAATACATACGTAATTGTTCTAAAAATGTCGAATATTCATATAATAATTAACAAACACTCGATATAAAAGCTAATGAATTGGCACAAGAAAATGCAAGAAAATTCCAACAAAAATTGTATATTTGAAGTCGGTGATGTAAGAATCATATTTTGTTTTGATGAGCCATGTCCTGTTGTAGGTACTATGAAAAAAAAATGCATATCCCACAAATGTCTAGCCTTACTAAATACACACGAACCCCAAAAAAATGTTTGTTCTCCGCGTGTTGTATATTATACCTTGCTCGCCATCACCTCATCAGAGTAAAGTTTGAACAGCTGTCTTCAGAGTCGATCAGTGGTGGATATAATATTGTTATACATTAATAACTGTAGGTATTAAACAATATGGTGACCGGATGTATTTTAATAACTTGGTTCGCAACAATCGGGACCGCACAACCTTCCTATCATATACATAATATATTATTATGTACCTATATACAAAACTCTTTTAAAAGTCGTGACACTACAAACAGAAAAAACCGAAATATCTAACTTCATCGTACACGTTCCAGTCCTCAATACGATATTACAATACTCTGACGCGCGCGTTATACCCTCCGCCCGGTTGGGCGCCGACCGAATTTTGAGGTATATACCATGCAGGATGCACCTTCATACCGTGGTATACGGCCACCGTTGCCGCGTGAACCTCGACCGTGATACAGCCGCCGCTGCCGCGCGCCCACAGACACGCTCTTATATAAATAATATCGTGTGCGCCCATTGCAGATTCGCAATAAAATCGGCGGCTGATACGGTTGAATGCAATCAAAGACCAAAAAGGTATTACGTGCCAACATGTTTAATGGCTAGCATTGGTCTCGGGCCCGCGGTAGTCGGAAGTAAACAAGATAATAATTTTCCCGGCCATAAATCGTTAAATACAAAATGGCCGACTTCGGGTTTTGCCACCACCGCAAAGAGCCTCCGCGCGGCAGACTTACGTTGGAAAACGCAATTACGATTCGTCGAGCATCGCGATCCGTGACCGCACCCGCGTCCGTAACCCCCTCCTCCCTCATCCCTCGTCAACCCCCCCCCCCCCCCCCAACGACCCCTCGCCGACAATATATTTTATGGAACGGTGTAATAGTATATCAGTTATACGCGCGCGTAGACCATTGAAATATTAAATATTGTACTAGAGGATCAGTATACGAGCACATAATGTATATATACGCGCAGTTCGAAAAAAAACGTAATATAAACGTTGACGCGGTTATCGACAAATTGTATGAAAACAAATTAATTAACCGAAAACATCTGTAAACCGCAGGTAATATACGCGTAACGCGTAATGACATACCGTATATAGGGCAAGTATTACTATATACTTATGGGCATTATCGTGTAATTGTGTGCAGTGTATTGTAGACATATATTTTTATAAAATACAACGCGGTCGTAACGTAATATAATAATATATAGTACTGCCGGCGAACATTATTGCGATATTATTTGCAAAAATCGATTTGAAGTTTTCAAAAACGATAAAATCTGCACACCTGCAGACTACAGAGTCATAGATTTGGCCATTATTTCGTGTCTCGTTCGCACAACACACCGATAGAATAATGCGTTATTGGACCAAACTCTTTTTCGTCTCGCCGAGAATAGAATACGCGTTAGGACACTATTATAGCAATAAAGTACAAAAATATATATCGTGTATATATATGTTTATGTAAATGTACTGAAATTTCGATGCACCTATCGTGTACTATGTATTATAATTATGATGCGCAGTACCTAACCATAAAAATTTTCATAAAAAAAACTATTTTTAAAAAAAAACATAAAAATATAATACAATTTAAAATACCAATATCGCTGCTATTACTATCATATTATAGTCGTATTACAACTGAAATATTATAACGATAATACGATATGATATTATTATAGTGTTCCGCGCGGAGAAGAGTAAACAACAAACTGCTGTGTGGCAGACGCGCGCGCCGTTTGCACGAAAAACGGAATAATTTCAATTAGTACACACACACACATATATTCACAATATATATATGGCTGATAATATATTATTATAATTATTATTGTTATGTGTAAACGTACTACGCAACTATAGGTACACGCCACGGATATGTATATTATAAAATACACACTCACAAAAGTGAGCATGATTCTCATTGAAATGCTACTGCAGAGCATATAACAATATAATATATTATATTTATTTAAGCCATGAGGTGTATATCGAATGTAACGATCGAACGACACACACACACGCACACACACAAGCAGTCACCCCGATTCGTCGTTTATGGGTCAGGAAAAACGGATAGAATTTTCCGGGAGACGACCGCGACGTGCCCGTTCGCAGTGTATGTGTGTGTGCGTGTCGATTTCTAGAGGTACCTAACGGAATGGTATTGAGATTGTTTTTTATTTTTTCAGTTTGTTTCCTATTACCTTAAACGCGTTCACGGTCGGGCGGGTTGTAGTACTTTGTTTATTTTTGGCACGTTTCTGACAAGACACCCCCTCACCAGCGAGCAGCCCCCCCCCACCCCACCTACTTCCGATCTCACGTGCGTGGTACACAGAAATGTAGCCAAAAAAAAAAAATAAATATATATAATAATAAATAAATAAATAAATACGAAGAAAAAAAAATGTTATTTTTCCTCTTTTGGAAAACCATCAAGTTCTGCAGCAGTCGGGCCGCTCTGCGCTCGCAGCCGTTTTTCCACGAAGCTTTTATCCATCCCTTTCGTCCCGTTTCCGCGGTGGCCTTCGAGCGCGAGAGAGCGGGTAGGATTTTTTTCCCTCGCTAATGACATTATTGACACGACGCCAATAATAATTCAATGCTCGCGGTATATATGTATGTATAACTGTTCGGCGATAAGTGACACTGACAACTGGTTACGAGAGCTCGTGTGTATATAATAATATAACGATATTATGTACGAGCGAGCCACCGCCGCCGACTGGTACACTCTGATACCGAGAAAGGACATCCGCGTTTTTAGAGCATAACAACTCACACCTGCGGAATACGGCAATCACACCGTTCTGTAGTGGAATTTTTTGAGAAAAAAAACCAAATTTCAAAGCAAACGTTACTCTGGCGATAATCACATTTTATCAGCAGTTTTTCAAAATAGTGTGTTGTGTAGGTACCTAACAATTTTTATTTTCAATACGCGCAGACCAAACTATGAGATCACACGAGAAACATCAGAAATAATTAACATACCACTGCAAGAGGGAAAAGGGAGAGGGCAAAGTTGATGCCCAAGGTTGAAAAAATAATTTTTAATTGATTTCTTCACTGGTGGTAGAGTGATGGACAATAAATTAAGAAGTAGATGATGAAAATCGCAGTAAGCCCCTCCACAGTCGGGTATAGGAGGCAATACGTGCTATTGCTGAGTCTCAACTTTTCACCAACATTGTTTTTGATTATTATATTTATATACAGTCGTCGACTACGGTGATATATGAAACGAACGGGTTTCAGTCTACAAGGCGTACAATTATTGTAATATTATTTTTACCATTTACACGTTTGCGTGCGGTGTTTGCCGAACGACACGAAATCGATGGAATTATTATAACCATAATATTATACGCAATACGCATAGTCGCGATATTTCGTCATTTCGACAAGACTTCAATATATTATTTTCTAACATTATCGAACTACATTTTAATATCCTATTAGGTATTTACACACGCATTATCGCGTACTTTCATATAATATCACTATCTCATGATACCAAACACCTAGAAATAATATTAAACTCAGCGATATAATACTGTATATATTATTAATTTGGTGTATAATACAGTTTCTTTTGTCCTCGACGAGTAAAAGAGACGATGCTCGCCAACTTTGAGCACAGTGAGCGGACCCACCGCGTTACTGGTCATTATATTTTAATTATTAAGAACACTATAATATAACCACTGTGCTCGTATAGTTATGTTATATTGTAATTTATTGTATTGCGTAAGTATACGTTATTTTGAATTTTGTAATTTATCACAAATTATTGCGATGAACCGTGCACAAACAAAAACAATAGTTTTATAAGTCTTACTTATAATAGCGCTAACGCTAACTGTGACAATTGTTAAGCGCCGACGTTTCTTTTTTGCAGATCGGTTTTGCCGAAATTTACTATTTTCAAAACATTACCGATTTGTTCTTGAATTTTTCTCGACCCATATTTCTTCCGAAACAATGTTCACAATTCACAGGCGAGTTCCATAGCGTTTTAATATTTGCTCATCTCCGAGTGGTCCAGGAGGAACAAACAAATTCATAACGATACCTTCAGGACTCCTTCACTATCAGACTGGATTATAACACTTTTATTATTTTAAAAATTCATTCCAAACTATAAACCTAGAATACCCTAGTAGCCTAAACACGAGCTCATATCTGAATCAAAAGTTGAAGTATCGTCGTCTACATAAACCTAACTTTAATTGTATATTATTACCACCTTTGTAGTTATTATACCTTTTGATTATTGTGTCTAGAACAATGACAATAGCAATAATATAATTGTAAATAATTATATCATATTAAATTAATATATACCAAGAAAATAATTCTCAGTCATAATGATCTGGCTTAAGATAATAATAATAATAATTATTATTAATAGTAAAATTTAAAATTACTAATTATCTGATGAAATAATGAACACGAACATTTCACTATAATATACAATAATATACTAAGTAAATTAATTACCCGTATAGTCTTTAACACAAACCGTGTTTTAATTAGTATCACCAAAACGGTTTTCCACGAGTCCATAGAAGAATAAGAGTATTTGAATTGAAATTTTAACAATAGAGTTGTTAAAAGCTGTATATTTTATACAACTATGTATATATTATACTTAAAATGATAAAATGTGCTGTAATCTAAATCGATTAAATTATTAAGTTTAAGTGTACTGCAGTGTGAACTATATTAATACATTTTATAGTTATTATTACTCACGGTGTATGCATGGATTTAAAAAAAAAAAACAAAAAAATACTAACCGAATAATTTTCCTATAAATTAATGTATACTAATAATATTATAATAATATCACATTCCGCGATGACGTATAATATTACGCGTACCTGTTTTCATTTATCAAAGCTCGTTAAGTTAAAACCGTTGCAATTGAATTTATAACGCGGAGAATATCGCGTCGTTTTTACAACAGAATGATTTATTTTATATCTTTTATAATACTGGAAGTCATTGTTATGTGACGAGTTTCTAAGAGGACAGCCGAAGAAAGTCGGGTGTTCTTTATGGCTTTTGTGCAAAGTGTCAAGGACACATTTTTCGTCCAACGGAGCATTATAATATATTTGATTTACATTTTTTCTATCAGCGATCTAAAACTTTCTACCATATTTATTTTTATGGTAATAGTAATAGTGTATCTCTCAGTCGAAAAGAAACACATTCGAAAGATAGATGGTCTGGGACGCGTCTACATTTCACATTATTATTTCAATTACCTATATTCTACGCGTAAGAAAATCGAACGATTTATACATTTGGGTTAAAATAGTTGTTTTATGCGACGAATTGTGAATAATAATTACATTGATTTAGCACTATTGTAGATTCTTTTTTTAGTCAAATAAACAATATTAAAAGTGGCACGTATAATATCTCGTGAGACGTGTACGTTATGTATGTATGTTATTCTTAATATATATTTACCACTGACTAGTATAAAAACTAAAAAGAGACCTCCGCCACGACGTCCTTTGGCAAGTCTTCTATCTCGTCGGCGGCTAGCGCCGGTTCGTCTTCTACCACCACTCCGATGTCGGATGCGGACGAGATAGACGACTTGCCAAAAGACGTCGTGGTACAAGACGACTTAGTGAAGGACATCGAGGAAGAAGATGACTTCGAGAAGGATTTCGCGGGGAAAGACGATGTAGCGAAGGAAGCCATAATGCCGGTCAAGTGCCAAGAGGTAAGAAACACGGTCGAAGAATTGGTCGGATGGCTTGACCTGAAGTAACGCGAGCAGTACTAGTAACTCCACACCCACCACGAGTCACACGGTGGAGAGGCATGAGGAGTGGCGAAGGACATCGTGGTAGAATATGACTTGGCGAAGAAATTGTCATAATGCCTGTTAAGGCGTTGCCGGTAGTGGAGTTATAGGCGGCGACCCGTTGCCACCAGCAAACAGAGAATCCTCCGACACATCGACCAAATCCATTTGCTCATTAGGTTCGTCTACAGTCACATCTCCCTCCACGTTGTCGTTAGTTTCGTTTAGTTTTTCCTCCACGGGGTCGTGTATTATAGTTGAGATTATGCGATCAATAACCAGTTCTGTAACCATATTGCGTATACGCTCATCCAACCATACTAACGGCTTAGCCATATTTCGTAATCGTTGGATATTGAACAACTATAATGATATAATAGTATGTTCGGTCTTTGGTGCCTGAATATTGTAAATGAATTGTTTTCAGATTTTGTCCTAAACCGTTTTCGATACATTAAAATATCACACAGACGACGTAGTTTTTTTACTAGTTAGCAAGTACAAGGCGGAGGCGGTGGGGATCGTTACGTTATTATTCTATTCGGCTTGAGTCAGTTGGATTTAGGGGCCGTTTATTTTTCCGAAGACCACTTTTATTATTATTTTTATTGATTTGCTAGCTACACCCATGCAAAAGTGTTTCGTTTTACATTCTGCTTTTGCGTGCCCACTCGTTTTATACTTTTAAAATAGTTGAAGTCTTTTATACGCTAAGCGGAGCGATGAATATGTTGCGATTCTACAATGGTATTGTGTACAACGTCTTACAATAGACGAAATACTCCAATCTTCAACATTTAGGGTGATTTACTATTGATTTTGTCGATAAATTATAACATACGTCACACACACACACACACACACACACACACACACACACACACAAATGTACAACTCACAAGGTTTTGGGTTTTCTTACAGCAGTAGTTTTCAAGTTTGTAAAACGTGCTCGGCGTTATATTTTATTCACAACAAATTATATTGTTTTCCGTAAAAACGTATCGCAAAAGAACACATTTTATTGTTATATCAAACCACGCCCGCGATCCGTTTCTTCGTGATGTTCTACTGCATTTCTACGCGTAGGTCGCATAAAATTAAAGCTTTCTCTACGTTATTATGGCGATTTTGAAACGATAACTGATAAACATAATAGTGTGCGAGTACACAACTCATTCTTTTTGCGTCCGTACGTCATAAAAACGAAACCAATGCAGTTTTCACGTCGATACACGCGTAGTACTATGGCACGCCTACGAGTGGCATTTTATAACAGCACTTATCGACAAGAGCGTTTGAGAGGGAGTACAGGGGAAGGACTATGGTTTTTTTTTAAAAAGATTGACTTTTGATTTGTACCTATACCAGATGGTGGTAGAGTTGAAAATCGAAACTAGAATACATTTTGTTACATATTAGTATATTACACATTACAAGACGTGTTAAAGGTAATCAAATATTTTAAAATACTGCGGAATGTTTTAAAACCAACTGGAGAAGTGGTTATAAAATGTTAGCGGTGTCTTGTAATAAATATAACATGTAATTATTGACATAGGCACCTAATATCTAATTTTAAATAGAATTAATAAAATATAAATTTAAAAATAACTTAATACCTAAACATAACTGTACACCTAAGAGGTAATATAATTCCTTTAGTATAGAAATTATAATTTTAAATATTACGATGCTGATTTCAGAAACTATTTTATCTCGAGCATCCAGAGTCAGAAAGTCACATACGCAGTCAGTGCCTAAGTATAATATATAGAACACATATTAATAATTAATTAAAATGAAAGATTATTTCTAGTTCGGTCCCGATTTCAAAAACGCATTCGCTTAAAACCTTAAAATTCAGAAAATGTTGAATAAAGCTTGAATCTGATGGAAATTTATTCGACTATAACTCAATACAATTTTTCATTCGATAAAGTGGTAAAAAAGGTACCCATAGTGTTAAGAATATTTTGTGTTAAAAACAATCAAACTTTGTTGGTTTTCTTCTAGGTATATTGCTTAAATACTGCAGTAGCTAAAACAATAACTTATTATCGCTCGAGCATACATTAAGATGTTTTTAACAGTATTCAATACACTCGTATATTTTGCATACCTACTATATATATATATATAATATTATAATAGAATAACTAGTTCATCGTAACACTGCTGGCAGGTTTTATTGATATATATATATATATATTATTTTCAAAAGGAACAATTTAATATTCGTATTCTCCCGTAGGCCCCGGACGCCTCTGCTCATCAATAGTGCGGGTACATACAATCGAATCGTCCGAGATTTGTCGAAGATCAAACGAATATTATCTATAAAGCACAGAATAGCGGGCATATTAATTATTTTAATATACTAAAATATAATATTATACAATATTTCGGTCGTTCGCTTAGTAGTATTATCGTGTAATTTGCGTGCGCGTGTAACGAGAGCGTCCGAGGAAACGATTTACGAGCGCTCGGGAAATATTTTTCGTTTTTTCTCCGTCCGTCCGTCCGCCGCGGCCGCCGGCCAGACACGACTGCCGAAAGTTTACAGATTTATACGTCCGTTCGGAACACTGCAGTGGCGTTTTAAAATGCCAATACGATATACCTAGACTTTGACTTTTGCTGCAGTCACATATTTTATCTTCTGTCCTCGTCCTCCTCCGCGCAGTCTCCTCGCAATTCTGCCGGGCCGCGATAAGCAGCAATATGCGAGGTTCGATTGCATATATTATATACATACACAACGAGACTCTCTCGACGGCTCTTGTTTTATGTGTACACAACGACGACGACGACGACGATAATAATATAATATATATACTTAACGCTTCGTCTGCGCGTATTTGGGTGATACGCTGATATTCGGTCGCTGGCGGGCACCGCGGGCAACTTTGTTCGCGTAAGCTCCGAACGGGAAAAGTAGTTGCCTGTAAAAAAAAAAAAAAAACTTTACCCGACTCGGGTGAACGGATTTATATCGTATAATATACGTAATATATTATTCGGTATTCGGTGCTAAATGCCAAATGTCTGATAGTATAAAAATGTATATACTCGTATGTAGATAGCGAGAGACAGAAAGTAACTCAAACCGCCCGATTCTGGAAAATCTCGGACGACCACATCATTACATACGATAGTACGACCGTAAAAAAAAATTATATTATGTTTTGTTCACACTGTTGATTTTGCAGACGTTCCGAAATTATTTCAATATCGAAACGGCAGCCGACACCTATCTATAATATGTATTTGAAATGTTTTTGAATAATTGTGATTGCAGAATTTTGGCTAGATAATAATATTATCACGAATGATAAAAATATAATATTTGACACTGTTTAAAAATCTCAAAACTCCGGATAAAACATAATATTATTATTGTTGATGTTAATGATTTTCTAGTTTACTATAGTCGGTTAATCGGCAATATTATTAATAAACGTTAACGTTGACGATCGACGATACGAGATACAAACATTACAAAATAATATGTCAGATGAACATTTTGGGCCGCTTACCCGTCGAAGCTAATGCGATGACACAACATTTAAATAACGTCACGTCATTCAAATAAGTCGATTGAAAGTGCAGAAACGTAAAGAGTCTTATTACTCAATGCGCCGTATTTGATATAATATATAAGCCTGCAAAGTTGGTCGTATAGCCTACGGGCTTACGGTATATTAATATCACAATAATACAGCTCCAGATATTATATTATGATGTCTATCGTTTAAAATATTCAAAAATATGTAAAATAAAACTTTAATTTATGAACGGTTGTGAATTAAATCAGTTTTGTATTTCACTAATTACAATTGCTGAATACGATCGATTGATATGCTAAATCACCTGCAGCTCTGTGTTGTTTATTGTATAGGACGATTTTATTTTCTCAGTCGGGCATTTAATAGACATACATTAATTTATACTGTTTCCTAATAATATTATAATAATGATGACAATTTCGTAATATTATAATAGATATGATAACATTTATCGAACAATAACCAAAAAAAAAACTGTCTTAAAGAGTGTGAAAAAATGTATTCGCATAATGTCCGTATAAGATATTTCAATATGGTTGACAATAATTATTATTCAGTAATCACACTGTGTATTTACTTTTGAATATTAAGATTAAAGTCCAAAATAAATTAATATATTTCTTTGTTTACCACTTTCGCATTTCAAATATTTGATTATACTCTTATAAATATTTGATATTTGATACTCTGTGCGGTGTTTTATGCATAATATAAGTTAAATCTATCACTCCGTATATTAACCTGCACGGATTAGAATCACTATTATGATAATTTAAACGATTATACTATAGGTACAGCATTCACATTTACTGATTTTCATTTCCAACATTTTACGATTTAATTTGCATAAATTAAGTATAATATTATAATATTAGATATTAATTGTTTTCGCTATCTATAGCCCCATTTGATATCATAATATTCTGGATCTAATAGCCAAAAGGTAGTTTGTGCGCTGCGATAACGAAGATACAACAAAAGTAAACGTATCTGTAGAATATAATATAACTAATGAATGGACTTAATTTGTTGAGTAAAAAATAAAAAAATACTTAGTTTGTTTCACAAATCGTATTTATATAGATAATATATACATATCGTTTCGTTTTACGTGTTTTACACAGACAAAACGAGGATTTAGAATGATTAATGTAATGTTAACGATTTGAAATATAAATGCATTTCCATTTAAAAAAAATGTATATAAATAAATAAGAGAAAAACAGAATGCAAATAAAAATAATTTTAAAGTTTCAAGATTCGTTTATGCGTTCTCGTTGTACTCCAGGAATGCGCGAGGACGGAAAGTCCTTGATAATAAATTAAAGTAGTTTAAATATGCAAAAATATGCCAAATAAAATGTTTCGTTTACTTTTCTTACGCTTTTAGAACGGATTTGAGATTAAACGCCGTAAGACGAACAAAACCAAAAACACTATCGCTTAAAATAATATACGTCGTATAGGTACCGCCATCAATATTATTATGTGTACACATAATTGGTGGGTATTTTTGTGTAGGTTTGTTCCACAACGACGTTTCGGGATGGGGGGGGGGGGTGGAGACGAGTTTACCGAAAACTCGGGGATTATTTGGACGGAGGTTTTACTCGGATCAGAGACACGGAGTACTTGTGGACTCTATACAATTGCGGCGGCGGGGGCTAGTAGAAAAACGTGTCTGCGTCGAGTCGGGGGGAGACTTTTTGGCGTCGACGCAGTTTTAAAACAGCCATTGTCGGCGGCGGCGGAGAGCTCTTCAAAGACGCGAAACAATAATAACACACAATGGACCGGAAACGGGCTGGTAATAATAATAATTCGGAGAATGACGCCGACGCCGCCGATTCCGCCACTGCCGCGATGAGATTTTCGCAAGCTCCGCGAAAAATAACTCCATAATACGCTTGGCGTCTCCGAGGGGGGGGGGGCGACGTGTGAAGGGTGCCCGGGAAATATTTTATACATAGATATAATATTTTAATATTTGGGTGGAAAATACGTACAACCATATAATATAATTTAATGTTATCAATATCAAATTATCGTGTATATAAGTACTTAAGTGCTTTACTGGGTGATTTATTAACGGGGCACTCCAGCCCCAATTTTTTCTTGAATTCATTCAAATGTTGATTCTTAGAATCTTTAGAATCTCAGATTTTTAAATACACTTAGAGACCACATTTTAAAAAGTCTCAAATTGTTCATACTACTCGAGTAGTATCCTGCGATAACGCATATTATAGGTATCCATTTTTCAAATTTAAACCACCCACCTTTTTCACTGTAAATTTGAAACTTTGTATGTATCTTATTCAATATTCGGACGAGTAGTTTTGGAGTTATTTAACTTTGTGCATACTGATAATAATATACCTATAATAATATGGACATGTAAAATGTATGAGCTATGGTGATTTGAAAACGTTAGTTATTTAAAAGATTAATCTAACAAAGTTTATAATATTTTAAAATGGTGCAAGTGTAATAAACACCGGATCTAATGAATTAAATCACTAAAATTATCGACCAAATAATATGCAGTAAAAAAGGAAAGTTTTCATTTTAAAAACATAATTTTGTATCTCCGCGGAAACTCCTAAGTATTATAAAAAATATCAAGAATTTGAAATTATAGTATTTAAATGTGTTCCAAAAAACAGAATTTGAATACATTCATTGTTAAATGATAAAATGAGATTAGCACGCTCGATGAATCATCTTGTATACGTATTTTTTTAGCGGTCAAATAAATGTTGAATCTGTAAGTATTATTCTCGGACACTTTTCTGTTAAATTCTCGGTAAAAAGGACACGGGTTGCCCTTTTTCCTCGCAGTGAGTTAAGGCAAGCGGATAGGTATTATAATAATTTATGACGAAGGAAAAGTCGCTATAACAGCATATTTATATTTTATGTTTGTTATAGGCTCTTCCCAAAACGAAACGAAAAGACACTTTATAAATACGCGTATAATATAATGTGATATAATTATTATGACGTCCCGGAAGTATTTAGTATCTTCACGGAAAACCAATATAATTGAAATAAAGTTTTTTAACAGAAGTTCGTGAGAAAATTCCAATTTAATGACAACAATTTTAAATGTTTTTTACCCATTTGAATTTTTACATTTTTAGTTTTCTTTTTTTCTTTTGAAATATATGACATTAAATGGGAGTTTTTGTACATATTTTATTTACTGTTGAAAAAAACATATTTTAACATACCTACTAATCGATTTTTACGAAGATACTTTGGTGTGGTATTAAAATTTTGAGATTTGCTGTAAAATACAATTTATAAACGACCGTGTAACCGTTTGTCAACGAATTTTATAACATTAATAAATTAATTTTATGATGTCTTATCACTGACTGATGGTTCCGATGGTGACTAGAGATTCTGTCAGCATAAAATATTTGTCTATCGCATTCATTTGTTTTAAAAACAAACGTTTATGGACTGTGAAATTAAATTTACTTAAAAAAAAACCAATTCAATATTATAATATACTGTTTATTACAATAATTATACATAAATATAATATTATATTATACAGTATTATTGCGAAGTAAGATCGATTTTTATTTTTATTTTTTCAATGTAGGTAGGTAGGTATTATATAAACGATATTATATTATATATATCATACCCTGCACTAGATTCGCAAATATTATATAAATACAAATTATACGTTTGATTGACAATCACACTGAATATAATATAAATATTGTTTTTATTATTTTTTACTGTGTTCTGTGTTTTTTCCCCGAGTATTATTCTAGCATTCGTAAATTGTATACCGTTAAAGTGTGTGTGTGTGTGTGTGTACTTTAAGCACTACTATATAAACAATACGGTACTATAAACAATGAATGAGTGACACGAAATAAATAAATATCTTACACGAATAATATATATTGCGATAAAATATGTACAGTAATAGTGCAGACGCAACGTAATATATTATATAATATTATGACGATTATATTATTATGTCGTAATATTATTGTCACGAGGTTTATGAATTGTATGATAATTCTATAATATAATACGTATAGCGCTAAACACATTTTTATGTTTTCCGATTTTTATTGTTATATACGTGAAAATGTCAATCACAGAGTTTCGATATCAAGGACGTAATCAGTCAACTTTTTCCGAACCAGCGGATCAATAATAATCTGATAAATATTTTTATGTAAAAGGTCTCGAAGAAAGAATACTGTCAAAACACAGTACCGTAACAAGCACGAAATATATTATAATAATAATATGTAAAAATCGAATAAAAAACTTACTAGAATATATTAGACTCATTAAAAATTATTTTTTTGAAAAAACATCTCAAACTCGACCATAACACCGTTCCAATATACACATTATAATTATAGGCAGTCAATTTATCGCTATTTTGCGAGACCAGAAAAGTACGTTAGACTTTCAGACGTAAATTAAATACATTAAATAATTGTATTATAATTGCGATTTTAATTACTAATTTACTCTTACAAATTGATTTTAAATTGGCGTTAGTGGTATAATATTCAATGAACCTTGAATGATTAATACACTCTCAAATTTTAAATATATTATTAGGTACTCACAATCTAATCGTATTAATTTGACAATATACAGTTATATATTTTATATCAAAGCTGAAAAACCTTTCAACTCCACTTTATATAATTTGTCGAAATCGTGTCGACTGTTTGCAACGGTGAATTTGAAATTTTCAAGTGTATTATATTTTTAAAGGATAAACGTCGTATATCTACCGAAAAAAAAACATAAGAGGAAAATCATCTAAAGCAATATTGGTTGTGAGTTTATAGAACTTGTTCTGATGATTTTCCGAAAATCACATTTTTTAAACGACATCGGAATACATCATAAAATTATATTTTGAAAGAATTACTTACATCTCATGTACGTCTGTGGTGTAATAGAATATCTTTACTTCAAGATTAATTCACGAAAACTTCACGAAGACAGTCCAAATTTTATCTTTAATAGGTTTAAAATTAATTCGATTAATTACCAAAATCTCATATTATACTAAACACATCAAACTAACCGCAATTTCTATGAGCCAAAACCAGAAAACTTAAATATATTGTGTATACAATTATGTTCTATATATTTGTGTTTTTCGGTATATTATTTTGATTGCGATTTTGCACAACATTTTAAACCATAAGACGTATACTTTTATATTTTATTTGAACAGTCAGTTTATTGTTGTACATTATAACAAATATGTGTACGTTTCCAGTGTGCAGGATGTACACGATAGTCGATAAGTCATTTTAATTACAGAGATAAAAAAAAAAACCTAACTAAATCCCATTGAAGTCGTGATTTTCAAAAATAATTCAGGGACAACTAGGTCTGAATAAATATTAGAATACTTTCTATTTTTTGCTTCAAGTTTGGTAATTTGAATTCACATATTTTATAAACATTGTACTTAGCCAATAGATTCTAATTATAGTTCCAATTAGCCGAATGTAAATATATTTCATCACAAATGTAATATTTTTTGCTTAGTAAATTAGGATAACAGATTTATGAAAAATAAAAAATTACTGTACAATTATTGAAATATGACTTTTTTTTAGAAATTTAAGACTTAGCCCCTAAGTGATGTATCACGATTCTGATATTGTGAAGCGAAAAAAAATCGCATTAACCGTTTGACAAAACAAACAACCCAAATTACTGTACAAAAAGTCCACTATCGTAATTGTATAACCAGAATTTTTACTTGTTTGCCAACTCTAATAATACATCTAACGTAACTTAAAATATACTGTAACAACATTAAAAAGATACGAGTTTTACCAAAAATAATAGTTATTGCACGGATAATTTTTTCATTTATCGTGAACAAAAATAATTTGATTCTTATATTAATGGTGGATGTATACTATTATTATTATTGCAGCTTGAGGGGAGGGGGGGGGCTGATCCTAGTGAAAACGTTTTTTTTCTTTCATTTTTGTGGAGTTGGATTAAGTCATAATGTGTATCAGGATTGCAATCTTTTAATTAATTTCTCCAATCTTTTAAACCATTATGACGATCGACTAGAATACAATAATAATTATAGTTTTCAGTGGTAAGAAAACATTTAACAATCAACGGATTTGTTATTATAAATATTATAATAATATACAATAATATAATATACTGCTACATAAGACATTACATTTCTGAAGTCACCATAAATTAATTGCGTTTGTAAAAACCAGACCAGAAGACTCGATTATTTTTTACAGTTTAATTGTAAACCCTAATGTTTTGAACCCATTTTCTAAAACCGTCTAGAAAACCACACTATATTTGCATACACGAGGACCCGAATAATATTATAATATTTGATCCTTTTTTCTCATCGCCCTAGTCATAATGTGATATTATATATTATGTTCGTCGGTGCATATTAAATTTAGATCAGTCGCTTGTCGCTATAAATGTGTATTTTAGTCTTTGGAAAAAAAAAACAACGTAAGTCAAAACATACATTTCACGTGTCAAAAACCTGTGTGTTTATTTTACCGCACGTCGCTTTGCCGCCCGGAGAGTTTCGTTGACGTCGACTAATTTTGAAAGCTCAATGAAAACCTTTCGCGTTTTGCATTTTTTATTCATAATATTTGAACGGATAAGTGAAACGTAAAACGAGAAATCTAAATTTACGCGCTCGCCGCCGGCCCGGGGACACACACATTAATATTACATAATATGCATAATGCGCGATGTCAAAATAATAACGAGTCGTTGATGATTTCAAACACTTCGATGGCCTCATGATTGATTCATCGGATTGGCGAGGAATTTTTTGAAAGAGACCGTTCGTTGTCAATACCGAACCACCGTTGCAAATGAGACCACAAAAAGTCGTTTTCGTTCGATTAAAACGGTTTGGCAAAATCACACGGCGTATAATGATACTAATAATAATATGTAGTAATAATTAAATCGTTGCCGATTATTAAGACGGTGATGATGATGATGATGATGATGATGACGATGGCTGCTTAAATCCACGGTTATATGACACGGCAGTCATGACCATAAGTTTGTATTATTACATTGAATATTTTGAAAAAAAATCACACAATAACGACACTTGAAAAAGTAACATCTTTCAAACAAATTGTGATTATGTTTTTAAAAGTGAAATATCGATAGTGCTAATATTTGAGGTTAGTGCGAGTTTACATATAATATGCGTGCGTATATAAGCAGGACACTGCAGTTTTAAATACAAGAAATTTGGTGTTGGTATCGCTGCAATTGCTAAAACACAATATTTTATCACTATAATAATAATATGATTGTTAGATTTTCCATCGATTGTCAAACGATTTAAAAGCGTTTATTGCTATTTTGCTTTGTCGCAATGACACAATAAGATAACAGAAATTGCGTTTTTTCCCAATCTTTTTTGATACCGATCATATTTTAAAATATGTTCAAACATTTTGGTTGATCAAAATAAATTAAATTACATAAATATTACCTATTTAAACTTATATTGATTTAATTTATTGTATAAATTATTATTTAATTTATTCGATGGCCTGATCTCGAACGAAATATGAATCTCAAACTCCCAAAGCGTGCATTTCAGAATTTGTTTGATAATTTAAATGCAATTTTAATATTTTTGTCAGTCAACACGTGATCAGGCAAAATTATTCGACCGACATAATATTAAACACGAGCATAAAACGTATAAATATACTTACAGTTTATCAATGCGCAGTATGGGCTTGCGTCATGTAGAAAGAGAGAGGGAGAGAGAGAGAGAGAGAGAGAGAGAGAGTCATAAATCACATTCTCCTCCACGTCGGTGTTCGAAAACCTCATCTTCCGGTCTGCATATAATCGTTTTTGAACGGTCAAACTCGAAATCACGAATGACGAATTGACGACCAATGTCATCTCGCATACCATAATATTATTCATTTAACGCAACACGAGCGTGTTAAACGCATAACTATTCGTAACATATTGCGGTGAAGAACGATCAGACACCGTTTACCCTTATCAAATACCGTACGCTTGTCGACATTTTTCGCAAAGACGGTCTGTGTACGAAATAAAATACGGTTTGTGAAATAAACGCGATCGGCAACGATGTGTTATGACGATATCGTGTCGGGTTAAAATCTTTATCTTCCCGGGAAATTGAATTATCAAAGACAATACGTTATGACATTACACGCTAGTCAATCGACCGTTCTGGAAAGTGGACACTATAAAATATATAATATAAAGGTAAATGATTTCTCCTAATATTATAATATTACGTAACAAACAAACACGTTCATTATCATTAGGTACACGCGTAAACCGTTTTATATAGTTATTATACGAGTAGCGAGTATGTATGTATGTATGTAGCAAGTATGTTATATATAACGTTCAGTAGTTCATTTTGTTCGGGAGACCCCACCCAGACGCATTTCAATGGACTTCGTAGAAATGATTTCTGGAAAAAAAACAATATCTAATCAAATAATTTAAATTATATTTGTGACGAGACCACGAAAAGCTTGGTCTTAGTCTTTAGTTGTTCACTAAGATTGTATTAAACATATAATATACAATATTATCCTAAGATTCGGTACGAAATTATTATAAAACTCATCTTATGTATTCCAGTTAGGTAGTGACTATTTTTAAATAGATAGCACTGGAGACGAGAAACGTGCTTTTGGTGTGGCTGGAGCGAATGAAAACCTTAAGTCACGGCCGTGGACGGCTGTTGCCGGTACACCTGATGCAGGAACCGTAGTAGCCCTCGCCGACCAACGAAATCTGAAAACTTGATGGAAAGCTATTTTTCTTTTCCTTTTTTTTTATCAAAGGGTTTCACATTCGATGCACGTAATCCGAAACATATAGTGTGGTTGATGTCCTCGAATTTCCGACGAACCTATAGTCATCAGAACGGTTTGCGTTCTCTCTCCTCTTTTCTCACGCACGAACACAGTATATATTATCTCACCCCCCTCCCCCTTATCGTGAACGCACACACACACACACACACACACACACACAGACAATTCTACACAACGATATTCTCACGAGCCAGTACATATTTCTCACCGAACCGTAATCCGAATAGTATAATAATATGTTATGCATTAAAAAGGCCGAAATGATAATCTACTGTTGCGCTCGGCCGTGTTTTAAAAATAAAATAAACGAAAAAATAAGTGTTATTAAACGTGTTTCAGAGTAGTAAAAAAAGTAAAGACCGACGGTAATTCGTAAATCATGCGGCTGCTATAATGAATGATCCAAATAATTATTATTATGTTCATAGAATAAATTGCATAGTACAAAATAGGAAACCGTCACAATAATATTCTTATCAATATTGTATGAAAAGAAAATAATATATCAAGAGAGGTTTCTATTCTGGACTCTTTACTTTGACCGAAGAGAGTAGAAACATTTATTCAGTCTTACACACGCGCGTTTTAACCTCAGATTTGAACGTGAAACTTTTAAATAAACTCAAAGAAAGAGTTTTCAACTACAGTTTGTCGATGAATACACCTTCGAAACGACTTAATACTTTAAGAGGAACCTTTTTTTCGTACCGGCCATTGGGACCATTTTTTTTTTGTCGGTATTTATTATTATAGCTTTTATTCATGCTTTACAATAATAATAACAATAATATAAAATTACGGTAACACGGCGTCTCGGGTAGGCGATTTAGCTACACCGACGTCGTGGGTACGCTCTTCCGAGTCTGAAGTGCTCCGGACACGGTGTAATATAATGGTTGCGAGCTTGTAAAATATAGTACAGTCAAAATACGAAATGCCGATAAGTGATGACTCAATAATTCAAGTCGAAAAAACGTACAGGTTTATACTTATATAAGATCAAATGTCTGGTAAACGCGAGTTTCCTCTTGGTTCGCGTAAACATAATTATTAATTACCTACCTACCTACCGTCTTCTATATAGGTAACGAAAATAAATGGCGGCGTGCGTGTGTGTGTGTGTGTGTTTCGTTTGTTTGTACAATAACGTTCGACGGCAAACCGCCTGTAAACTCCGCTCCGTTACGATACCCACGAGCGCCATGTATATGACAGTCGACGTAATGCTCAAAGCTCGCGGGAAGACTTTATTATGATATGTCTCGTGCACAAAGGCCCGATTAACTTCCTGATTATCTTATAGTAATTATTATTGGTTTCGAACCAAAATATGTGTACCCCCTTTGGTGTTTTATTATACCGCGGATCGACAGAGTGGGCGGGTGTCGGTAGAGTGGGAAGGGGTTCTCTCGTATTATCGTTACGTATATAGACGTTAACGATAAGTCACGGCGTTCTAAGCCAGAACTCGCGAGTCCTGTGCACTCCTGTTGAACGGTAGAATGTTATAATAATATTATAGGTTAATTTGAGAGAAAATAATTCCAGTGAAATATCGACTCCATTACTCAACTCCTTTCCGCGTGCCGCGATCGTCGAAGAACTTGATAAATATTATGTAAACGCAAGTCATAATAATATTTAAGTACAGTATTATACGCGTTCAGTTTTGTAGTAAAAGTTTTGAAGTCGTTAATAAACATTTTTTCAATAATAAATAATAGTATTGTTGAGTGATGCATATTTCGAGTGATAAAATACAAGAATAGTGAACTATTTAATTTACTATGATTTTTTTTTTCGACTTAATTAATTCATCAACTGTTTCGACATACTTGTCACTGCTGTGATCTTATAATTGCACGCCGTGCCGAAAAGAAATTCCCACAAAATACGTACAGACATCGACAACGTTTTGTTTATTGAGCGGAGAGAGTTGTTCGGTGTCATTTTTGTCGTTGTCCATAGTACGCCCGTCTCTTCTCTCGCCCCCTGCCATTCGGGTTTCAACGCCTGACACGTAAGCCTTTCGCGGTATCTCGCGGTCTCGCGTTCACCCAGTTTACGGTCGACGGTCCACGTCGTCACCGAGCGCCGTTACCGCGGTAGGGGATGAACCGGGCAGGGTGTTTGTATACGACCACGGATAACCCGTACAAACCATGCGAGCCCGGGGACGAGGACGAGGATACGATCGGAAACGTCGCGACTGAATGCCGTTGTCGCCGCCGCCACCGCTGTAGCTGTCGACGACGTCTCGGGACTTCCGGGGTGGCTCCGCCGGCGCTTTATCGTCGTCGTCGTCGTCGTCGTCGTCGTCGCCGTCGTCCGGATGACCGTTTCGGTCTGCTCGCGAGGGCTGGCTGCAGACGGTCTCGCTCCGTCGGATTTATATGTACAGACAAAGCCATTATATACGATATCTCTGTACATATATATATATACACCTGTTTTTATAGTGTAATGTAGTGCATTGTAGTGTAGCGAGTGGTCGTACCAGAGAGCGGCGGCGGCGGCGTCGGAGTGATTGTGTCAAAAACAATAATATTATTGCGTCCGCGCGTGCGATTGCGACTGCGTATTTGTATATATTATATCGTGTACACGCGTATAATATGTTTTTATTTATTTTATCGTGTCGGTGTTTCGCCTCACGCACGACGAGAACGCAGTCAACAATCGGACCGAAAACATCGTGTGTGCACGCGACTATGCGAGAAGAGATATTTTTGCAGTAATACGCAAGCTTATAATATGATATACGCGTCTATTATAAGGATTTCATAATAATTCATTTTATCGTAATCGCTATTGTTCCGTCCGCACATTGCCATACTCGCGACATTCCGTCAACCGATCGCGGGATCTCGTCTTTGCATTCCGTCATAATATCATTATAATATTATAATTAATATGAGTACACCCGTATTCGACGGTGACGATGTTATTGTCAGATAATACGGCGCGACACCTTATTGTGATTTTATTTTTGGTTACAATGATATAACTACTATAATAGGTACCTAATCAATTGATATTAGCGGACATATTAAAATGTGTTATTTTATTCGTGCAATGTTTTAAAGTAGGTGCCTATTTAGAGTTCAGACGAGTCGCGCCGCGGTCCGACATTTAGCGCGAGGTGTCACTTATCTAAGCTTTAAACAATAATTGTTATTTTAATTATTAGTTCACAACCTTATTTAAAAATCACGTGTGTCGAAATAATCCGAAAAATATTACGTTTTAAGTCGTTGTGAGTGATTAAGAAAGAAAAAAAAACTTAGTAAAAAAGGGAACATCGCGTACGATTAAAAAAAATAATAATAAATATATTGTTCTGCGACGACGACTACAAAATTTGATGTAAAAAAAAAGTTTTCGAAATAATCTGCAGTGTGTGAGCACTTAAACGAATTACCTCGAACGTGTGCGCGCAATGACGTTCTGCAAACCGTATTTTAGACCGCTAATTACGACGGAGACGCGAAAAGAAGTTTTAAACAGCTGTTATGTACATCGCGGGTACCATTTCGCGTATAATTATTTGAGCACAACGGTAAAATACGTAATATTTACGGTCGCACTGTCTGTCGCTCTGTAGCAATTTCGACGTCGTCCGTATAACGATATATGGCGCCGCCGCCGCTCGTATTCATAAATATAACGAATATCGGTATGACGCGCGAGCATTACAGACATGTTTCGTTCTGTTTTTTTTTTCAAACTGTTAAAATCTTCTTGGGCAATCATAATTAAAAATAACTATTTAATCCCGCCGTTTCACGAGGCAAAGTAATGCGTACGAGCGGCCGCGGCTGTCACGCGTAAACGTTCGAAGTGTTTAGCGCAGCACGACAATAATAATTAAAGAAAAAATATATTATTTCAACACGTCATATTCTTTTACGCAAACGATAAAATATAATAACTTAACACGGAATAATATTATAATTATAAATGTATTATTTTTTTTCCACCCCGTTCACGTTCTAGGACGATATTATATTGTATTATATCTGATTGTGTGCGGTTTAAAATATGCGCACGCTGTAACCATCGCACGTTTTTAATATAATATATGCATTATTCGTAGAATCCAAAATATCATTAGAAATCGTATTTTTGTTTTTCGAGTCTAATTGAACCGTGTGTATTATTATTTACAACGGCGTATTGTTAACCGTGTTACGGAGTATCATATGTAAATTTATACAATTAACAACACAAAATTCGTGTTTGTGTTGCTGCTAGAGACTACGTAATAATATAATGCGGTATGCGTTGTATTCTCGTCGTTTCGGTATACACTCTGGATCGTTGGTATATTATATTATATTATTATAATATATTTAGTCGGTCGTAATGAAACTTATGGAGTGGGGAAAAAAACCGAATACGCGTTTTAAGTACACGACTCGCGTTTATCCGAGCTTACCGCACACGCGAACAGATTATATTATAATAAGTACGTTTAAAGGAATGTGATATAAATGTATTATTCTTGATCGAAAAAAAAAATATTCATTTTACTTTCTAACCATACACTCCGACATTAACCAGTAAGTAGACGGAGACTCAATGCCGTGTTTAAGTGGAGCACGCGGGTGACGCATCACCGTCTGAATAGGGGTCGGCACTCCTAGAAATATTATTAAAAAAGGTGAAATTTCCCGACTTTTTCGGGAATTCATGAGAACTACCAAAAATTGCCAAAAACGTCGATTTTTTCAGTTATTATTATAGACAGTCCGCGTCTCTTGATTCGTGTATTTTTTTTACACATGTATTAATAGTTTAACTCTATTGTTTTATATATTTACAAGTTTTAAAATGTCTTATACAATTTTACTATTGTACGGGATAGCTGTTATTCGTCATAAGGTAGGTTAATATTTTTTAACAGAAAAAAAGAAATTTTATTCAGAGTTAAGTACCTATACGGCTGTATGAAATACTACTCGACTACTAATGAAACCCTTAACCCAAAGTAGTTTTGAGATTCCCGGAAGAATGAGGAAATACAAAAAAAAAGTCGAAAAAAAGTCATACAAATGTTGTGTTCATTGTTCATTGTGTATCGCAATAGGTACTAGGAAGGCCAATATCCATAGTACATAGAAAACTGTTTATTTTCTCTATTCACTAGTTAAAAACTATAATATGGACATGGGACGTCTTGGGTGTATACTGTACAGATAAAATCTTTATTGATAAGTCCAACCATTATTGTAATTCGTAATTATTAATTCGTATTGCATAACTTTATAATTTTTAATAGTGAGATTTTGATTTGACTCAATTTAATATTGTTTAAAATATTAAGGAATAAAAATAATGATAATTTTTTTATAAATAGCATTAAATTTAAATATAACTATTATTAACAGTTATGACATATTTGTTGGATTAAAGTATTTTCATATCTCATTCATTGTTTCTGTTATTTACAATGTTTATTATTTTGTATTAAAGTTATAGAAAGTTCAGAAAATTGTAATGTAACTCATTCTTATCCACCAATATAGCATTGGTTCAGCCAATACAAGTTCATAGTATAATTAATATTATAATGACATATCCCAATAGTTGAAATCTAATTTTTTTTATATTTTAAGCAATATAAGTGATTTTTTAAATGGAAATTCAGCAAATTACTTAATAATTTGAACGAAATAATCCATTATTTAGCATTATTGTGGGTAAACTTTGATTACCGTGAATTCCCACAAATTCCCGGGAATTGCCATCCCTGCTCATTTCCGAAAATATCAAATTAAATTTTTTATGATTTAACTGATTTATTTACAGCTATCAAGCCCGCAGTTATGGATGATTGTTATTAAAAAAAAAATGTATATCTCAAATAAGTTAGTTCAATTTTAACTTCTTTAACAATATAGTAACAAGGTATTCAAAGAAATAAATTGCTCGAAATTTACTAATTAAAATAAACACCACTGAGGTTGATGTAAATATTGTTATAAAAGTTATATTATGTTTATATATATAGTACCTAGTATATAAAATATAACTCATATTATTACTCGTAGTATTAATTTATTACGTCGCAAAAACTAACGGGATCGCGTATTTAATATATATATATACATACGAGTATAAGTATTAAAGTATATTGTGTTCTCGATATTTTTTATAATATGTATATATCGCGTACCTAATCGACGAGAAATTATCCGATCAATTTATAAAAAATAATAATATTTGTGCATCGCCCGTGATCGGATTTTTCGACTTAAATCATCTGAGTATATACGCTTATACACGTATAATATTCATACATATACATATACATATTATGTATTTAGACGTTCAGACGTATATTCATAATAATATATTATAAGTATTTATCGTTTGTATTATTTTTGGCGGGAAGGGGGGACTCGACGAAAACGCGGGCGATTAATTTTATCGCTCGGAATAAAACCGCTGAGGTGGGGTCGCCGCATATATACATGTAGGTTTATATATTATATTATACGCACGGTGACCGGAAAAGTGGCGATAATAATTGAATATCTTTCGGGGGCGCAAACAGTTAAATGCACCACTGTTGCTCTGTTTTGGGGGGGGGGGGTGCTTTATTTATATATACGAGACAACGGTCGGGGTACCGCATCAATTTTCATTATGTCAATATCAAACGCCGTCGCCGGCGATGATGAACTGACGGCGGCGGCGTGAAGAGCACCGGGACACCGGAGCACCGCCGCAGCAGAGGTTTTCTCTCCTCGGACAATTATTATTATTTTTATACCCCGCACGCAAAAATACGGAAGCTAAAAGGCTCTGCCGCGCGCGTTAGGAGTTCATTTATCTTAGCGACCCACCCGCCCACGCGCCCACCCGCTCGCCGAACGCCAATCACTCGCCGCCGCGGTCGGTTGATCGATTGCGCGCCTCGGAAAACGATATCTCTTCGTCACCGTCACCTCCGCCACACACTCTTCTCCCGTACACGATGGTCGTATTATGGCCGTACATAATATTATATAACAATAATAATAATAATATACTTTCCGTCACTAGCTCTTTCGTGTCTCTTTCGCTCTCGCGTACACTGATTCGACGACAAGACTATATGCCGCCGCGGCCTGTGCGATAAAAATTTAATATAACGACGATGACGACGATGATGACGACTATATTATAGAATATAAGACAAGTGTAAGAAACTTCGCGGTATAAGTGGTTAGGCCCTCGCTAAGGAGGTGAGAAAACAAAAAATACGCATTAGATTACATGGTCGAGTTTCGGCGAAGACGTTTTTGAGATCCCGCAGCTTGTGTAGAAGCAAAACGGCACCACTCTTAAGCTCGACACGGCTCGTCTCGAGACACGCGCTTGCCTCTGCGTGACGGTAAAACATAATATATAACATATATGACATGAAAACGTGTAGTCCGTATGCTTTTAGCAGGTTTTTAACGGACTAAAGAGTATTATAAATCGTATAATAATCCTAGAAACCAGTGTTCGGAACGTTCACTAAAAAAATGAACTCGTTCACGTTCACGTTCAGTCCTTAAAAAAGGAACTCGTTCACGTTCACGTTTCTGTTTTTTTAAAACGAACGCGTTCACGTTCTTTCAAAAAATGAACGCTTTCATTGGGTCGTTCATTTATTTTTTTTTACTCTTTTTTTTATTTATCATTTACATACTGTAATAGTAAATAAATAAAACCTATCAACATATACAACTCAACCCAAAAATAAAAATACAATTTAGACGTAAGATTAAGAGCATACACAACTTATAAAGTATCTGAATTATATTTTTAATACCGACACCGCTACATGTCAATTTCACGTATTTAATTTTTTTTATTCTTTATTCAAATTAAATATATCATAGGAATTAAAATGGAAAATATTAATATATTTTATAAATATATTTATTAAATGGTAAATAAATTGAACGTCTTAAAAATCGATCAAGTTCGTTAAAAATATAAACGTCGTTCACATTCAAGTTCTATTTTAATAAAACGAGTGACGTTCACGTATCGTTCACTATATATGAACGTGAACGCGTGAACGTGCGTTCATGAACGACGTTCTTTCCAAACACTACTGGAAACAAACGAGGTGTTGGAAAAAAAAATAAGAAATTTAACCGCATAGGTACCTATATAGTTTCGATCGCCTTTAACCACACGAACGCTCGCACAAATACTTTTGGGCCCCCGACGAACCACAGGTCCACGCTGTCGACTGTCACTTCATAATATTATCATGACGACCTCTGGCGTTATTTTTACGGATCCAAACTCTATTAATAATACACATAATTATTATTTACCTTGACATTACAATACGACGATTTTGTTTTATTTGGTCGACAATGACCATATAATGTAATATAACTAACGTGGGCACTGAAGGTATATATTATTTTATAAGAATCGAACGAACATATTATATTCAGCGTTTTGAATATTTTAAAATGATGAGAACGGAATGATATTAGACAAATTATTTTCACCATCAGCGTTCCATATAACTTATCGTTTTATACGTTTCACCTTACTATGTAACACTACATTATAAACAGTTACGTTTGTTTAAGTCTTATGAATATATTGGAGTACTGCCATTTATAATAATAATAACCATTTTATAATAATAATTATATTGTTTGATATATTTTATACTCAAGTTATAACTGTATAATTTTTTTCTGTTTATATATATAGGTCATAGGTTGTCAAGGTGTATTGAAAATCGATTCATTAAGACTTTTTGGAGTGCGCTTTTTGGCCACCAGGTGAGTTTCCGTCATTACGATAAAATATAAGTTGATGAAGTAATTTAATAAAACAATTTATTATTTTTATTTTGAATTTTATATTCAATTTAGACTTTATTAAATAATATTTGGGATCAAAAAAATAAATTGTAATACTTGTATATTTTATAGTTGTATTATATTTTTCTTAGTACTCTATGCATAGATTGATTAGAATAATTAATATAATATTATAGAATTTGTGAGGGACATGAATGATTCACCAAATAATTAACGGTAATTTGAATGTATCATAAAAACAAAATAATATGTATTGTTTTGTTTTTGAAAAAATTGATGAAAATTTTAAGCAAATTTAAAAATACCATAACGAAATACATCTCGTCTCATCTCGTTTACCCCCGTTATTTTATTAAATCTGAAAGCAACGGTGATTAATGGTCAGAATTCCAAATATTGTTATTCAATAGTTAGTTCAGTATGCGTAAAATAATATAATATTACGCATTGATTGATACAAATTATCATTATGTACACGCATTATTATAATTAATATATACTTTTAACATCATAATGTATAGTTTATAACTACGAAGTATTATAATACCAGATAAATATTCGTTTATATATTTTGTGTGTTATATTTATACGAATCGATTTGATGATTTGAGTACGAGGCCTTGAAAAATCTGAATTATTCTTTACGGCAGTTTTCAAATATCTTAAAACGAAACTTTTGTTAGTAAAAACAATTTTTTTTTACTGCTTGAAAAATGTACGTCACAATTTGTGATTTTAATAGCATAATGGTATTAAACTTATTATATATATACATATATTGTATAGCAGCCAGTCGGTGTACATTGCATACTAATCGAGCTGCAGTTGTATAATATGTCAATCATTTGCATATACTGTATAATATGTTGTATATATATATATATATATATATATAATAAATAAACGTTCGAAAAGCTTATTCATTATCCGTTCAATTATTTACATCGTAATTTTGCTTTATTTCCCATAACGCTATTATGGTAATTTCTCATACGACGAGTTATGATTTAAAATATTAAATAGCTTGTCATTCACGCGTCACGCGTGCATTTCTACGCAAACTATCGGACCGTACAGCAATATGAATTATTCGTCATGTGAAATAATAAACGAAAATCCACGTGTCCAAGACATCTACCGCTACATATTTTGAATATTAAACCACCCGCCGCTCGTTCGAAACTATTACAACGAAAATCGTAGTTTTATTTGTAAAATTATTATTATATTGTTCTATTGTCGAGTGTTGTTTGATCTCCGCCCACCACCGCCAGCCGTCTCACGATATTATGTGATATCCGCGCAACTTATTATAATATAATTCGATTAATAATTGTTTAGCCTATGCAGAACATAATAATCGCGTGTCACGGCGGCGATCAGAAAACATTTGAATATAGATAGGTATATTATATTATTATTTAATATAATAATATATTAGCATAACGCTTAAGTAATTATATGTCTGGGGTGAATATTAAATCTATTTCTTTGACGCGATACGATTTTCTCGGGTGATATTTTTGACTCGAGCTATACTAGTTCGTTACTAAATTTTGTCAGAAAGTGGAAATATTTCCCGACAATTGGAAAAAAAATAATAGACGTATGTATAGCATCGACGAAATCTTTTTTCGTATATCTGGCCCTGATTAAATAATGAACGAAAATCCTGTTGTATTCTATTATTTGTTTGAATATTTCGTGACCACATTTTTGGAAACATCACAGGGAAAATCGTAATATATTGTGTAATGCCGTTTTGGCTTCAAAACCCGTCCGGCAGTATAAAAGTATAACAAAATATTATTTAGTTTTTGAGCTTTCGATGCGCAAGCGCGTTAATCGCGCCAGGCTATATATTAAGTCCGTCCAATAATATATAATAATCATAATATTATAAACATAATATACGCATGGCATGTTGTACAAAAGGTGACGTGTTATAATAATAATAATAATAAAACGTGTGTGGTAATGGAACGATTCGCGTACGACAGAATAATATAATATCGTATAGTGTGACAAATTGCGTGTTCCAGTTTTTTAAACTGTTTACCAGAAATTATTCGATAATAATAATTGTGCGTACGCGACTCGGTCCGGCGTATATTTTTAATGACCGAAATATATGATAAAAAAAAAAAACACGCGGTATGAAAAATAAAACGCCCGGATAATTATTTAGGTATCGCGCGATGTGTGACCGTCGATAAATCATTCGGTTCGATCAATTCATATTATGTTATATAATATAATACGTTTATATATATTGGTCTAACAATCAACTGTTTAAATTTTAAACTACTGCGTGCTCACACACACACACGCACACACACACTCTTACGCATCAAATATTTATTATTATACGCATAGTTGATAAGCTGACAGTGACAGGGTGCGTACTATACAGATTACAAGGAGGATTGATAGTGACTATCGTATTGTACCGCAACTTTTATCGAAAAATCACGAATACGTCCGTAAATAAAAAAATCCTAACAATATACTACCGAAACAATTGATTGAAACAAATAATTAATGAAAATAAATGTTCCGCAAACAACGAATTAAATCCCTCAGAGTTATAATAATATAAATTTATTATACATATTTCATGTTTTGAAAAAAACGTAAAAATAACTTTGAAATTGATCCTGATTGCTGTATGGTTCCCGTATGTGGAAATAGTTTGATTTTTGAAATTAATAATTAATTTGCAAGAATATTAATTATTTAACCGAATAGTGAAAGAGCGCCACGAGAAAATATTATTTCCCCAATTTTTATAATTCTTCAGATCTTGATGTCGCTATAAAAATACTATAAAAATAAGACTTTACAATAAACTACTTTAAAAATAAACTACTGAAATATAACTGTGGAAACGAAACACGATTTTCCTCGACAATTTGAGTGCTTACTACTGAAAATACAATTATTGTCGCTAGAAATACCATAAAAAAACCACTGTATTTATCATAAAAATGAATATTGTATTTGTGTCTTAACAAAAAATTTGGGCACCCTCCCCTCCTGGCTCTAGATTCGGGCCCTGAAAACTCACATGGATCCTTTGTCGCATTTCATTAACATAGACTTGCTCATGATATGGAGCTGTCTCCCGTACCTTGCCGTGTTAAACCATTTGCGCGAATAAAATATGTAACTTAACGATACGAAATCAAAATTGTATACACTATACAATCGGGTCCAGAAAATATATATATCAATCTCAAGTGGTCGGGTTTTTTTATTTCTCCGTTAAGACAACCGCCGTCATCCATCACAATATTCGCAGCAGATAACCTGCAACGTATATCGCGTTCACCGAAAGTCCATTATTTATTTGCGCGAAATTTAATATCGTTTGTTTGGATTACGTTTTTGTAACCCATCCTAATCCGTCTTGGCCGTTATTATATTTTAACAATAATAATTATTATTGTACGCAGACAGTACGCACGCAACCCCTACCCTTAACCTTCGACGGCGGCGGCGGTGCAGATCGTTCTTTTCGGTTGGCACAACGGTATTGGTTACAAATAATTCACAATAACACGTGAGAAATGGCTCTACGGGCGCCCCAGCCCAGTTTTTTTTTGGGGGGGGGGAGGGGGCTTTTGTTTGTCGTTTTAGCGTTTACGATTCAGACGAATTGAACTCGGAAAAAAATAACGAGGAAACCTTAGTCGCCCGGGTCGTAAAACGATAGCGCAGATAATAATAATTATAATACGTATTCGTATTTACATCAACGACGCAAATTATTATTATATAATATAAGATTTTATATCACGGCGTGCGAGTGTCACAGTTATGTGTGGGGGGGGGGGGGGTTACCAATTACGCTTGAAATTACCTTTTCGCGTACCGATTGCGCTCAAAACATTTTAGGGTCGATTCACCAATTGCGCTCGGTAATTTTCAGGGTTGTTATACCGATTGTTGAAAACGGTCCACATATATATTGTAACGACAAACTGCTCTCGAACTAATTCCAAACAGCAAACACGGTTGCCGTTTTAATTAGTACACTTTTGCGTTGTTAAATCCCTGTAAATATACACAATGAATAAATTATAAATAAATAAACGACAATATTGTAAATATAAAAAAATCTGATACCTTCGCATTGTCAGTCCGTAGATATAATATTATAGTGTACGCGTTG
This sequence comes from Neotoxoptera formosana, assembly GCA_022818045.1. Classification (NCBI taxonomy): domain Eukaryota; kingdom Metazoa; phylum Arthropoda; class Insecta; order Hemiptera; family Aphididae; genus Neotoxoptera; species Neotoxoptera formosana. The sequence goes on from CM040634.1 coordinate 16,879,542, forward strand.
TACCAATTAGGCCGATAAATATGTTACAATAATGAAAACTTTTTTCGGTCTATCGCTCAAATTCATACTTGAGAGCTTATAGTTCGTTGATCAAAATGAAATAATTGCGTTTCGTACAAGTCTAGATATTATTATAGAATATTACCACCAAATCAAACTTGAATACATTTTGCGTTTTTGGAAAGCAAAACATATTTAACCAGTCACACAGTAATCAATGTATTGATATATACATTTTCAATTTAAATTTATTAATAGTTATAATATATAATATATAGTTAAGTATAAATCTTAAAATAAACTATAAGGCAAGCACAAATTGTAATATTGACAGAAAGCAGTGCAATTTTAAACTGAGCCTAAAACGCAAATTCTGTTTAGGCACAACTGCAGGCGAAGTGCAGTGAGCGTTTTTCCTTTTAATTAAGGATGGGTGATATAGTTTTTTTTTAATCGTGATTTTAGCAGTTATCATTGTAAAAATAAAGTTAAAATAATCGAATTATTTAATAATAGTAATCAACATTTTTAGATATAAAAAAAAAATTGAATTTGGAGTCATTCAAATATTCGAGTTTTTATCTATTTTGAGATAAGTTTTCGTATCAGAGTTTACATACTAAAAAAATATATTATCATATTTTAATTATTTATGTACAACAACGGGTGTGGCACGATTTAAATACGCATTAATAAAATAAAAAAATGATACAATTTATGTCATATAAATAATATATTTGACAACATTTCGCAAATACTAATTGTTTTGATAATTGGTTTAGAATTGAAAATCAGTGTAAAAAGTTTTTTTAAAAAAACCCGTATTGCAAATAAAAAAACTACCCATTACTTTATAGTTATAATCGTTTTATAATTTGTTTTTAATATCTCGCGTGGATCAATAAGCGTTAGAATAGGCATGTTATTACTTATAAATTAAATTAGTGTAGATTTTATAATATTATCGACCTCAATAATGTAATAATATAATATGGAATAAAATCAATTCAGGGGAATCCCGTTTTTCGGCCGTCATATTATAACGGCTAATAACTTTCGACTCGATGACTTTAACGCTGACGCGCGTCCTTGGTATGATTAGGTTAGCTCGGTAAACAACTATGCTCGCAAATCGACAGCGATAGACAACTGATGATTTCCGATAGGTCACCGATACAGTGGCCGTATGATATAGTGTTATATTATAATGCCACGAGTTCGTGAGCATAAAGAGTTACCGATGGAAAAACGTCTTTGTCATTCCGGAATGGTGCTTTCGTCTGAGGTAATGATGAGTGAATCTGAGAGAGAAAAATATTGCAACACCGTGCCATTGCTGTTCTTTCATTCTACGCGTATAATACATCGAAGCCAATCGGGTATGGCTATGGTTCTACAACCATCAATGCATGTACAGAACGATATGGTATATTATACAAACGTATATCGATACCGTGGTAGACGTACCACATAATATAATTTCACAACGCGGCTGCGTGGACGAATGAATATCGCACCTGCACGCCTCGAATGACGACTGTATTTAAACCTATAGACGTCTGTCGCCTGACCATACGTACGCAGGCCCGTAAGAATCGTAGAACGAGCGCCGAGGGGACGAAATCGATCGATCGACCGGCCGAACGTTTACCTACTACGCACATACACGACCATTTTCCTACTCGATAGTAGGAAACGGCCGACGACACACGCGCGAAAATGTCATATTGTACATTATTATAGTGCAATATTTGCCGTGTGACTTATGCGATTCAATTGCCTACATCACCACCGCCGCCGCCGCTACCCGGAACTCGGAAGACCCGGTCGAGAGCAGCTACTGATTTCCCGGTCGAGAGAAAAACCCCAAAACAATACAAAGACCGAAATCGCAGCAAAAAAATAGTTTTCTGCTTTCGCCGGAGCACGGCGGAAACAACAGGTTTTCGTAGTCGTCATTGTCATAGTCGTCCATGGGTTTTTATATAAATTATTATTATTTTGAAAAACATGAGCTCGCGTCGTACGAACGGAACAGTAATTATTATCGAAATAGATGATATCATATAGAATCTATAGACATAGGACATTTGTATTTTGCATTAAAATTATAATTATAATTAGTTTATATTTTTCGTAATAATGATTTGTACGCTGTCAATCCGTTGCATGTCATTATAGAGGATAATTAATACAATATAAAACAAGTGCAAATCGTGTTCCGAAAAAATAAAAATAAAATATCTTATTCCAATACTACGTTTAAATTCAACGGTCCGTAACGGATTTATTTGTAAATATTTTTAAAATACCTATACATACCTATTACAACCAATAATTACAAAAAATACTAATAATAATAATAAACGTATAATAAACGTTTTACCGAACTGAGTGTGTTCGAGTCTCCTAATATTGTTATGTTAACATCGCATTTCAAAAATTTGGGATATCAAACTGATCTTTTTAGGTTTAAACACAAATCAATATGTTAATAATTTTTGACAATATATGACAACCCGTAAGTTCACAATATTTCTATAACAATATTAATTCCTTTGCGATTACATTTTCATGCTGTGGGTAACATTATATTTGCATAGTCCGAAGAATATAACGTTTTCAATGTCGAGCGCGTTTACGACTTAAATGTTTAAGACATATTATAGTGAACGAGTAAATATAATATCGTATTTACAGCCGTATATTCCATACCATCTCTCATTCGAATATCAAAACCCATCGGGAATATAATCTCTATCGCATTAGGAATCCCGTTTAGACGGGTTTTTTTTTCAAATAACTTTTATAAATCATCTCGTACGCTGTTGCAGCGCGAGGCTGTTTGGCATAACGCTGAACATTATTATTTTAAATATATATATATACACACATTATACATATTATTATATTAAGTTCGCAGAGCTTGTAGTGCAATAATTCACATAGATACGCGTAACGATAGTTTTATCTTCTGCAACCGTCGTAAAATAAATAATATATTATGTTACAATGTTGTGTATTCTGCAGTTAACGCGCATAACTCTGCAGACACCGCCGCATATGTGCGTCATTGTTGTTTCAAACATATTATGCAATAATAATAATAATCATTCGGTCCATTACGTTCGTGGCGGCGCGGGGTCGTGTGACGTGCGCGAATGAAAATGCCGAGTCTCTTTGGAAAAGAGAGCATCAGATTTTCACCGTCATATAGTATGTGCGCGTCGGATAAAAAGACGTATGAGATGCGTTTCAATCGGTCGTCGTCTATATTGCACAGTCGATCGAATCACGTTGAACATCTGGTCACTATATGGTCCATCGTAATTTTCGGATCTGTAAGGACTATGGCACATTTCTCTACTGTAAATTGTAAATTATATTACAGAATTCCGTACAAATTTTATATTGAAATTGTGTAGAATATCAAAACCGAAAATGTATACTGTAAACGCAGAAGACATATTTTGTCCCAGTGGAATAATATACACACACACAATAACTGAACCTAACCTGAACACGCGTCTTAGCATAAAGTCGCGCCTCGTCATCGAGGTCGAGTAGTTCTTAATTAAAGGCTATTACTAAAAGGCAAAAAATGCACGCACAGAGTTATTAGAATTATTCCCGTCGGGGCTCGTTCGATTCTTTTATATAAATATTATACTTACACGTGAAAAACCTTCTTTTGCCAAACGCGTCGTCGAAGAAGGCGCGATGGAGGGACAAAAAGGGAGCTCGGAAAAGAGAGAAAAAGGGAGACGGAGAGACATAGAGAGAAAAAGAAGGAGAGAGATACGACCGCGCTGCTCTGTTACCGACACCGAGACGTTATACCAGTACGACTGCTGTGTTTATATATATATTTATAATGTATGGCAACGTGGCCAGGGGGTTTGCGCCATGGGAAGATTTATTATGGGCCACCGCCGTGTGATTTTCCCTCCTCTAGTTTTAGCGTCGGCTTTCGTTCGAACACTATTCCACCTCCACCGCCGCTGCCGCCGCTGTTTTAAATGCGCGCACGCCATCGCCACCAGCTCCACACACACACACCACGCCGTGTACGCAGTAGTCTGTGTGCATGGTGTTGCCGTTTTGGCAAGTATAATTGGGTCAACGCATAACATTGTACATATTATATTAAATTGTGTGTGTGTGTGTGCTCGCGCTCGCTGGTGAGCGGAAATTCGACGGAAAACGTCCGCTTTGCTGTAATACGGTTGTCACGACCCCGGGGCTTCAGCGCCCGCGGTTAAACGCAAACCATCCGCCCCACAATTATAATAGTAATAATAACTAATAATATTGATAAGCAATAATTCGAGATTCCACGTAATGTTTTTTAAACGGGCGTCGTTATATTTTAAGCGATCGTGCTCTGAAAAAAACACACACACACATATTAGAAGCATGTAGCATTTATGTACGGTTATCATCGCTCGAGGGGTATGTTAGTAAGTAAGAGTAAATTTAAACAGAGTGCGGCGTCGAAAAAAAAATGCCTGATAACCGCGGCTGCTCTAAACACACGACATTATGTGCAGTGCACTACTGCTGTGCATGTTATCGAAAACAGCTCGAAGGATATGATAAACCGATATTATTTACGAGTTAAACAGTTGAAAATATACATTTTTACCAAGAATCACGCTGGGGCCTGCACCTGGGCGCAATAGTAATAACGATCGATCGAGTGGACGAAATAAAAACATTTAAGAAACATTCAGAATCTGAGGAGCGTCGTACCTTACGAAAATAATTCGGAATACTTACACCCTCGCGTGCAACGCGTCCGGTCCCGTTAGGATTTTTTTCATTCCTCTTCAAATCGCAAATCGAAAATAATAAAATTTCGAGTAAACATAACGCTGAGTGCAAAAGAAAATTAACTTTGGTGTAGTCGGCGCGGGGAAGTGAATAAATTATGAGCAAGTGATGTGCGTGCTAGTTTAAATTTATACGCATATTATATATATATATATAGGTATGTCTAAGGAATTGCTCGTTTTCCTTATCGTACTACACACGGAAGACACAATACAGTAGTGCAGAGGAGACACCGCAGCCGCACTTTAGTCCACACACTTTAGACGACCGTCGTCGGTATAATATGCGATATCATAATAATATTATCATCGTTTATTAATTGATACATATAATTATTATTATATTACATTAATATAAAATATGTGTATTAAATAAAGCGCAAAGCCGCTGGGTGGAATAATTATTACGTCTTCAGCCATCCCTTATCGATAGTAACAATCGACAGTATTATAGATACCAGTAGTCAATACAAAATGCATACCTATTGTATAAAATAAAATAACATAATACAATAAACAGCGAAAATAAAAATGGTCTGTAGTCAAATATTAAAACGTTCGACCTTCTAATTATCATGTAACCCTATACATTATTATTTTAAAATCTTAGATGAAGAAAGAAAAAATTTCATGAATTTCCTATTTTGATAAAATAGTTTTTATATTTCGGTTGGTATGACGATTTTTGTAAAACTCCTTAATTAAAACACTTAAAAAAAAATATTATGGCTATATATTTTCGATATTTTTTAAATTGTATATTATGCAAATTTATAAGGAATTTTGTATTCAATTTTCAAAGTTTTTAACCAAGCAAACAATTTTTTATCAACAAAAAAAAACAAATATGTCAAATGTCTATAAAAACCTTAAAAAGTATCAACATATTTTTTGACATCGTTATTTACATATTTACTCTTGTTGAAAAATTATCGCCATCCCCGAAGTCAAATTGTAGGTCATCGGAGTCATGACTCCTATCATAGATTGATAATCGTGTAAATTGCAATTTTTAAACAAATAAACTAACGCTTTGTTTCGAAGACAAGGCACAGAGGATCTATTTCAAGAATTTGAACCACCAAACCGTTTAAATTATCAGCCATTATATTGATGGAAAACTGATACACATTTCGGATATGTTGTTAATTAAATACGCGTGTAAAAAGGAAGCAACTGAATAATATTAGTTATGAGTCATAAGCATTACTTTTGACATAAACATTATCAGACATTTTATTAATATGATGTTCACCTACCGATAATCCGGAACGGCGTTAATTGAAAACATATTATTACTATAAGTACGTCGACGTTTATGTACCCGAAATGCCTATCTAATACGCCGTGTTATCGTAATTTAATATTGGTAAGTATAATATTATTAAATAAAAAAAAGCATATCGAGTACGCATAAACGGAAATAGATTGTCGGTGGTAAAAAATAAAAACTTTGAGACTAAAAATATGAGTTCAAACCATGCACTGTATGTGCCATGGGCATGTTATACCTAAGTCAGTTATGGGATAAGTCAAGCGATTATATTTTATTACGAGATAATCATAATATTATTGATGCATACAAGTACGTTTAGGATAAACGATGTGACAGATGTCCCTCGGTCAGGCTTAATGTCTTAGGTTCACAAAATGTAAACTATACTGATATTAATTTCATGCCAATGTTTTTTAAAAACTTTTATTGCCCGGTAACTGTTTAATGTTTCGAGACCCCACACAGTGGTCCAAAATTAGAGTTCAGCGAATTATGTTCAGCAATATTATAATGTTGGCTAAAAATTAAAATTAATTTAACAAAAAGTTTGAAGAGGATATACGAGCTTTTATTACCTAAATATACTATTTATTCAAATTAGTGTGAATAGTCCCAGGGTAACAATTATGAAAACAATTAGGTAGTAAAATATTTTGAATCCGGTATTATTATTTTTTTAATATTTATTTTATTCATCTGATTCATCTTCAAATTTATGAACATAAAAACGTAAATATGTAATACCTATTGTTTTAATTTTCATAGTAATAATACATTTTGTACGATAGTAAAATTTCCAGCATCTTAAAGTCGACTAAAGGCAAATAGCAAATAAATCATACGTGATAAAAAGGCTGAGAACTTGTACAATAATCTACAACAGACTACTAAAAGGCAAAATTTGGTGATTTTCATTTATAGCTTTTTTATTTCCCGAGATCAGTAATTACTCGATGGATTAACACTGCAATACAAATTAATAAAGGAAAGAGTACTAATTTTAAAATTTGATCAACTTACCATTTTTCATGTCCATATTATTTTGTTAGAATTAAAAAATATAATAACATTATACAACGGTTTATGAAAAACGAAAAAGGTACTTTATTTTTGCTGTTCACTCGATAAATGAACAACTTACACTTGTTGACTCAATAACGCAATTCCTATTGCAATTATTTCGATGTGGGTACACACGAAAATTCATATTTGTAATTAGTATTTTATAGACAACCCGTAGTAGTTCATCATCATCAGAATAATATCAGTAAGAAACTTTTTTTTTATTACTTTTGTTGAGCAAAACTTTTAGACACTGTGCCACCAGTACTGAGTCACATTATACTCATTGGTAGTGGTCGGGAGTATCGTGCTTATTGCAGCGACGCTTCAGTAAATCACTACTTTATTTGTAGCGATCATCGAACCGTTGCTACAATACACCTTAGAGCATCTATAGTAGCAAAATGCTATAGCGCGCTATAAATTAACGGTTAGCGTGGGGAAAATTCTCATTATTTCGTCACTACAACCTCAATTCGTCCATAGTAAAAATATTAAATTTGTTTTGTGATAATGACTAGTGTGTTGGCAAATTTTTCCTGTTCAACTCACGGTTAACTCGCGTAAAAAAAATTTAGCTAAAAAATAACTCACTAGGCGAGTAAACAATAGCGTAAGAAATAGAGCACTACATTTAAAAAAAGTAGCAATAGCGAACCACTTTTTTTTTGAGGAACCAAACCCGACCACCGATTGTAGGTGTGTAATACCGCGGGGGGGGGGCACGAGTCTCTATGCGCGATGACTTGATCTCGTACAAACGAATAATAATTTCAAGTCTCCAAAACCAAAGCCAAGTCTGCGCGTCCACCCGCCCACCTCTCGCTCCGACTATCCCGTCAAAGGTCGTAGTCCATAGACATTAAAATATACGATATAAATATATACATATAATATTACGTACGGTGTGCGCAGCGTGGCAAACACGCGGGCCCCTCACGCCGCCGCCGCCGTCGACAAATCCCTCTTTCCGAGTCTTCAACCCCCCCCCCCCTACCCCTCGTCGCGAGACCGTAATATTTTCGAGAGCAAACAATAGTCGAATAAGTACTCGGCGTGGCAGCGCGGTACTTAAATGTATTGTTTTGGCACGTCATAACAGATTTCGGTTTTCCTGCGCGTTAATATAATAGTTTTACGGTTTCGAAAGCTCTCCTTTTGTGCACACTGCAGGTATATTATAATAATAATCATATCGCCCGCGCACGCGCAGAAGTGCGGTGTGATATTATAATATATTATATATAATATACATCACGCGGGCGCATACGATTTTCCCCGCAAACGGGTTCGCTCCGAACGATGTTGCCCACCCACCTCTCACCGCCGACGCGCGGACAATATAAGCGTGTTAACTTATTATTGTATATTCCATCACGTCGCGCTAGATATGTGAATCTCTACTTTTACGTGCGTTCCGACGTACATTATTCTTCGTATTATATTATTATCGTATATTATAATGTCGTAGTAGACGCAGTTACGTCGTCGGCGATTGCCAAAATCAAACCCATTCGATTCCAACAAACATATTGTGTGTGGATTACCTAGTATGCTGAATCATTATCGTTACAGGCTTTGAGAGGATCTATGAATGTATAAATATTGTTTTTTACAACGATGTGTCTCATACTTTGTGAAACTTTTTGTCGGGAGAAAGTATAATAATTTTGATCTTCAACTTTGGATATAGTTTCTGGTCAGAAATCGGGCAAACGTACAAAAATTCCGAAAAACGGAACATCGGTTTTTAAAAATTTCGATTTTGTTATTTTGCTGTAATTCAAAAAAATGTATATCAATGATTATGTAAGATAAATATAAGTATATAATAGTTGTTATAATAATAATAAAAAAATAATAAAGACAGTTTACGACAAACATCGTTGTCGTCAGTATAAAATTAAATGTAATACAATTATAATGTAAATTAAAATCAAATATTTTTAATTGAAGCTAAGTTTTTTACAAAATTAATTCCATCAATTTTGCTGTCGTTATATAATTCTATTTTTTAGTTATAAATCGTAAAATTATTATCTACGCCAATTGCGTATAATTTTGCTTTACAAGTTTTTAGTAAGCATTTCCATCCAATTTCCCCGGATTTCAATTTTGCACACTTGGAATATTTATAACTATTTTTTACTAACAGCACATTTTTTCGTTGGCCGTATACAATAAGGTCCCGCAAAAGTTACACGCGGGGAAAATAAATAAATCGGTTGAAACGTAATCAATTATATCGGTTTTATGGCATGTGGACTTTAGGTGTTTAAAATATTTAAAATGTCGAAGCTACAACGTCGGTGCGTTCGTTATTTTTCGACCGTGCGGGGATACGGATTCGCAAAATATTTTTATTCGGAGCTACCACATTATATACAATACGATTTCCTATAATATAAGGCCGCTGTAGGTAGGTAGGTAGGTATTTTTGTGTTGGAATCGCGATAACGGCGGCGGCGTATGTGTCGATATAATATAAAACAAAAGGTAAAAACGTCAATAAAAATAAAAATAAAACTCAATCGATAATCGCGCGTACCCGCGGTATATATTATTATAATAAATAAATTGGTCATAAGAAGTTTACGAGTTTTGTTCGCTTAATGAATTATCGACATCGTTAGTGCTGCGGCGGCGGCGGTGGCGGCGGCGTACACGCTGTAATATATTACAGTTAACGAACATTTAATCGCAATAATAATAATATCCTCTAAAAATAAGAACGCGTATTAAACGATATATAACAGCGTGCGGGCACACCGATATAATATTATATACTCTCATCATATATTCATAATATAATATATGTGTTTGTCAAAGTCGCATTACAATAATATTTATATATATATATATACACATATGAATAATGATCTATATATATTATATATGCGGTATACGCTGTTTCCGGCATGGCATATAACAATATAACGTCACTTTCCGAGCGCAGTAAGTATATATATACATATATATACATGCGTGGGTGTGTGTGTATATATGTGTATATAGATATACACATGTATGTTATATATACATGTCATGTATATTCGCGACGTACATACGCGTATCATATATATATATATATATATATTCTTATAACTGTTATTCGAGTGGGGACATCGCGCGCGCGTATATACAGTGGCGTGAAATATATATTATTCCAAAAGACGTCTCTCTTAACGTCATTTCTTTCGAATTTCCTGCGTTATATTTAATTTGAAAAGTTTAAAACGTCCTTCGGAATTATTATTATACGTTTACTCGCGCATACTATACATACGCGTTTTGCCAGCAATTATTATCAATGGCGAAATGGCAAATAACAACGGCTACCGTGTATAATACGTCGAGCCGCATATGTACAGGGCGATTCGCCGATTTGAATAAACTGGAATTTTTTGAATTTTTTCGATATGCCCGAAAACCGTATAGTATTTTCAAATACATATACTCACGTTTTGTTAGACGTTTAAAAAGTTTCCTGTGACGAGTCCTATCTCCCCCCGCCCCGCAAATATTGATAAGTTTGACGACTTGTTTGAAAATTTTGATTTATCTGAATCGAAATTGAAACGAGTTATTTTTGAGTTATTTAACTTTTTTTTACTAAGGATAGTGTGTTTCGTTTTCGTGGATAATGAGTTTTGAATATTATATGAGGAGGTCATTGACTTTTTAAACATTTTGTTATTCAATAACTGTTATTAATTAATAAATATTTTATCATTCGAAACAAATTATCCAAGTATGTACATTAAATACAAAATCCAATATTATATACGTCACACGTTTCTATATTTTTGTAAAACAGCTTTTAATAAAATATGTATTTCTTAGTATATGTATACATTTTTATTAAGTCAAAAACTCGTTTACATTTTGACTTATGGATACATCAATTTTTTTTTGTAAAAACCACACGATTTACAACTTTTTACAGTTAATAAGGATAAAAATCAATTGTGTAAAAATAAGTTCGTATCATCACAGGACGCTCTTTCTATGATACAAAATATATAAACGATTGAAAACACTAAGGTCCATTACCGAAAAATTTTAAAAAAATCAATATTTTCATCATTAATGAGGAAAAACTGGGGATGAACACGCTTTGTGAGACACCCTGTATGTAATTTTGTTATGCACAAACTACTATAATATATATTATTCTCTTCGCAGAAAGTTTCGTCAATGTGAGTGAACGGTGACAACGACAACTATAATATTAAATTATATCGTATATATTATAATATATACGTAAGTATATTAGAATAAACCGTTCCGAAACCATATTATATAATAATAATAATATCAAAACAATCGATTTTTTCTCGGTGTAATAATATACAATGTGTAATGAGGTGCATGATAATAATATGACGTGCGAGTCGCAGTCGTAAAAACGACGATACTTTTTCGTACGACTTTTCGTCTTGGCTGACAATCGCTATCGCCAAGTAGGCAGTAGAATGGTGTTCGTTAAACGTGTTTTTTTAGTGTTTTTCAAATCATAATTTTAAATAGGTACACTTATATTATGTCGTAGGGTAAAAAATGTCCCACATTCAAGCGCTTAAAAAACCAAATTATGCTCCACGCCGTTTGCAAAAATCACGCGGCATAGAAACATATTTTCGAATACATGTCACGTTCTCGGTATTGCCGTTGGCCTTATATCATTATTATTATTATTATAACTCAATAGCGTTTAAGAGTGTAAAATAAAAATTTTAACGTAAATAAACAATTTGAAAACAATGTAGTTGTACGGAATATATTTAATTACACGTTTGAAGTCAAAGGGACCGTCAAACGATTTACCATAAAAAAGTAAAGACGATCCAATATCGTTGTGATAAAGTTGCTCCCGGTTGCAGCCGTTCCCGATCTCTGTGGGTCATGACCCGAATCAGCTAGTCAAGACGGCTGTATGTAAACTGCGGCAAAATTAACCTTTTTCTTAAAGTTGATATGTAAACTGCGGCAAAAAAAAATTAAGATTTTACAATCTGCGATAAAATCGATAAGATACATTATACAAACTGCGGAAATTTATTTTATATACCTTCTATATACTATATAGTACCCAAATCATGTATGAATATCGTTTAATTTGTCTTGCGTACAAATTGGTAAGGTAAATCCAAATGTATTTTTAAGTTTGAACAAAACATAAATGACAAAGAAGACAAAATGTTAATTGGGTTAATTTTTAAATTAAAATGTTTTTTTGATTAAACGATCACTACGATCTTTTAAAATAGTTTTTAATAATAATAACAATATTTTTCAGTTTTAAAAATTGGTTTTTCTTTATTTTTACGCCTAATACTCTAAGAGTCTCTAGACCAGCTGCAGCGGTTCCCAAACTGTGCTCCGCGGAGCCCTTGGTGCTCCGCAATGGTTTCCCAAGGACTCCGTTCATTATTACACAAATGCATACAGCAAATGCAAATGGACGTTAAATATTTCTTGGGACTCCACGAGAAACTTCTCCTTAAAAAAAGGTTCCGAGGCTGAAAAAGTTTGGGAACCGCGGCTCTAGACCAATAGCTGTCATAACACGTATTATACCTAATTAAACGATAAACGTGTATAATATAGTATATATGGAAGGCATATAAAATAAATTGCCGCAGTTTGTATAATGTATCTTATCGGTTTTGTCGCAGATTGTATAATCTTAATTTTTTTTTTGCCTCAGTTTACATATCGACTTTTAGAAAAAGGTTAATTTTGCCGCAGTTTACCATCTTCCGTCAAGACCAGGGTCCCAGCTATAACGCGGGTCACGGGAAAACGATTTGAATTAAAATAGTAAAATCTCGACATGATGACAATATATTATAATTAGTCTTAAATGTCATAAACCATCGTATTTACGCCATTTAAAATTTTTAAAAAAAATTTACGAAAACAAATTACAAAATAAAATAAAATTGTGAAATAATGAAATACAATTTACGATTCGACAAAACGGCAAGGCTGAATCGGCCAGGGTTTGATACACTGAAGCTTTGATATTAAATTCGAAAACGATGATGAATCATTTCGTTTTAATAACGAGTCTGAGTGGAGTTCGATTAGTACCACGTTCCTTGAATTTCTTCTTAGCTTGTGAAACTTCTTTATAGACTTTTTCATGCACAGTAAAATTACCAAGTAAATTGAAAAACTACTTATCCTAATATAATATTTTTGGACACATTTTTCGATAAGCATGTACGTTTTGAGTTTCAAACGTCAGATAACTTTATGTGCACACCAAAAGTGTTACCAAATTTTAAAAACAAAGAACATCATTCGGTAATGTATATATATATCGATTCTATGTGATTCTATGAAAGAAGTTTCGGCCATCATTCACATTGATATCGATCGAATAGATTTGTGAATGTGTGATGTATGTCCGAGTGTGGCACTGCAGGTATCTACTTTTAAAACACATAAATAATGCATTTTTGCTTATAAACTCCATAAAATTAGACTCTTAAAACCACTTTTATTATAGATGAACTGAGTGGCCATAATGGACTTCAAACTTAATATATCTTTTAGGAGGAGCTACATCCCCAAAGTAACCCCCCCCCCCCATAAATTAGTTCCTCTAACCGACGATCGAGGCTATTCGACAGACTCGTATTACGACCGATTCGCGTCACGAGATCGTTTTATTTCACATAATATTTTTACGATTGAATTGCCAGAGCATAAAATAATGCGTATATTGAGCTTTTATTTGACGTGTTTTAGGCGTGTCTGGCAGCCACCGAACCAAATAATCCAAAGCACCGTCGCCATGCGGGACTTCCGCTGATGTTGACGCTTTCGGACTTCAGAAAACAGTAATCGAAGTAATAACGACACTCTCTCTCTCTCTCTCTCTCTCTCCAGTCAAAAGTTGTTCACAAAGGATCTTCGGTATAATAATATGACGTTGAGTCGGTGGCGATGACTGTCATCGCCTCGGAGACGAAAACGACGACGACGACGACGACGACGACGACGACGACGACGACGACGACGACCGACATATCCACTGCGACGCGACGATGACGGGAACGACAACGTGGTCGGCTGCGACCGCGGCGGCGGTTCCGTCGGCGGCCGCGGACACGTGGTAGTGTGCGGCCGATCGACCGGCTCGGCCGCTGCTCGCGGCCGTCGTGTCCGGCTGGCGTCGGCCAAAAGCACCGACAGCAAACCAAACAGCATCAACAACAACAACAACAACACCGAGGCGGCGGCGGCGGGGGCGGCGGCCGTCTCGACGGCCGCTCGTCCACGACTTCGACGTGACCGACGGTACGTCGCGCCGGCCCGCTGACCGCGTCGCGGCGACCACCACTGCCCGCGCGCGCACACCGGCCACCCCGAACGCGCGCGACCGGTGCACCGTCCGTCTACGCTTACCCGCGACCTCCGAACACCCGCCGCCGGTGGCCGGGCCCGATGAACCGGACCGAGTGCCAGACGCTGCGCGACTCGCTGGTGTGGAGAGACGCGCAGGTGTTGAGCACACTGGCCGGCCTGTCTTTCATCGCGCTCATCGTGACCATCGGCAACACGCTCGTCGTGGCCGCCGTGTTCAATAGCGCCAAGCTCCGGTCGCCCACCAACACGTTCATCGTTTCGCTGGCCGTGTCCGACCTCATGGTCGGCGTGGCCGTGTTGCCGTTCAGCGCCACCTGGGAGGTGTTCAAGGTAATGACAGTTATGATATAACAATATATAATATCGAATACATTAATTACATATGCAAATAGAACGGAGTTTGTCGATTGCGTCCCGGACGCAAGTAAACGATTTTTTTCCTACCTTTTCTATGTTCCGATTGCGTCCTATTGTAAAGTAGGTAAGCGTAAATTGACATGATAAATCTAATTTACTTGTCACATATTATGCTGTGCAGATATATTTAAACATGAATTGGTTTTTACTTGATGAGCTTAAGAACATTTTATCTTAATGGTTGGTTATCGATTTACGATTTAGCGATTTAGTACGTCTGCAAGTGCCTGAGACGAAAGATATTTTTGTGCTATAGCATATGATATATAATATCGTATATAATGAATAATATTTTAAGTGAAAAAAATAAATAAATTAGAATAATTGATAAATTTAAATATCGTAATACATCGAAATGTATTATTTAAATTATTTATTATATTTGTACTTAATTTTATAGATTTTTACAATATCTTAAAACTATTTCACTTAAAACCTCTTTTTTCAAATGACGTATTCACTGACTATAGAAATGTATTATTTAAATTATTCATTATATTTTTACTTATTTTTATAGATTTGTGTACAATTATTATTTTATAACACTGACGATGACTGACTAGAAATGTATTTTTGAGTTATTTAATAATTACAAAATAATAACTAATTTATAACTATTCATTTCTCAATCCTAGAACTAAGAATGTATTCAGTAAGAGAAAAGGTAAAAAAATATAATTTACCCCGAACGCAATCGACACACTGAAAAGGTATAAATGGTTGAAACGGGACGCAATCGGACGACGCCCAAATAGAAAACGGGTCTTAGTGACCGAAACAATATATTATAACGAAAGTACAATTAAATATTATCTTAAAATGTTTTAATCGAATGAGTTTATATTAGTTGACATATTTATTTAAAATAATATAGTCTATACTCTATAGTCAAAGCCGTTATAGAGGGCTCGTTGGCCAAACGGTTGATTACAAATTACAATATCATTATAAAGGTCTAAGTCATATAGTGGTCGAGAGTGTCGTGTTAAAAAGGGAATGGAGTTTGTCGATCTGGCGAGAAGGCGACCTAAGTCGATATTCTCTGGCAGATTAGGCTGTGTTTCTACATATAGACAGACACACGAGTTGGTTTGGGAACGTTACGTTCGAACCGTTTCGCAGCGGACTGCTCAGACTGAGCAACCGACGATAGGCTTGTGAGTACGATTTTAGTATGATTTTCAGTAGGCGCGTACGTGTGAAATCCGTTATGTCTAGAATATTGTTGTACCATTGGACCGCAGACTCGGTTTGTCTGTGGATTGTATATTATTATAAAACAATTTAATTTTAGGTCGAGGGTAACAGTGCGCACATGTAATTACGCTAATCGGTTTAAATAAATTATCGGTTTTGCGGTTCGATATGAGAACAAAGTCTTTAAAGACGATTCACAGCTCGTTTTAAGGGATGTGTTAATCATAAATTGCGTTTTCATGATTTGTCGCCACTATCGGCACATCCTTTAGACCGCATGATCATCGACCGATCATGACCATCACGACCATCATGACCGTTGATCATCGGAGAAATAATAATATTTACGTATACAATATACATATGTTTTCAAGACGCCACGATGGCTGCGGAGTATTTAGATATTTTCAGATTCATTTTTATACATAACAATAAAACGTGACGTACGCGTCGTTTAAACGGGCGCAAAGACACGTTTAATTTTTTTTATCAGAAACGCGTCTTCAAATTATCGTTAGAATGTTCACTATTTTCTTATATTATCATTTTTACTATTATTATCGTCGTCATCGATCTCGTCAAATCGGCGCGCAAAACACGCGGAGCATATCGTCGTCGTCGTCGAGTCGCTAACCCGAAACATAATTTATATCATTAATCACGAAAGAAAAAATTCGTCGTATCTCGGCGAATGATAATATTTTATATAATATAATAATACGACGTGTACCGCGTGTTCGCGTTATACTCCTCTATAGCTATACAGCACAGTAGGTATATACGCCGAGTGCGCGAGTGCAATAATTTATCTCGACGCGACGAAACATTTGACACGCTAAACGTTTGTTATAATATAATGTGTGTTGTGTGTGTCTGCGATATCGGCACAATGCATTTTATATATTTTGTGTATAATATAATACACATAAACCTATATTTTTTTTCATTTTTTACACGATAGGTACCCATTCTCGGTACATATTACCGAGCATACCACACGAATACCGTGTGTATATAGAGCGTTAAGCGCGGGCGGCAAGAGTTGTGCGGAAGCCCAGGGCAGATTTTTTTTTCCCACGAGACCAAAAAATACGACCTTTTCATAATGTATTATTGCTCTTTGGTTTTCACAACGCATAACGATATAATATAATATTAAATAATAACTAAATTATTGTAATAATATATAATATTGTTGTTGAGCTTTATTTGTTTTATCGTGGTCCACGACGAATCGCGTGGAATGTTAACCGCGAAAAAGTATACCGGCTATCTATGATTTGTATTGCGGTTATACCGATTAAATATCATCATCGAGACACCGCCACTGGTTTCAAATTTGAAATTTGAAATAAATATACTATTTTAATTTTTAGATAAATATTCCCTCTTACACCTAGACGGACTGAACTTTCACTCGGGTCATTGAAACAGTCCCTATAGTTATATATATGACCAAAATACAAGAAAAATGTAAAACACTTAGCAATTGTTATCAAATCAACAACGATCACTAATTGTAACAATATGATATACTATAATAATAATCATTTACAATATTTCTATTCGGCTTTTTTTTTATAAAAATATTTTTTATATATTTATCATGATAGTAAATCAGTATAATATGTCAAATATTAGAAAACTATTTAAATTACTCGAATACTATAAGATATTATTAAATACACTTTGTGTATAGTATACGACTGTGGTATTAAGTGCGGTTTCTTCCCGTTTTACCTTCGTAATAATATATTAATTGTAGAAACGGTTTTGTTTCGTCGTTTTGTGTTTCGTTTTTACAGTACTAAGCTCCGAAAACGAAATCATAATATTATGTTCGGCTGCCGCAACAGTAATAATACCTATTATTATTGTTTATCGCACGGCCGTCGTCGTCTCAATTCGAACAAAGGTCAATCGACGGAATGGTGTTTAAGATCCGCCGCGAGTAGGTAATTAACGCGAACAACAAACCTTTGCCGTTTAAGCGAATCGTCCGAAAAACAACGGTCGTTAGCGGGAGACGATACAGACTACGAGCGACGCGTGTAACGGATTATTAATTATTATTAGTGAAATGTTATACACTGTTTGCGTGGACGGCGGCGATACGGTCGAAGGTTTATTATACATTATCAATAGTATGATTCTATTTATATATATATGTTACATAGACTCGAGATCGAACAATAACGGGACGCGGGAAAACAGATTGTTGTGTGTGTGAATATAATTGAATATTCACAGTTAAGATAGTGTGATGATATTATCATCATATTGTATTGAGACGATGTTCGAAATTTGTCGACGATAATCGTACGTTTGAAAATATAAATAAACAATATCGACGAGGACGAAACACCAACGATTCTCGTGTATTGTATATTATAATATTTAATATTTGAGATTGAGTACGAAAATAAATTCCTTGTAAAAATTTCACAGGTCTAAACGGGTTGCATTTTCCTAGTATGATTTCTGTCAGTTTTCGAAAACGTGCTATGCCAGATTGCCCATTTAATATTTCTAACCGGGAGGAGAAGGGATTGATTTATCTTAAAGCTAAAACTGTTAAGTGCAGTCTCTACACAGTTATACAGTTATATTATATAACTTATATTAGAGTCATATCGTCTAGAACCTTTTTTTTTTATTATTATTATTATTTTGAAGTTGCCCTCATCCAAACTTTGAGATACGATTTAATATATTACTTATCGTTAGAAATAATATACATAGCAATTCCTAGATTCTAGAACGGTGGACCGTGGAACCTGCGTTCTTTTTGGTTGTTTTTATTGTACGTTATACAATTATTGGCCATCCCTAAATAAAGCTTAAATTATTTTATAAATAGATATAACAAATTAAAAATTAAAAATAAAACCCGATCCAGAATTAACATGTTAGTTACGTATTTTTGGCCAATAATTAGATACTATTTCGTAAACATTTATAACAGCACAGTTTATGGATTAGTATTCAATCTCGATTTCCCTACACACGCGTGTACAATTTATTAATTCTTAATAATTACTAAAAATATTTAGGAACTTTTCTGTACCGTTGCATTATGAAAAATAAACCGAGGGCGAATTAAGTAAATTTTCACCCCGAATCGCAATATTTGCATTGTTGCTATTACAGAAAATATGTTTGTTTAAATTCAAATATATTTAATAATAAACAAATCGATATGATGTTACCTACCACCAAGATGTATATTTGTTATAATACAATAATTATTTTTATTATATGACAATTATAATAATTTTAAACAGTTTATTAAACACGATCATAATAATATTGTGTAGGTAGGTATACGGTTTACGAACGAGGTATATACCTATATAAAAAAAAAATAATAATGAGGGGGCGTTCTAGCCGCAGAGTGTTGAATCCGACAAATCTGGAATTTTTCCCCAGAAGTATTGGAGCGTGCCGTTTGTAGTTTCAATCCTTTACAATACAGTACGACTCTGCGGCGTATGACAATCCTCGATGAAAAAAATTCGCGGCACGTTTTTGTGGCGGGGCGTCACAATTATTATTATTATTATTATTATTGTATATTTCGGTCACGTTTAAACGCAAATGTAAAATTATGTTTAGTAAGTACCTATACTATATAGTATATACAGTGAGTAGGTACACCTATAATAATACAATATGGTAACAGATAATATTATAATATATTATTATGCGAGTAGAAGGGGGCGAGGATATAGGCAATATCATAATATTGTATGCTTATGTGTTTATATACTATTTAATTTTTACCCAAACAATTAGAATCGAAATCATAATTTACTACCAACTTTATTACTATTATTAAGCATAATATTTGTATTTTTACTTATTTTATATTCATAAAAACGTTCTGTATTATTATTTTATATAATTTAATTTTTTTGTTTGATATCATATGGTTTCTTTCTCTTATTGAATATTAAGTTTTTTTAAATAATACTGTAATTGTTGGGCACAATTCCCGTAAATAATTTAAATAAATAAATACCAGTACGTTTGTGTGTGATGAAGAGGGTGAAATTATTGTTCGGAAGACGACAGTTATTACAAACCAGTACAAACATTTCGTATTGTATAAAATAATCGAAATTTAACCACTCGATAATAGTTGCAGGATCAATGTACCAACGATAAACTTTAATATTTATATATATATATTGTATATCGGTACAAAATATGGTATTGTACGCCCCAAGACCCTTATCGACAATCCATATACTATGTAATATAAACGTAATAGTTTGCCACATTTCTCCAGGCGTTTTGATAAAAGAAAAGAGTTATTATTATTGCTACTATTCGAAAAGTTTTCGTATAACATATTTTATTGTTTTAAATCTCAATATTTTATCCGAACGTAATGAAAATATCAAAAACCTGAATAAATTAACGTGTGACGGTGTATAACTGTTATTATTTTTCATCAAACAAAAAAAAAAAACACGGATTCGGGGTATAATAGAGTGACTTCGGTGCGGCGGTCGGGTGGTAGGTATACCTGCACGCTTCGCTCGCCTATTATAGACTCGATAGAAACTGTTGCAAGTCATTCTTATTATTGTGCATATACTTTTAATGCGATGATACCATCAACACAACATTTCAATACGTGCGATAAAATAATAGGAGGTTACTTGAGTGTTAATTTCTCAAAAAATAGATAGGCATGCATATTATAATACTCGTTTATACATAAATATAAAAATATATTTCACGTTTATAAAAACGTTGGTCAAAGATCGGTGAAAATCGCAAGACTTGTGGATTAAAGCGTGAAAAAAATCATCTCTAATCCGCGGCGTATCTCGCGCGTAACAGTTTAATCTGTTGTTTACTTTGCCGTCTACACTAGGAAGTCCACAAGGAATTGCCAAAAAACTAAGCTCTGTGTTTATCTAACCACCTATAGACAAACTACATACAATCTTTTCCGATCATCATTTAATCTATCCAACAAGTCGCAACGGTTTAGACCGTATTCGACTGTGTTTTGTGTAGTTTTTTTTAAAAATCTTGTTAGGCGTATTCTAAACAAGTTATTATTGACGAATCTCTCGTTCCACTCACCGCGGTTTTACCCGATCGCGTATTCAAAATAACTTTTTAAGTGCAATATGATTATTTAGTTTAGAAGAGTGAAATCTGACCAGAGATACATTGAAATTATGTACATTGAATTTATGCTCGAACCTTGAATAGTTAGGATATTCATTATAAGTTTGTACCTGCACACGGATGCATTTTGTCACTTGAAATAAAAACGAAATCTGCAAATATTCTTTAACGCGAAACGCATTAAGTCTCGAAATCGAACGTATTATTATAAAATATACAGACTTATTGGTTTTGTAAAAATACGTAATAAAATATGTATTTCCATCGCAATAAAAGCTCTCGTGAATCGATTGTTAATCCACGCACGAATCGTAAAAAACCACACGTGGTTCATACTATACGTATACCTATGTTTCATTATAAACGTCTCATATTGAAATAAAATAATATACACATCTATGACTTACACGCGCAATTTCGAGACTTTAAGATAATCCGCTCGGTAATCAAACATAATAATAACACGCTCGTTCAAAAGTAATATTGTTCATTTCAACCGTTCTGCAAACGCGTGTCGTGTATATCGGTGGTGGTGGAGGTGGTGAGGTAAACGAGAACAGTTTATAATACAATTATGTATGTTTTACGATTTCAGCGATGACTGTTTTAACAAAATTATCCGTATACATTACTCTCAATAATATTATTAGTAAATTATTATCGTCGTAACAGATTCGTTTCGAACGGATCCC
The DNA here is from genome assembly GCA_022818045.1 of Neotoxoptera formosana. NCBI lineage: Eukaryota > Metazoa > Arthropoda > Insecta > Hemiptera > Aphididae > Neotoxoptera > Neotoxoptera formosana. Next base: position 16,901,546 of record CM040634.1, read on the forward strand.
TGTTTTAAACGCTATTATATTATAATATATCGAATAAAAAAGTTACCTACATAATATAATAAATACTATAAACAGGTATAGAGGTATAGCATATACAGAAGGACGATTCACCAAAGGCCAAATTCCCGTTCACCTTTTATCTTAACATTTTTGATTCTGATTTTGGAATTTTAAAAATACTAAATGCTGCCTGGACTGGTCCGTTTATGATTCAATTGTATTGTCAAGTTTTACATATTATTATCATTTCGTAAACGTATATTTATACTAATATTTTTTAGGCATACAGTTAAACACAATATTATATAATGCATTTTGGACTACGGCCTAGCTACATAAATAATTAATAATATTGTAAGCTTCGGGGTGTTTGGAATTGTACATACAATGACTGATGCGACGACAAGAGCTGTGCAGCTATAAATTAATAAATACGAAATGTTGTATACAGTACACAGCAGATCTTATATATACATGATAGCACTGTGTATATGACGAATTCGCGGCATGTATGTCATAAAGAAAATTACAAATAAATATTGTATATTATATATTATGTAAAAGGCATATTTTACTAGAATTTCTGAACCGAAACCACGGCAGTGTAAGAAAATGTTTAACAAAATTGTTTTCCCGAGGAAAAAATCAAACTTTTATTAATACATTTTTTTTTCAATCTTATAATCCTGTTTTGACCCGTTACTATAATATTATTATATATTATGTCTTATTGTTATTGGTATGACCATAACGTCTTTTGGCAGAGGTCCATCTGAAATTCGTAAAACCCTCTTTTTGCTACACGTGGCCCGGGTCGATATGGCGAAATAATCGTTCGTTACTACGACGAAAGCTTAAACAAATAGATGATAATGATATAATATAACGAAACATTCTCCCTTGAAATTTAAAAGACATGTGCACGATACGGTAATATGTCTTTTCCGACGAGGGATGGGTTATCATTATGTTAGGTTTTTGATTATCCCTTTGTGCGTGTGTTATTTAATCCTTATTCGTTACACGAATCGCGTAAACAAAAGAGCGTACACAAATTATAGTTCATCGCCCACCGGGATCGTTACGCCCAGCCTGTAATCTCGGCCGTCTCCGTCTCCCGAGACGAGCGCTGAAAATTTTCCATTTCCCTCGAACAAAAATCGGCCGTATTATTATGCCACGTACAACGCGACGCCCACCTACTTTTGAGTATCTATATTGTACTTACTTATATTATAGAGGTGCACTCCGCGACCTAACAAAAAAAAGAAATAAAATACTTTTTCCCGACATTCGCCCCTAACCGCCACACGCTCATACGCTGCCGAATATCGTTCATGCCGTGAAATATTATGAACGCTATGATAAGACTATATTATTATGTTATTGTCGTATTATGCTTTAGGCTGCCGAGCTGAGTGAATCACCACTTCGTTTCCGTGGATTGACTTCGTATGTGCAGGCGACAAGAAAGAGCTGTGTAGCTCACCTGCATCTCCATAACGTATTTTATACTCACAATGTCATTTCCAAATACAATTTTTCTGAAAAAAATAACTCGTATGGTAACTGTATACTACTGTATGATGACTAATGTCTAATAGGTAGGTGGTAAAATGAATGACTTGAAATAGCAACGATATCATAAAATATACTTATAGTAAGATATAAGCTGACAGACTATTCGCTCAGAACCGTTTGTCTTTGGTATACAATGGTTTTATTTCATTGAATTCAAATTTAACACATCCATTACAACGACAAACGATACCCACATGCCTCTTTTTTCGTGTTTTTTTTTAATGACAACAGACATTTTCGATTTCATATTTTGAAACAGAATATTTTTTTCGAGTAGTACTTCAATAGTACTTCAATATAATATATTATACAAATACAATTTAAAACTAGTTGCAATTTGTTGATTACATATTATGAATTTAATGTTCCTATGAATAAATAAATGAACCAACGTTTGTTGGGGTACATCTGTGCCTTCAAAAATGTTGTTCAGCAATTACTCCAAATTATGCAAAAATAATGTTTTCAAAAAAGTTGATACTTATCAACATAATGTAGTGTAGACACTCGAATGGATCGTCTCATGTAAAAACTCTAAACGTTCAGTACATTGTTTACTTGCATATTTCGAAACGAGTAATGAAACCTAATTTTTATTAGCTAAATAATATTAAAATAAAGATATTTTATTCTCGGGGCCGCCTATGTAATATACTCATGGATAAGCATGCGTAGTAATTTATGAGGATAGTGGAATTCAAAAAATTCAGATACATTAAAGCTTCATTTACTTTCATTTCACTAAATTTAAATGTAAGTAATATCTAACAAGGTATAACTTCAATTTAACGTGAATTACATATGCTTTGAAATAATTATTACAGACAAATCAAAAACCATCAAATTCGAGACGTAGGCGTAAAACTTTTGAAAAATTTAATTCACGAGAGAAAACTTATCAAATTATTTATAAATGTCGACTGGTTTTATTGAAAAATACAGAACATTCAGATATATAAAAACAAAATTAACAACAAATGATACGCTCTAAATTAGTTGTAACAATATGACTAACAATACTGAATATCAATATTCAATAATAATGATTTTGGTTGTATAAAATGTAAATATAAAACTGGGTCAATTATATCCAAATTAAAAAAATAAAAATATCAATGACTTTGATTTTTATGGAAATGTTTTCTTCTGTTTCTCCACCCTTATTTTTAGGTTTAATTTGTTTATTATCCTAGGTGTAATCAATATTTAAATTATTCAAAAAATCACTGATTGACGCGTATACCTCAGACGCATATTTATCACGTTTATTTGAATACAAATTTGGACGTATACTCTAAGAAATTGTATTCCCTTTGAAATAAGAAAACTAAAACAAGAAAAATAACAATCGAATTATAAAATCAAGATGAATGGGTGAACATAGATTTCAGAGACACCCACGTGTATTATTATATTATTTAAACGCTGATGACTACATAACGAGGTCGGGGAAGATAGTGTAGGTACCTAACTTGTTTTAATACCCCAAAATTAATAATTAATATTAAAATTAATATTTTGAAATTTTCATGTGGCAAAAATATGTTAGAGGATTATTGAGTATTATTACTTGGTTTTTATTTTTTATTTAGTATTATTATAATAACGTCTAAAAGGAATCGACCATCTCAAGCCAATCCGAGATATTTAATTCACAAATATAAATAATATAACCTTCGTCTGAGTTGGAGTTGGTACCGTAAAACGTATCTACTTTACCACCGATGCCGCTCGTACATATGCGCACTGTAACATATTTTTTGTCACGTGAAATTTCAAAATGATTTCGAACGTTTTCACTAGATTTTGAGGTTTGAAAACAACGTTAAGAATTATAACGAATCGTGTCGATTTTTGCACTCAAACGTCATTACTATTTTTATAACCGTTGTTTTTGTCGTCGTCGCCGTTACGTATATTATATTATTGCGAATAACGGGACAAATCGAAAACCAATCAACGCTAACGAATAATAACGGACTTTCACGACTCGCAAGTATATAATGTATACGCTCACACGAATAGACATTATGTGCTTCATAGAAACATTTATAGCACCATCTGCGTATATAGGTATCGTGCGTAGTGTGCGTTTGCCGCAAGTCCGAAACCACCGGAGCTGTGCGTAATTTCACTTTGACATTTTTGATTATAAACAAGCGTGGAAAACTACCCCCACTCGCGGGGGAGGGGTCGTACAGGTGGGTAGGTATAATGAAAAACTTCACCCTCACTCACGCTTTCCCCGCTGTCCCCCACTTGTTACCCACTCGCACACGATTACCATTTCGTTCGGATTCATTAAACAAATTCAGTAACCCGCTCAAATTAACGTGAACCTTAAGTTTTCGGACTCTCTCCTCGCGCTGGTCTGCTGTTGTGAAGCAAGTTTAATATATACTATATAATCACGCAACGGCACTATAAAATAACAATAATAATATAATTATTATAATATGTTCATCGGAGTATCAAACGGTCGAGTCGGTGACGCCGATCTTCTCTTAATGTATTTTTAATTAACTGCGGCGAAAAGAGAATCTCTGGCACCGATGCTGCTGCTGCTGCCGCTCGACGTTTCTCAAGGATAATAATTTTTACAACGAAATAAAAACGGAAAATCTTTTATACCATCGATATTTTCGTTCGTTTTACAAAAAGTTACCACCGTCTCGGCCTTATTTTATACACATATAATATTTTCATATGTACTTTTTATTTAGTTTTTCCACGTTTCAAAACGAAACTGTCACACACACACACACACACGTCATTTCTGAATGAGTTTCGTCTTATCAAATTGACACAATTGGACGGTAAATATAGTTGTTCCTTAGCCTTTATAATAATACTATCATTCTAATATCAAAGACAATGTACAATGATAGGCGTAGGACGTATTGGAAAAACATTTTTGGGTACTTCGACTTTAAAATCCAAATCTTGAAAAACCTGTATTTAAGCTTATTTGTCCATGGAAAATATGTATAGAATCTGGGAAATTATTAATTACAGATTAAGTGTCTGCTGTACGTTTAAAATATTCCTAAGTACCGTTTGAATTATACGAGATTTAATTCAGAGCCGCGATATTAACATTAATTGCAAATCGATTGGTCGATATGAATAAACCAAATCAATGCATCGATTGGACACCTAACCATTATATCACCCCCGAACCTTCCATTTCGTTCGATTATTATTTTTGGAAATCAGAAAACAAAATGTTTTTAAAAGATAAACATATTTTTGGATAAATAATTCTGATATACATTTAATTTTTATTCGGTTATTTAAATAATGTTTTAACTCGTTCGGCAAACTTATGACTTTCCAATTAACGTTGTAACGCTTTTTTTTTAATTTTTAGTTTATAGAAATTGTTATTGACAGTAAAGCACATTTACTTAAATAAATACGTGTATATACAGCTATATCTACTGACAAATTCATTCAGTATTATACCATTAACACACCACCATTAATAAGGTCAATCTACCTATATACCATATATATTATATTATTATAACTGATCATTAATATAATAATGTACCGTGTATGATCTCAGTATAATTAATTTATTACACACATTGTGTGTGTTTTGAGAATTTAAAAAAAAATATAAATAACTATATTTAACTGTTATATAGTAACTAAAATGTTAAAGTTTGAACATCAAAATATGTAAATTCTTCAAACGACCTGCCAAAAAGATCGACGGAACTGCTATGATTCGAACAAACGGTCGATGGTTCAAATAGAACCTGATCGAAAATTATTTAACGGTGAGAATACCAAGGTACTCGGTTGAGTAATAATATTATAACCACTCAATAGTCAAAACACAAATTAAATTCAATGTTATATTATATGGTTTAGATTCATTCAGTTATTTAGGTAGTTTATTGATCCTATTTTTCACTGCAGTTCTATAAAATATAATATGGTAAAATATATAGCTCTTGACGATATAGAATTCCATTATTACAACGTTGTAAATAATTTGATGGTTATCATGCCATACTTTTTTTCTATTTTAACTTAACATTAAACTGTATATATTGGATCATAAAATGTATAAATTGGAACTATAAACAATGCAAAGAAAATTAAAACTATCGGGACAGTGAATGGAGGTTCGCATATTATAATATTGTATTACTGTTGTACACGGTGGTAATTTATAAATTATTCTGCAGCCGAACGTTGGATTTGATTGGTATCTAGTGATCGCGAAAAAACAGTCATTATTTTTGTATACCTGTAAGTTTTTTCAAACAAAAATGAAATCGAAAAAGTTGAGTTTAAAGTGTTGAAACACAGTGAAACTCTTATTGATCGACATTTTATTATAATGTTATTTTTTCGTATCCAGTCACGGAAAGTCGTTGATGGGTTCAACAATTAGCGCGCCAGTGAGATGTAATCATATTTTACCGTAGTATTGCTGTCACTGTGTTTTATATCCAATTATATTATAGCATTGAGTTTTTTTATTTCTGTAAGGACTCGTAATTATTAAGATGTTGTTCTTTTCCGATTTCCAATAAACTGTGTCGTTAGTGTCAGACAGTTGTAGAGGTTGGGGGGATAGGATATTACACGATCGCACGAAAAACTTTGAACCACTGAAAGCATTGCCCGAATTACGCCACTGGTATTTTCGTACAATTTGACGTGTAAATATGGCGTTGTTGTGTTATGCAGAACAACAATAATTATTACGTAATTACAAATCGTTTACAATAAAATATAAACTATACACGTGTACTTATATTGAATGCTATCAATCCTAATTCCTAATGATCAGACGCGTTCAAATAATTCGCATTTACGAAATCTTTGTACTGTATGCAGAATATCATATTATTAGATTAGTAGTTACTAAAATATATTTTATTTTATAAAACAGTATAACACTACACCTGCAGTTTAATTTTAACTATGAAATACTATCTTAGCATTTATATTTAAAGGCTACTGCCGTGAAAACGTGAGAGCCTGTAGACTAGAAACGAAAACGCGAATGGTTCGTATAATGATTATAATGTCGATAATACGACGTTAATATACACAATAATTGCAACAGCGTTTGCTAGCATTAAGTAATAAGTATTTACCCAGACGAACCGATGTAAAACTTAAATCAGTTGTCGGAGTCAGTTAAGAAGTTATGCGAGTCGTTTCAATCGTCAATCGAATAGTCGCGTCTTAGTTATATACTTAATAATTTAAAAGTATACGATGTAAATACACACTGTACCTATTTGATTATAAATTAATTTACTGAAAATACTGAAACGGTAATTAATAGTGCATAACATTGGATCGGATCGGTCGGCGTCGCGTGGAGAACGAGGAAAAACGCGACAAAGATTTGGTCAGTTGAGCCTATTATTATACGTGTAGGCGAGAAGGAATGGGTTTAGTAAAAATCCGTCACCGCCCGTGTGGCATTTCGCGTAGAGGCCGTACACATCCTGGTGGGGCGGCGGGACGGGGGTTGACCTTATTTGCCCCGACAACTGCTCGGCAACGAGCTCGGGTGAGAAGGGGTGTGCAATATCGAGGGCCGGGGGGAGAAGGGGTAGGAGGTGGAGCAGTAGAGGTGTGTCTATTTATTTTTACCATCCCTTACGGGTGCCCATCGTCAACCGACCCCTACCCCCACCCACCCACCTCCAATCGTCCACCCCGTCGTCGGCCCATCGCCAAACCTATTGTAGAGCACCCGCGGTGACGCGCGTATAGTATATATAGTCCTCCGCCCGCCGAGGCCGCCGCAGGTACATCGCGTGACCTATTCAATCCACGCGATATACACGCGGAGAATATAACATACAGGGCGAATATCGTGACGACGATACGGCGAGGACGAAACGGCTCGGCCGACCCTGTATTTCCTTATATACAAATTTGTATGTGTGTGTGTGTGTGTGTGTGTGTGTTTGTGTGAATGCTAACGACTTTACGCTGATTTCCGTGTCTTCCCCGACACACACAATACAACCAGTGGCGATGGCAAACGGGGTTCAACGGGGTCAGAGCCGGTGTGTGTGTGTGTATATATATATATATATATAATAATAAAACCGTCGTGTATCGTACTAAAATTTCGACGGTGCTAAATAAGACCTACGCCGCCTCCCCCTCTTCCTCCTACCACCGTGCCGAGCGCTGGACGACGACGGGGGTGGAATTTATAAAGCGACGGCGGTTTATCGCATACAACAATCGGCGTTTAAAAAAAAAAAACAACAAACTGCTCGCTCGGAAATTAGTACCTATTGTACAGGGTGTTCCCCCATCGAGCGTGCTAGTGCCCCGATTTTCTCATTCGATATTGCATTTATTAGAATTCAGATTTTTGGAATTTTGAAATAAACTCAAACATCGTGTTTTCAAATTCTTGAATTTTTTTAAACTACCTACTTATGGAGGGTACTTTACCGATAGAGATTTCGGTTTTACAAACGAGTTTCCTTCTTTTTTACTGAAAATTATTTAGTAAACATTTTTTTTTTAATTTTGATGTACTTATCTACGTAGTTCAAAACCGAAAGAGTAAATATTTTAGTAGTTACTAAATTGTCTATTCTAAGGATGAAAGTACTTAAAAATGGTTTTACAAAATATAAAATAGATGTAATATTGGAATTAGTATTTATAATACTTGGACCATATTTATAAATTATAAATATTTATAGATTTATATTAATTACTACTATTTTAAAGCCCTCTTATAGTCCAAACCCATTATCACGGACCTATATCCCTAGTACACACAATTAACTACTAAAAATCCACACTTTTGAATTTTGATATTGATACGTCATCATTTCAGAAAAAATATCCACTAATAAATTTACAGTTGAACAAGATGGTTCTCATTTTAAAAATAGAAATTTGCATCTCCGCGGGAAAGAAAGTAAAAAAAAAATCAAAAAAGTACAAAAATTATCAAAAATTCTACGTATTATTATGTATATTTAAAAATTCCAAAAATAAGATTTTGAATAACCGTAGTATCGAGGTGGAAAAAGGAAGAATGTTTGGCGAATCACTCTGCTTATATAAGTTATAGATAGATGAGCGATTTTATCGTCATCGAATTTTTTCGCTGAAGAAACAGTGATCGGGGCTTAAACGTGGTACAAGAGAAAATAATATTCTGTGCGTAGACAAAAACCGTTCGGATTTGTCCGCAAAAATACAGCGTGTCGAAAAAAAGACGGTCAAACATTTTTTTTCCTTTAAAATAATCATCATAAGTGCTGGGAAAATTTACCGGTCTATTCGCTACTCGTTCAACTCAAAAATGTTTTTTCCACGCTCTCGTTCGCTACAAGACCGTACACGTAACAATAGCGCAATATACACTTATTGTTATATGATGCAATAATAGTATAAATATTAAATGCACCATCCAAGGAGTTCGTGAGCCATATCAAAAACACAATATTATTCATTACGTATAATATTATGTTTAGGTAGTTCGATTCCGTCGGTGTACGTCTACTGTTATTTTCACGAATAATCAAAAACAAGAAGTATTTAAACTCGTACAATCATGATCGATCCACGCAAAATGTATATTTCTACAAGACATGTGAGTGTTCTATAGTTGTATACCTACGGTTTAACAACTATTGTAATATAGTAGACAATAGGTGATAATCGTTATAATAAACATAAATCAAACGTCGACGGATATTTGTAGTTTTATTAGGTAAAATATTATGTACGTATTGATGTACAGCGCAATGGCCAATAAGGATCTCAACAATTTCTCACAGGTTTCGAAATAACTGGAAGAATAATAATATAGCACTTCGAGAGGAGTCATTCAATTATTTTCTTTATTTTCACGCTCTAACTGTGTGATGCTCGAGGAGCTAACGTGAATGGCAAAATTAGCGTAAAGCCATTTCTGTTCAGTCACTTTCACGCGTCAAAGTACCTACGCTTTTTTTCCACTTCCCCGGAGGATTTAATTTCCGGTGACTTTTTTTCCACCGAATAATAAATTACAAGACAATTTACAATATATAATACTTGTGATGGGGAGGGGGGGGGGGTAACTGTATTTAAAATCGTTAAAAACTCCTCCGTTCGATAGGAACTTATTCTTAACATATTATATAATGTAATGTATGTCATGTTTTCTAATCAGAGTTAATTTGTATGTAAATCTAATAAAATTCATACCATTATGCCAATTCTATATGAGTTGACATATTATGCTGATCACTGCTATTCTTCCCATTACAAGCGTGTACTGCTCTAATATAGAATAAAGGAATAGTTTGTTGTTTTCGTGTTATTATACATTGCTGTGTAATTATAATTACCATAAATATTCAATGTCCAGATATTGTCTAAATGAATGCACAAAGTCGGCATTGTAATTTCCAGCTCATAAAAGATAAATCAATAATGGTCTGGATGGTTATGATGCACTCCACTATGACCCCGGTATACTGGATCGTTGAGCTCACTATCCTACTTCTGTTTTTATGAGAGGTAAAAGGGATGATAAATATTTTCGGTACAACTATCTGAAAGTTGGATTGTATTACTTCGTCATTAACATCATTGAGTATACCGTAAATATGTAAAAACTTCACTTAAATTAATACATTATCGCTTATAATATAATATATGAGCTTAAATGTATAGATACATATTTGTTCATACAATTTTATGAATTAAATATTATATAAAATTATATCGAATTTATATTCTAAAAAATATCAAAACGTACAAAATATAAAACCATGTTATAAAAATTCACTTTTCTAAACATCTTAAATTCATTTTATTGTCATAGTTGTGTTTTTACTATTTTATGTGTCAAAAAATATCAGAAAATATTCGACTGACAAGTTACAACATATCAAAGTTTTGAAACTAAAACTATAATAGTATGTGTATTGTTATTTATCTTGTTTGTAAAGTGAAAAGTTTTGAAGAAGAAGTTAAGTGAAATGTTGATGTATCTTTATTTAATATTAAATCATCGCATTATAATAATTTTAAGTATAGTACCATTTAATTAAAATAAAAAGCTTACAATATTACACAGTAATAGAACATCAAATTGGTTAAAACATTGTTAAAAATACACGAAGAACAAAAATCAGTATTAATAGTTGTATAATTACGTATGATATTGTACATATTACAAAAATATTATGTTAATAAATACTAAAAAATTATTTTTTAAATAATATGATGTACTATACTAAACTATAAAATAATAATGACTTATTTAAAAAACAGTTTTTGGTCAAAGAATTTGTAATTTCATGAAATAAATATATTATAAAAAAAATATATATTATGAGTATGAAAACTCTATGTTTCTCAGAGAAAAAACAGTTTTGTTAGGAATTAAAAAAAAATTATTGCAACATTTTAAACAACCTATAGCAGACACACAAAATAAACTTAATTCGAGTGACTGAATTTACATCGGTTCACGTAACGATGAAACCAATTTTAATATTAAATCAATCAAAGTTCAAACGAAAATCTTGCGTTTATTATTCATTAGACTCACTGAAGTGAAAAAGTTAGATAATTTTTAAATCCAAAGGATACAAAGAGCTGTAGTTCAGTGATTATTTATTTATTATGTTTATCCAAAGAAAACTTTGAGAATGTTCATTTGTATTGCCATCGCCATTCATTCAATAGCACTAACAGATAATAAACAATTTAGAACCTTAAGCGTCCCAATTCCCAATGTATTTATATCGTGTGGCCACTTATTATGATTTTCTTACTTTATATTATAAGTACGATTATATCATGCCATTGCACTTAGTTTAAACATTAATAAATATATTATAGTCTTATCACTTCAAAATAAAACAATTTCAAATTCGTTATAATATTTATTCCATCCAACCTAATGATGCGCCTGAAAAATAAAATATAAACTAAGAATAAATTCTCGTTTCTTACCTCATATTAAAAAGACATAATTTAACAATAACGAGAAAATATTGTTCATGCTAAATAATATGTTGAAAGTCTACACAAAAATAATAACCCACAGTAAATTATAATTAAAAAACAAAACAAAGAGGAAATTGTTTTTTTATTCATCGAAAAACAAGGTAGCTATTTTAAATTAGACTGTAAGTTATATTTTGATATATTCATTTTAAGAAAAATCGTCGAAACTATTCTTAATAACATAGTGTAATAGTTTACTATGAGCTTATGAACTTATCTAAAATGTTTTTTATCTGATTATTATTGGTGTATGTACTTGAGTCTTACATTTAAAAAATGAAATACAGCAGTATTTAAATTATGAATCTGTAACTAATTTTTAAATTAAATAATAACAAAATAATTTTTAAATAATAAAAAATAAATTACGAACCGTTCTAAACCTTAAAATGTTAAAACTTCATGGATATCCTATCAGTTTTAAATACACATAATTAACGAAACATTTTATAGTTTCATATTGTAAATGGTTGCGTCTGAGTTGGGTCACGAAATTAAAATGTCTACACTAGTTGGATCACGAATTATTTTAGATGATAGACTAGTTGGGTCCTGAATTGTTTAACCGGTTTTTTTTCCCCTATTTACGTTTTCCTTCCTATTTTAAAAGACTTAGCCACTTAGGCCCGTCTATACATTTATGTTAATTATATTATGAAACCTAATAATATTAAGATAGTTAAATAAGGAATACATAATATAATATCATATTAATGTCTTTAATATGAATTGTTTTAAAGAAAAGGTATAAATTATTCTTTTTAGTAAAACTATTTATCAATAAAAATTGTCAAGAAATGTGTAAAACTATTTAAAACAAAGTTATTCGAAGATACACGACAGTCTGCAATGGCGCGGTATATACTTACAAAGGCGGCTGAACATTAGGAGGGGTTCGTATTTCTCGTTTCAGATCCAAACAAAAAAATAAATATATATTAGCGTAAAAGAATATCACCGTTATAATTCATGTTTAATAGCACTCGTGTGTTGTAACTTGTAACATACGTCACGTTAAACTTCGAACCCTCGCAAAAAAAAAAAATAAATCGAATTTACACCGCCAGTACACCACCACCACCACCACCACCACCACCACCACCTATACGTCGAGACGATGATAAAATGTTTCGATTCGGTAGTAAATATATGTTTGAAATTGTAATAAAAAAAAAAAATAATAATAAATATAAATATGTCGTGTTTTTGTTTTGTTTATTTCGACCGTGTTCGCATATTATAATATTTTCTAATCAAATCGAACATCAAGCGTATACCTACACACCGTACGCCGGCAAATATATGCATATAGATGGAATATTTCGTCAAAACGTATAATCGTTTATTATTATTAGTCCCAAATGACGTCCGAAAACGTGTAAGCGCAAAAATTGTATTCCGTAATCGCATGCATCGGAACAAAATAGTTCGATCACAGTCATTTCGCATTCACCAATATGATAATGTGCTTCTGCTCATCGTACGTTTTCGAATCTCGCTAGTTTTGGAGTAGTGTGTGTGTGCGGGTGTGTGGGTATGGGGTGTGTGAGTGTGAGAGTGGATGGGTATGGGGGTGTGTGAGTGTGAGAGCGGATGGGTATGGAGGTGTGTGAGTGTGAGGACGGATGGGCTGGCATGCGGGTGTGTGGTGCGCACATAGCTGATGTGGCCGTTTTGCGTTTCCACCGACGAGATTTCTCTCGTTCGGCCGGTCGCCCCGCCGCCGCCGCCCGAAACTTTTACCTCATCGACTTTTTAGTTGCCGCCAGAAAGTTGTTATGCTGCGGCCGTCTTCGAAGTTGTTCGTATATTATTATGCTGCTGCTGCTGCTGCTGCTGCCGCGGCTGTTTTAAATCTTCGACGGTGACTCGCGCAGACGGCTGTTACTTTTTTATACAATGTGTAATATATAATATAATATATAACGACAACAATGAAACGAGTAAACGACTGACGACTCCTCGCGCGTCTCGACTCCATCATCAGTATATTATACACATGATATAGTATATATAAGTGTGTGTGTGCGTTCAAAAGCGTAGGAGTTTTCTCAGAGTATAAATACCATGTGTATTGTTAAAATAATAATCTCTAAATCTTTTTTTCTGTTAAATTGTTCCATTTACGTAGAGAAACTGTTTGAGAAATGCTCTCTACCTCTCAATCCAACACATACGTCATCTTAGCTCTCGAGGATGCCACACCTGCTGCACCGCCGCGTATTGTTTCCGTCTTACGAACGTGTACGCAACATCAAAATATGTGCGTTTAGTAGAACCGACTTTGTGTGGTTAGCTTTGATACTAGAGTGAATTGACCTATTTTCAAACTTTTAGGTTTTTAACTTTACTTACATTTTTTTGTACGTTTTAAAGTTGGTTTATATATTAGTTATAGTATTTTAGTTATTGGATATATCAATAAAAGCCTTCGAAATTCACTAGATAATATTCTTATTTTTATGTTTATCAAAGTGAGGTCCATCTTGCTCTCAGATATGTATGATATGAAAACACAAAATTGGTTTTGCCAAATTTCCCATACTATACGTTTGTATGGCGTCATCTTGGATATGCCTTATGGCTTAAATCATTCTAAAATAAATCTCAATATTTCTAACGTTTTAACAATTATTATTATAAACGAAGCTCAAATTGTTTAACATTTATTTATTTATTTTAAATCGGCTATTATTTTATATAATTTAACCAGTACAGTTAAAATCTTGGTTAGTTATTCGATATAAAAATGAGCCAAGTTTACTTTTTTATTGGGTTTTAGAATCTATTTTCACGTGGATTTTTGGTTAGATGTTTAATTTTACGGTTTCCCCGGGTGTCTATCCGGTTATGATTCCGTGGAAAAGTGTTCGTGGACAAAACCGACAAGGGTGTTGTGCTGTATTGTAGTCGCCCCAAATTCTTAAGAAAAAAATTCCACTTTAGGTGAAAGTGCTTTCACGGTCCCTCGAATGTGTCTTGTCAAAGCACACTCGTCGAGTATAGAATTCCTATTGAATATTATAATGTCATATCGGTGTGATATACGTAATTCTGTTCATTTCACATCCGCGACTATCGAAAAAACAACAAACGATAGTTTCGGCACTTTCCCGTACGCGTGTATTATAATAAGTTACGCGCTACACGTCGATAATAATATCAAAACAATACGTAATAACGCGTATTTCATATTATTTTAATTATATATAGTGCGCCGCTCGATATATACGTGCGATTATCCGACCGGACCTACAGCAAAAAAAAAAAAAAAAATCAATTAATAAAAAATTAACGGCGTTTGCTCGGTTTTTTATTATCGTAGCACGCCAGTTGGCGTAATATATTATTATTACGATATACACACTACGTCAATGTTGTAATTACATAATAATACGCGAATACGGGTAGGGCGGCCGAAGACGGCGAAAACCCAAAAGCCCCGCCGCCGGCAATTAAATCGCGAGCGAGCTTTCGAATAATCGTATAATAATAATATATTATACCGAAATAATAATATTGTTTTACACGCGTTATTGTTATTTTTATTATCATCGAGTGTGTGTGCGCGTGTGCGTGTGCGAGAGACGTCGTACTATACCGTTTTCGGAAAACGTTCGCATAATATATTATTATATATTTTGTGTGTATATTATACGATATTATTGTAATGTTACGAATCCGCCGCCGCACACGTTGCAGCTCGTCTCGAAACGGCGTTTTCGCAATATTTGAGCGCACACAATAATATTATATTATGAATATTATATTATGACAAAATATTTTCATAACGGCAAGAGTTTGAATATATTTTGAATGGCGTAAGTTTTGCAGGGGATGCGCGTAGTCGTTGTTGGCCCACGTGTTTTTACGACATTTTGTTAGCGATTTTTTTTTGCGAAATAAAAATTTAAACCGTTTGAGATTTATTCATATATATATATATATATATATTTATTTTCGAAACTTTTTTTTCTTCGCTTAGTTTCATAAATAAACGCGATGAATGTAAACTATTTTATTCACGTCGCCGCCGGATCGTATACGCGGATAACCGTGAACATTTAAAATATTATATTACATTTGCATTATCTGTATAAGTTAATATAATAAAATATCTTCCGCCCCCGACTACTGCGGAGGAAAAAAGGTTTAAATCGGGGTAAAAGGTGCTTAACTACCCTGCTGCGGGTCGGCATTACGATTATGGAACTGAATTATGATAGATTTATGCGCGCTAAATTATCCGTAGGTATACGCGTACTGAGTAAAAAAAATTGTGGGTAAATTTTTCTATTCGCAAAATATTTAAACACGTTATAGTGTAGTGCTTGTATATTTAAACGACACTCAAACTGTTGGAATTATTCATGAAAACTTAAAAAATAAAAAATAATATACACATTTCACATATTTTAAAATATATGATCTTTTTGCATGATATTCATAAGATATGATAAATCGATTGGCTTTAGAAAAACAAACATGTACTTGGAAAACCAATAAAATATTTATACTCTATACCTACTGAAAAATCATATTCTGTGTTTAATAAATAAAACCGAAAAGCTAAATTACAAAACAATTTTTATAGTATAAAAAAGGCAATTAAATTCTCATATTAATTTGTTTATAATTTTAAAAATCAGTTTTCAAAGGCCGCTATTTAAAAACAAGGAATGTACAATGTATGATGCACTGTTCACATTTGCATTTCATAATTTCGTTTAAACGAACATGATTATTTAAGTGCAGTTAAAATAATATATTATTCAAGTTAATTATAATTGCATTTTTAGTGTGTATATATAAATAATTATTTTTATGTAACAAAATTATCTTATAAACAATAATTACCGTACCTAACATAAAGTTAATACAATATCTAAAATATACAAATATTTAAAGTTCATTATAAATGTATATAATAGCACTGGTTCAAGTTTTAGTAAAGTTATATTCTCGTTTTTATTGTTTGTCATATTTGTACAAAGAAAATTTGAAATATGAATTTTATTTTTCAACCAGTGGGAAAAATTAAATAAATTATGTTATTTAGTAAAAACAAAATAATTGTTATACTGTTTGGTTCACGTAATAATGCCAATGTTTTCAGATGAAACCTTTTAAATAATGGTTTTACGATCATGGACGATCATTAAAAAGCAACAATAAAGTAATTTCAAAGATTAAAAAATGATAACATGGTAAAAAAAATCGTAACTACCGTTGAACGTAATGTTCTTTTGATTAATTAATTTTAATAAACAATAACATGTAGCTAAAGCATAATATAGTGTGTCACCCAATAACAATATTATATTATTAAATATTTCAATTTAAGACAATGAACTCATAGAATTGTAAATATTTTCTACTCGCACGCCGAAGCATACAACAAATTACGCACACACACACAGAGGTTATGACATATTATTATTTATTTTTAAACCTCGTGGTAACAGCAAACTAATAGAAAATAAAGATATTAATGACAAATCATCAGAATAAAAAACACAGAAGGCGTTCTTCTTTGTAGACTGCAATGGTTTAATGGACTAATGTAATACCGGCACAGCTATATTTATGAAATCGTGATTGACCTTTTCTAAGTATTACGATGGCATTACATTATCAAAGTATCAAACATACGAAATCGCGATGATATTCATACGAAAAATAAAAACAGCTTTGGGGAGACTCATCCCTCGTATATTATAATATGATTACGCCTATGTGAGTCAATTTATTAAAACACTCCTGAAATGTCAAGTAATTAAACCAATCTACGTGCTAAGACACATAATAAAAAAATGTAAAATTTATCATTTACTAACGAATGTCCTAATATATAATATGATTAACTTATTAATTTTATCGTTATTATTAAATGTGTTATATTTTAAAAGCAATCGTGATTGTTCTAAAATTATACTATACATACTTTACAATACTAAATAATACTATTCTGTAATAAATTATTTACCGTTTAGTATTGTTTCATTTTATTATGCTAATTGAAATTTAGTTTCCGTAATAATGATTATTATTATTAGGTATTATTAAATAAAGTCAGGTATCTAGGTTATTTGCTACAAAATCTAAACAGGTACTTCAAATGTTATTTGTAATTATGGTGAAAACGTTCATATCTGCTACTACTTATTAATACAATTTTATACTCAACCGGTAACCACTAATCGTATAAAATATACAAAATAGATACGATTAATCGATAAGATTTGACTACTTTACTGTTTAGAAAAAAAAAACTGTATATTTTAAAGATGCCTACCAACGGATATCAGCCGAAAACAACGTAATATCCAACATAATATTTTGTATCCTTATAAGTGCGTTTCCGAGTAAAGAAGATGAAAATACACTTCAAACAAATGCATAGTATTATATATTTTCTGAATATTGAACATTTCGTTTACTTTTGGTTCGTTATAAAAATAACTCGAAAAGAACTCGTAGTACAATTTTATTTTTTTAAATATAATAACGCATAGAATTGTGTGATTATGCATTGAGCGAAATGATACCTCACGTCCGTGTTTTTGTAAATATTTTATTTTATATTTTGTTTAAGAAACTTACATTATTTAAATTTTATATTAAACTTATCTCACGTTATTTACAATACGCGGTAAATGTAAAACGTCTAATTTAATCTATTGTGATTGTACCATTAGGCTTTTTCAATAAATCGAGATTCTTGTTTGCTATGCAAAGGTGAAATCAGTCGAATGGAATAAAAAAAACGTCTATCTACTGACGAGTTCTATACATACAATATTGCAAACTCAAAAACAGAAAATTACAAGCTTACTGTAGGATGTCATTTTTAAAAACTCGATTTAATTAATCGCCACTTGCAGCACCAATAATGTAAATAATATTATTACTTTTTTAATTGTTATCGACGAAAGTCTATGTATTTTGAATTATAATAAATACGACATATCTAAGTATTCCGAGTAACAACGCAATAAAATAATTACCTATTGTTTTTTGCCATTTTGATCAAATTATTAAAGTTTATTAGGTATCCAATATTATTACATCTGAAATAGTATTTCATACTATCACAATCGCTTTATCGGCCTGGCTTATGCTATAACTACTAGCTTTGTTTCGATCGAATTTCCAAATAAAATTGTTGTATTAAATATATTATTTTGTATACTAAAGCACTGTGTATTGACATTGATTTAGCAATAGAATCGGCTGTTTTAATACAATAATAATATGCAAATGCACACATAATTTTAATATTAACGATTACCACGTCATGTTAATTGATTAATTGATAGTACATTATTATAGTGATATTTGTGCATCACAACAAAAAACTTTAAAAATGTCATTTATTGTATTATTTTTATTATAATAGTGATTTCTTAATTTCTGAATAACAATCTATATTTTTGATTGGATTAACAGATGAAGCAAAATACTTTTCATAAAATGTTGATGTCCCATATAAATATTGAATATTTCACGAATAATTCGTTCTTAAAAGCATTGAAGTTTGAACGAGTGGAGCAATAATGGACCACAATTTTTTTTTCACTGACCCTTCGCCATTTCTTCACTCTACTCGTCTTAGGTGCTTATATTATACTTTGTTATTAATTAACATAATATATTTGCATCTATTGTGTGAATTTATTGTTCAATATTAAATAATACCATATACTTAAACAAATTGTGAAAATCTTTCTGATGCCGATTACAAAATTTAAAAAGTATAGTTTGCCATTATAAAAAAGTTTAACGTAAAAAACGATTACGATAAAAGAAGGTAAAACGATATAATTTGTTTGTAAAAAATATATGTAATGTAACATAAAAATACATTTAACTATAAAAGACCACCATTTTATTTCAAAACCACGCAAATTTACTAAGAAAAAAAGCGTAGACAATAATTAAACGGATCACTTCGCGTATGTAAATGTACATATTATTATATAGACTATGTTATATATGCATGGATACGTGTCGGGAACGTGAAATATAACAATGTATAACAAATTCTAGAACCATAAAATCGTATCATAATATAAAATATAACGTCTAGACGGCTCGTGGCTCGGGTAAAATCGTTTACGAAACGTTCGGCAAAGCCACGGCGTAATAACAATAATTTTAACAATTTACCACTCTGGTTTATAATTCGAAATCGGATGATGGCTGACCGCCGTCCACACGCACGACACGCTCACGATTTATTGTTACACGTTTAGTTTGTACGTGCGATTTATGCTCTGTCGTCGCTTTGTACAAATATTTTTTAATTAGAGTAAGTGCGACAATTATTATTGTGGACTGCAAACCGTAAACACTGCACACGCACACATCGACGACGACGACGACAATAATGTCATTTTATAGGTATATATTTTACTCGTTCCGGTAGTAATAGGGGGCCAGACGAACGTTTTTCAACACGCCGCGCCGGCCCGTTATCGCTTGTGATAATGCAGCACAGGTGTGACCGAATCGTCTACGTCGAAGGCGCGGTATCAACCAAATCGTTGTGATACCGCGATATCATAACCAGCGCCGCGCCGGATTAAAAGTTTTGGGGGTGTCGGCGCTTTTGCGCGGCGTGCACGACGATTCGGAATTTGTTTTCTTGCGCCCCCCCCCCTACCCATCTCTCCGACAACGGGGTCGTAAACAAAAGCAGACACCTATCTATCGTACTCGCACGGTCTTTAATGCAAAACGTTTTAAAGACCAAACACTTTTATTGTTATTCGAAACACCAGGGACTTTGCGATATCGATGCAAGTATGAACGATTACACGTCCTCGTGGTATCGGGCCGAGACACTTTTGAACGCCACAACGAGTTTATACTTTTAAAATAAAGATGGCTGACATCATGTGTGTATATAGATATTCTATATATAGGAAATGAAAATATGATGAAATAAAAAAACGATTTTCCCGGAAACATAATATTATGCACCATTGATAATATATAGTTGCTATACAATTTTTAATGCACGGATTAATTACGTCGATATTGTTTTGCTCCCGCTACCTTCCCAAAAATGTCGGAAAAAACATCGAGTACCGTCGGTTTCTTAAGAAAAAAAAAACAATTTAAAACAAGAATGATCGATAATACCATTTTTGACCGAAACGAATGAGTCCGTTTAACGGGCATCATTTCATAAGATTGAATATTGTTTTATAATCGTATCGTACATATATATATATATATATAACTATAAAACTTTAACCCCTACAACTATGATTAATATTGTAAACGTTTACTCAGACATATTATATTAGTACGGTATGTGTGCGCGTAAAGTTTGGAAACCCTAAATTTGTATTCAGATCATAATATTATATGATAATATACAACGATTAAAGATAACAATATAACCGTTAAGACTTAGCATGTATACATTCAATTAATCTTTAATGGTTGCATATGTGTGATCTCCACAACAAATTGAGAGTTTCAAAACTTGCCAGGGAATACACGTTATGCACTCTCTCTCTGTGTCTCTCTCTCTCACACACACGCACACACACACGCAGGCACGCATAATATATCATAATATATATACATTCATTATTTTACGTAATACATAATATATTACCTTAATAAGTAACTGTGTTCCATAAACTTATACATTCAACTAAGAACCAAATAACACTGAACATTTATAATTTACAAAATATCATAGTATAAATCTCTTAAACTTATTACGACTAAAACTCGACAAGCAGCGTTTATATGAATGCAAAGTCATTGGACTGCGAGACTTGTGAGTTGTGCGTGATTCAAAAAAGAATACGTTCTGTAATAGCATATAAAACCAATTAAAATGAAAAAAAGAAAAAAAGTGAATATAAAATTGACTAGTAACAAGTTTATGTTATAATACATAATATCGTTAAGTCTTAAACTCTTAAATGTATATATTCAAGTAAATATAAAGAATAGGTATTAATTATTTATTCATAATTTACTGTACAGAATCGATGTATTGAGATTGTGTCGGTTGGTGCTAAATAATATTTTTATGCACAACGATACTGGGAAAGTACTAAAAGTGTCTTTTATCGTGCGTAATTTGATAAAAAAAATCACTCAATATACCAAACATTTTAAAAACAATGATTTAATATTCAGCATTTATTTTATATAGTAGATCATATCGCTGTCATATTTTTTAACGGCGGGTAGGGATTTCAGGTACTTGCAGCAAGTGGTTTTTACATTACGGAGTTTCGGATAGTTTTGAAGTTCTAAGGTATAATAAAAAAAAAAATTCACTTTAAAGTTATCAAATTATAAAATTCCAACAACTATTTAAGTTATAGTAACAGAAAAAAATCTTTTTTTAAATAAATACTCTTCAACTAAAGACTATTAATATGATTATTGTGAAAAATAAATAAACTGTTGTATTTGCGATTTTCCCGAAGTTATAAAAATTAATGACTTTTATTTTCCTCAAACTATTTATCGGTTCGTGATCATATTAATAAGTATAATCTAGCTGTACCGTTAGAAATTATTTATTCTATTAAACAACACCAAATCACGTTAGTTATCTAAATCTCCACATTATCTACAAATTATAAGACTCTATGAGTACGAATATATATATATATAATATATATATATATTATAATGAAAATCCAAAGAGTTATTCAAAAATTAAAACTAATCAACACTCTATGCTTCGTTTCATAAGAACTATAATATAATTTACGACATCGAATACTAAATAATATACTAAAACGAACCGGACGAAAGGTGTAATAACATAATATAGTAATAAGATGCAGCAGATCTGCGAACGAAAACCGCGTTTTGTAACGTGGTTTGTGGTAACTGGTGACCACATTGGTAATACATGGTAAATTTATGCAATCACGTACATCAAACCAAAGTAACTCGAAGAAAAATGGAACATATATATCGTATTGCAAGGCGGTTCGCATATCGCATATCGCTATCTAATTTCCACCACGAAGAAGACTGCTGAGGAAAACAGACGTTACTTTATTTTCCGTCATGACGCGTGAAAAAAAACATGACGGAAAACAATTATATTATGTAACCTTAACGTACACCAAAACCTAACCTAAATTCTCAAATCAAAATGTTCTCAACGTTTTTAAATTGTGACTTGACATTATATAACCACTGTTGACATGACGTTTTCTCGGTATCCCGTGTCGTAGGCTTGTTATCGATATGTTTGGCTGATTAGTAATCATCATCATCGATTTCGAAAAAAGGAACCAAAGGTATTTCCAACGATATTGTATTGTAAAACAAGTTAAAGGTTAACGCATTATTACTATTGTGTGTTAATGGAATTCTCAATACACTAAAATAAATAAGAGATAACTAAACATTCCAAAACTCAAAACATATTATTTTAAAGAAATAAAAAGAGAAATATATTTTATCCGTCGATACTTGTCAATAAGTTCAGGGTGGCCGCTTAGCGCATAGTCGATAGCCGTTTTTTTCTTTTATACGAATTTTATCACTAAAAGTCCGAGACACGCCGACGCCGCCGCCGCCGTATCGTGTCGTCGTAGTTATTTCGGGAATATTTTTTTTTTTTTGTTCGATCAACCGTTCCACCACCACACTCACGTGCACATCGCGTCGTTGTTTTTATGTTTTATCTTTCTCGGACTTCGGTTTCGCGTGTAGGTGGTGTGGCGTGCGGACGGCGACGGGCAAATCGCTAGCGCGTTTTCCGAGTCTGCCAAAGTTTCCGAAACGGGAAATTGACTGATCACCGTCAAATAACATCCCGTATGTAATATAACTATCTGGCTAAACGAAAAGTTTTGTTATTCTATATCTGCCAAAGCGTTTGACCTTTTATATTCCACGTCGGACCCCGTCCGCCGAGCACTGCGGTCGACCGGTATATACGTGTATATATACATGTGTGTGTGTGTGTGTGTGTGTGTGTGCGTGTGTACGTGTGAATATATATGTATATTATATATATTTGTATATATATGAGAGTTCCCGTTACAAAAGCTTTCTGATTCAATGGACGTTTTTGAATTCGCGATATAAACGAAAACGCTGTCTCGATAACGTGACAAGCCGGTGTCGCGATAATTGCAGCGGTGGCATTACTCTGTCGTCGCTCGCTCAAGGGTCGGGTGAGATATCGAAAAAAAAGCATCTCATTGTCACGCGGTACAAGATACTTTTGTTTTATGTTTATACAATGCACTGCAGGTATATAGCTACGAGATGTGAGATTATGTATCAAGATGTGCTACACATTATAAGATACAAGACACTCTGACAACGGCGCTTGCTCAAAAGTTTCCATTATTGCATAATATACAGAAAAACTCAAAAACGAAATAAAAAATTATTGATTACCGTACTAATAATATATAGGCCAATTATAAAATTTAATTATAATTTTTGTTTTTTTACGTTATTAAGTATCAAGACTTGATACTTTAGTAGTCAACAGCGAAAAACCAAAAATCATTTACTTTTCATAACGTTTTTGATAATTATTATATTTTAAGACGTGTTATGTTAACAAAATCAAAATATTAGCCTTAAAAGAATATTATTCGAACATAATATAATATAATAGATAACTTAATCGGCGTGATCGGGTACAGCGAACCACATAAAAATTAGATCCTGAGTTAAGAGCTGGTGTTATACTTAATACAAATTTATAATATTATATAGGTATATTATATAGGTGCACCTAATTTGATTTTTTTTTTTTAAATCTCCCATACTAAGTAAATCCTGACTTTGTTATCGTTGTAAATTAAAATACAATTTATTCAATAAACGAGAATGATAAACGTTGAATAAAATCTAAAATCACTACATCAATGATTACAATATATATATCTTACAAAAAAATTTGATGTCCACATCGCTGAATAACATCGAATGATATCGTCCAATACGCACATAATATTATATTATATTACCTAACGAGATGACCACTAAAAAAAAAAAAAATCAAAAAACGTTACCAAATAAACCGAAATTTGTACCGCAATTAGACGCGATTCGTATCTCGGTACCAGTTATTTTTCCGATATGCTATACCACCCCTTTCGCAAAGCGTGTTTGACATTAGCCGACCTACCGGAAGCTTCATCCCGTGGAATATTCCACGCCTGTTTGTATCACTTTTATCGACGATTCACACACGCATGTCTTATACAAACTAGTGAACTATAATATTATTATATCATATTATTGCAAGAGACGTATATTATTAAATTATAATATATTGTATTGATTTCGTACTAGCTTCAAATACTTCACGGAGCGCTCTTATCACTTGCTAAATTATGTACGATAGGCAAAAATTGTAATTTTAAAGAAAATCTTCCGTCACGCTTTGTATGTGATGCATCGTAACAACAACTACAGCACCTCTAGCGTTCCACATTTATATTTTTTTGTTTTTTTTTTTTACTCACACCGCACAGACTTGAATTATAAAATGGGATAGTATGATATACTATGTTGTAGGTACAACAAATTTTCACTTATCAACAAAAAAAAAAAATATGCCGTCGTGTCCTGAAACGCGTACACGTACTCGTGAACTTACTACGATGTAAAGTTGTCCGCTACAATATAATAACCTAACCTAACCTGACCTGACCTACGTCATTAGTTTTTTTCATCGATGTTTTATACTAATTAATCGGGTGTACCTGGCACGCCACGGAGAATGTTTTGGCTTGGAGATTGTTTGATAATATTATTATGTTAATTATTATGTAGCAATAATTTATCAGTAACCACAAAAACAAAAAACGGCGTTACCATACACAATGAGGTCCGGGAAAATAGGCATTATAGTTGTTGTGTTCCGGATTATACGGTGTCGTGATTCCAACACCGTCGTGTCCCTAAGTTATTAAAATTTCGACTTGAAGATTGTTTGATATTATTAATAGTCTTATTATTTTATCATAATATTATACCTACAACTATTGTTATAATAATATTATTATCAGTTGGTCGGCACGGTGAATAGGCAATTTTGGTACACCGGCGTATAGCTGAATTCTTCCGGACATGCCGGAGGCGGCTGTTGTTAACGAATGTTATGATAATATTATTTTATTTTCGATTCGGCGGTGACTATACAACTGATTGTAAACTATCCACGTGGACACGTGACTTACTGAGCCGTTTAAACGTTAAGATTAAGACGAATAGCGGCAAATTCAAGGATGTCAAATATTGTGCGATAACGGACCGACCGTTTTAATTATAACACGATTAAGTCGTCACAATGAAACCGTTGACCTGTTATAGCAGTATATTGTATCGAGGAAAACGAGATATTTTCGACGTTGAACAGATCGCAATAAAAATAACTGACCCGATGAAAAGGTAATCCCGTAATTCCTATTCTGCTGGTCTTATCTATACCGACATAGAATAAAACGTATAACGTGTTTTATTCATCAGTTTAATAATATTGTTATGAATAGTTATATTATAACATATTTTATTTTTGACGTGAGCACTCAGAGGAGGGAATGATAAAAATATGTCACGTCACGTAAAAAGAAATACTAGAGACACAGAGACCGCCGATATTATCAGTGCTGGATCTAAGTTTCGTACCCTCGTACAACTACTAACACAGGAGGGGAATAAAAAAATTGCTATTCATAAATCATATAAATTGATTTCATTAATTATACAATTTTTTTTTTTTTGTAACTGATAAAAGTGAAGATGGGTTTAAAAAAAATGTTCATGGAATGAAAATATTTTGACTAGGTAGGTTGGATCATCTCGTGTGTGTAAAATTGAGTCATAGGACGTAGGTATAAAACCGAGGCGATATCGATTTAAAACAAACTCAGTAATATATTATTTAATTTTTGAAATAATGAAAATGGACATTTTTTTGTTATCAATGATTAATTAGCATTAAAACGCCTATTATACCAAGGCCGTAGTGTGGAACTTAATGTATGCAATAGTGTATAAAACATCTTTTTTTTATAGCACTCGACAAATTTTATGGGGACCGAGAGATACAACCGAATAATAGAACCATTGTTAAGACTACGACGTATGACGGCTATCGAAAACACGTTCGAGACGAAAACGAAACGAATTAATAAAATATTAAAACCGTTCAAAAGGTTGTCGGTGTAAAAAACAACAACGAGTGTCGGCATTACAAACGCTGCTGCGTTAAAATATTTTCGTTTTCAGCGAACGTGCACGTCATCGCCATACATAGTGTTATTGCGTTGCACGCGTTAGGTTGGTTTTATGATCGGATACATTATTCACATATGCGTTTCGACGGAACACGGATGTGGTCGGAAGGAGCGGTAAAACCGGGCGCGTGGAAAGGGGAGGTTGATTTTGGCGGGGAGGGAAAAAAATTTATTGCAAACACACTTTTGTTTCGGCACTTATTCCGCAGATGCGTCCCGACAACGCGCGATACATATTATTGTACACAAACACTGTGCGTGGATGCTAACAGAACACTTTGAAACGAAATTACCCAGGGCCGCAGAGTGTTAATTTACTAGTGTCAAAGCTCGGCGAACTTTTTTAATTATAAACGCTGAAAATAATAATTTTTAAAGTCATAAAAATTATAAAAAAAAAAAAGAAGTTGGTAATTAATTCTAAAGATTCTTATATATTTTTCTTAACGATTTCCCTAATCGCAAAGATAAAATGAAAATCTGGTGACTTAAAATTGTTACGAATTTCGGTATCACTGATAATATATAGGAGGGGGATAATTATTGTCTTTCCGCGGGTAAAGTGTATTCGGCACTAAATTTTAATAATAATTATGATAAGCCACGACTGATCACGACTTATATGATGTGACGTGTTTCAGGTGTGGCTGTTCGGCGACTACCTGTGTTCCGTGTGGCTGGCCGTGGACGTGTGGATGTGCACGGCCAGCATCCTGAATCTGTGTGCCATATCGCTGGACCGGTACCTGGCCGTCACCCGGCCGGTGCAGTACCCGAGCCTGATGACCAGCTTTCGGGCCAAGGTGCTGGTGGTGATCGTGTGGGTGCTGAGCTTCGTCATATGCCTGCCGCCGCTGGTCGGCTGGCGGGACACCCACATACCGGCCGAGGCGTCCACGGTGCTGATCCGGAACGACTTGTACCGGAACGGCACCGGCGGCCGGCCGCAGCTGCAGGAGGCATTGCCGCCGTCGTGCCCGTGGATATGCGAGCTGCCCAACAACAAGTGGTACGTCGTGTACTCGGCTCTCGGTTCGTTCTACATACCGATGTTCGTCATGCTGTTCTTCTACTGGCGCATATACAAAGCGGCCGTGCACACCACCCGGGCCATCAACCAGGGATTCCGGACGATGCGCAGCCGCCGGACGTTCGGCAACCGGTTCGACGAGCAGCGGCTCACGTTGCGCATACACCGCGGCCGCGGTTCGTCGCTCAAGCACGCCGCGGCCACCGCGTCGCCGTCGTCCGCGGTCACCGCCGCCAACGGCCCGGGCGGCGGGTCGCCCGACGTGAACCGGCCGCCGAACAGCCGGCGGCCGTCGGTCCGGCGCAGCAACCACGAGCGGATCAAGATCAGCGTCAGCTACCCCAGCTCGGACTGCATAAGCGCAGCGGCGGCTGCCGCGGCCGTGGCCACCGTCACCACGGCCACCACCTCGGTGGACGCCAACGGCAACTCGCCGCCCGAGACGCTTAGCCAAAAATCGCGGAGCTCGTTCTCGTCCACCACGTCGCCGACCAGCTCCAGTCCGCTGTACGCCGTCCACTACACGGCCGCCGAGACGTACCAACACCAGCGGGCCGCCACCGTTCGGTCGGCGGCCGATTCGTCAGCGTGCCAGCTGCGCGTGGCCGGCGGCAGTCGGAAGGAACACCGCCGGTGCAGCGCCGGCGACACGGCGTCGCCGCACTCGCGTCTCCTGCTGACGTCGTCGCCGGGCGGTGACCATCACCACCAGCACCAGCACGGCGCCGGTGGCGGGCCGTCGGGCGGTCGGCCCGCGTCCTGTTCCGTCACGTCGGTCAAAGACCAACTGTCGCCGTCGCCGTCGTACGACGAGTCCACCGGTGGTGGCGGTGGCGGTGGCGGCGGTGGTGGGGCCGGTGGCGGAGGTAGCGGTGGTGGGGCCGGTGTGAGCGGGGGAAGTGACATCGGGCTCTCGCGCGGCGGCCTTGGGTCCACGAACAGCAAGTCCAAGTTCGCGTCGAAGATGATGGGCGGCGGCAAGCGGAACATCAAGGCCCAGGTGAAGCGGTTCCGGATGGAGACCAAGGCGGCCAAGACGCTGGGCATAATCGTCGGCGGTTTCATCGTGTGCTGGCTGCCTTTCTTCACCATGTACCTGGTCCGGGCTTTCTGCCCCACGTGCATACAGCCCACTCTATTCTCAGTCATGTTCTGGCTGGGCTACTGCAACAGCGCCATCAATCCGATGATCTACGCGCTGTTCAGCAAAGACTTCCGGTTCGCGTTCAAGCGGATCATATGCCGGTGGTGCTGTTGGGCGTCCGCCAGCGACTCGACGGCCGGCCTGGGCGGTGGCGGACTCACCGTCGCCGACTACGGCCGGCGCAAGGGGTCGGACGGATCCCAATTGGGAGCCGGCGGCCACGGCAGCGCTTCGCCCCGGAACAGGTACATCGGGACCGGTTGCAGTGCCGGAGCCGTCGGTTCCGACGAGTGCAGCACGCGCAGCATGCGGCTGCTCCAGTACTCGGACAGCGAACCGCTAAACGAACCGTGTTCGGACGACAGGTGATGGCCAATGCGCGAGCGGCCACTCCGCCGCATCAATGACGTCACTATAAAAATACATAAATATATTACCTTCGATACGCGGGTACGACTCCTGCTTGGTGCGACGATTTATTTCGCATTATTATTATATAACTATTAAACGAAATAATATTATTATTATATTATACAAAATATTATATACACTAATATAAGATTATAATTATTATTATTATATACGATAAAAAAAATTATGTGTTTCCGTTATCCACTCATTATTATTATTAATATTATACGCATTGTGTAAATTCATATTATTATTATTATTATTATTATGTTTACCGATATAAAAATGTTTTATCCTTGTATATAATATTACTATGTGTAAACCGTTACAAATATGTTGTATTTTAGTCTCGTTTGTAACTTAAGACACGACCGAATGTTGCAAACACGATATTATTCTGTTGCTTTGCGATTAACCGACCGATCGTCCATTATAATATTAATAATAATTATACGTACGACACACAAGACATTGATGATTCACGGCGCCGTTTATATGCAATAATATTATAGCACGTATACATATAATAATAGAGTTCGTGGAATTATTATTTTTAAACATTATTTATTTCATTTTTCGACGACGAAATTCACCATAAATAGCGGTGTGTCAACGCCCTCGTTTCTGACCAAAAAAAAAAAAATAATAATAATAATAATAATAAAAAAAATGGTCTACCAGAGCAACACTTTTGAAAGGGTATAATTATGATGGTATATATATATATATTTACATATTATAAGCAGGGCGATTCACGCTCCCACCTTTTTTTTTTTTTTTTTCAATAATGTAGTTAATCAAAATCTGATTTTTGTATTTTTTAAATATACTAGAGAGGACCATAATTTCAGGTTAAAAAGGAGGTTCCTTTTCCACTGTAAATCATTAAGCGGGTATTTTTCCTGAACATTTTGACGTATCAGAATCAAAACTCGAACGAGTATTTTTTGAATTATAAACCTATTCGTATACTAAGGATTAATAGGTCCGTGATAATGGGTTTGCAAGATACGGGAGCTACGGTGATTCGGACGTTTTAATGATTTATATCGATATTTCAACATTAATTAGTTGTTAAAATAGTAAAACTATAATAACTACACGAAGATCCAATATTTCATCTATTTTAAATTGTTTTGAAATCATTTAAGGCTTATAAACATTTTAATTAAACTGAAAAAATACTCTATCGAATTTTGAATTAGGTAAATCGACATTTTCAAAAAAAATTACCCAATAAATAATTTACAGTAAAAATGGGCCGGGTTCTCATTAGAAAATTAGAAGTTTATATTGTTTAAGTAGTACAGAAAAATTCAAGATTTCAAAAAAATTTGTCTTCAAGTATTATATTTATAAATATTCCAAAAATCAGAATTTGAATGAATTCTGCATTAAAGGAAAATATAGGGATGAGCATACTTAGTGAATCACTCTGTATGTATGGTTTTTTATCTAGCCATTTAGATAATAACGAATATTCAAAATCGGCATAAACGGCGATAAAGGTCATATTTTTGTAGGCTATTTTTTATTTATGTCCACTTAGACAATTGAATCGAGCTTCGTGTGATTTATCACAGCACGAGTTTTACTTAAGCTCGCGAAACTCAAAAGCAAACATAAACAATACCGCCATAGATTTGGACGATATTTTTAAACAAAACACGCATACTGCGCAGCGTGATTGTTGACAGATTATGTAATTCTTAAACGATTCGTTTAATACAATTTTGAACCAATGACGTAAAACTACGTTTGCTATAAGTACTTGCATATACAATAGTATATAACGATTAATTACGTACTTCTACAATATATTGCAAACCGAATTGGTTGCAATTTTGTATGTATTTTATTTAGCAGCACTTGAAAATAGACAAAAACATAATATTGGCCTATTTGTGAGTGGAGAAATGTTTACAGACAACGTGGAAATGCGTTGCATTTAAATGAAAAAACGCCGTTCAGCGATAAGCTCAGAAGATAAAATTGTATAATGACAATATTTTAGTAGGTTATAATATTATCGAACAAATATCAATAATATGTACAAAATATATTTTCAATAATATTGGAATTTTCAATAATATGTACAAAATATATTTAATACAAAGATTAGTTCTGAGTTTAATTTGAATTAATATAAACGAATGTCATCATACATTTAAACGAAATACATAACTATAAATGGAACGAAAATTCGTCAAAAACTTACTAGAAATGTAATGAAAATCAATAAATTTCACTATTATTTAATGACTTAAACAGTTTAGTTTATGCAGGAAGCTACATTTTTATTCTATTGAGCTTGACGAATAAACATAACGTGTATTGAAACGATTATATTATATAAAACAAATTATCACATCGTCCTATAAAATATTAAATACTCACACAGTCACACTAACTAAACGAATATAAAATGTCAGGTATTTATAAATATACGAAAATGTATGGACTTGACGATATTTAAACCGAATAAAATATAATACCATTTTTATCAATTATTAAAACGTGTAGCTATTCAAATAAAAAAAAAATAAAAAATGGTATAGTACGACTGTTTTCATTCGATTCAATAATAGAAATATTATTGTCTACAGTTTTTATCACCGATATCTCGCTTTCGTTTATTTTGGGCATCAAGTCTGCAAGACGTTCTTTAGAATTGTATTCATTCGGTCTATCGGGGTTGACATCGTTTTCTCGAATATTATCGATAGGTACCTACCTATGTGTAATCTGATATTCCGATTGCGAGTTTCAATCTCGTTGTATTTAAAATACGACACTCTCAATCGATTTGATCCGTCCGATAGACCGACGAGCCGTAGAATATGAATTTTCCAGTTCCGTCGTTATATCGATCTGACGCGAGTGTTCGGCCAATACCTATATTGTTTAACAACAGCACGCGATTGATTTTATTTATTTCCCGTTGTCTTCTTTATTTTTCTAAAAATTTTTATTGGTTTTTGTGTTTTTTTTTCTTATTGTCCCACACACGCGTTTCGATCTCAATGATTTTCGAAGCTTTTTTTCAAAACGCCTTAAATAATATTTTTCGATAATAGCGAATAATAATATCTTAAATTAATTTACCATTATAATGTGTATCACTCGAAATATTGGAATGATATTATTAAATCATATTCCAAGACGTATGAATTATAATGCGGAACTTTTTTAAAACGATTTGAACTCGTGTTCAAAAAATAATCATAGTTTAAGATAAAACTTTTATCGATTTCGTAATTTGAGTTGAATTATTTTTATTAAACATTTATTTTGAATAATTGAATGTTCCATACGACATGGCGTGGTTTATACAAAACCAAATACGTGTACATACATTGTACATACATCAAATACGCAGCACCTTTATAAAACAATTATCTCCGAATGGTTCCTATAATCATCATCAATTAACGAGTTCAACTACTACGGATTATCCTATACTTAAGATCTAACAAGAATTTAGTGCGGAAAACGGTAAGTACGTAAAATATGAGGAAAAAAGGTAAGTGAAGAAATCGTTATTTAATACATCACATTTATCATTTATTTATAACAACACTTAAGCTTCCATCAGAAGTTTTTTAAATGTTAAAACTACATTTTTATAACTACCGATGTTATTTAAAATGTGAATTTAATGATACTTAAGTGATATCTAACGTAACCTTTAGTCTTTTAATATGAACAGAAAATATTTTTAAGCTAAAAAATTATAATTTAATTTTCACAAAAAAAAACTTTAATAACAAAATACAAATTTAGTATGAAAACAATTATTTCTAAAGATAAATTTGGATTTATAATATCGAAAATTACAATCATAAATTACATTTTATTTATTAATTATCACGGAAAGTAAATGAATTAAAATACATTTTTATATGCGTCATATACGAAATACTAATAATGAATAATCTTTGTATATACATTTAATTGCATGTAGGTATTTTTTAATTTATAAATATATACACGAAAATGTGTAGTATTTTTGAAACAACCATAAAACTTTATGATACCATACAATTAAACGATATTAATTTTCTCTTCAAGATTAGTTTTCGACATACAAGTTAGTTAACTACCAATAGTTAAATATAAAACGACACAGCAGCATCGTTTTCGTGGCCACTCTCGATTTTTGGCAATTTTCCCTTTAGACGATTACCGTTGTCGTTTGTTCCGTCTGGTGAACGCCAAAACGCCAACAATCCGGCGCCTTTGCAAAGTACATATAACAACTGTGCCAAAACTGATAACTTCTCACTACTATTTTGCCTGCTTATTTAGTAACAATTCACCTTATCCTATGCCACCTTTACAACAATTCTAAAATGTCCTCAATTTAACAACATCATGAACGTCCAAAGGGCGTTTAATCCATTGCCCATTAAACATTTCAAAAGTACCCGTATAAAATATCATAGAGATCCTATAAATAAACAGATACAATATATAATGCACGAACACAACAAAATGCCTTGTGTATTTATTTTTTATAACCAAGTATCAGAAAAACTTGTAATAATACATGAGTTCAAAATTAATAAAATTATAAATATATTGTGCTGTCCTTAATATAAACATTTTAATAAATATAAAACTACATGTTCGAATTTTAAATTAGGTGCATACAAATGTTCAAAGAGATATCCACTAAATATTTTACAGTAAAAAAGGGAATCCCCATTTGAAAAAGCAAAAGCTTTGTACGCCGTAGGACACTCCTTAAATAGTATACAAAATCTCAAGAATTTGAAAATATGGTGTTGAGTATATTTAAAAATTCCAATAATCAGAATTCAAATAAAATATGTATTAGGTATTAAATCAAAAATGATGATAAGTACTAAGTATTCTTGGTGAATCACCCTATATAGATGTACAGAAAGACAGTATGTTTGTTGAAAAATAACATTTACAGCGCCTTGCCAACCACGATTGATCAATACATTTAAATGGAAAGATACTTGTAATGTGTTCAACACTTTTCTATTAAAGACATTTAGTTTTTAATATTTATATTATTTGCACAATTAATTCAAAAGATCGATACGACGAAAACGGTTAAAATATAATATAAAAGTAACTTGCGATATGCGAGCCACAACCATCTAATACTGTACACTGTCTTGTTCCAATTAAAAAATAAAATCATTAATTATTGTTAATCCAGCGAGGCATGATTAATCTCGTGAGGCATGAAGTGTGATTTTTAACAAATTTGGCAATGGGCAATAAATTTAATTAATTTCTAACAGCTATTTTTATTATGGCACCTAATTTAATAAAGAAATAACGTGAATATAATACCTTTTTAAAAACTAAGACACTAAGTTAAAAATCCAAAGCTAAAAATAATAAATAATAATACATATGCATACATATTTTAAAATTTTATAATAATATGTATCTTTCAACTTAAAATGAAACACTTAAATATTTATTCGATTTATTTATACTTAAAAATTCCTAAAACCAAAGTTTGAATGAATTCATTATTAAAGGGGAAAATGGGGATGAGCATACTTGATCAATGACACCCTCAATAATTTTCTCTGCTGTTATACGCCCAATATATTTCCCTGAAAATAGACCTATAATATATGAGTAAACAAACACAATTATCTAACTTTATTCACTATGTCCTAGGCTTTCCTAGCCGTCCTAGACTCTAGAACGACGAGCTTAAAATAGTCATAGGTACTTACCTATAGCTTTGATACTATGACTACTGACAATTAAATCAATAACCACACGAGAATAAGCACATCAAAGGATGGTCTAACGATATTCATACTCATTCGTATACCTTATTGATAAGGATAACTTAGATATATATTTTTTTTTATTCAAAATTGTAGTTGTTTTTATCACAACTGAAAAAGTTTTAATTCTAAATGAAAACTACAAACATGATGACATTGGTTCCTAAATTCTAATACTAATTGATTGATGCACCATTTTAGCACGGTTATGGTGCTCGGTGGTGCCAAATTTGTAGATATCGTGCAATAAATATTTTAAGGGTTGCATTTTTGACCATTTCAATTACGGCCTTACTAGATTCAACGATTTCTATCTCCATAATCACATATATTTAATAAAAAAAGAAACAATACACTCGTGTGAAAAAAAAAAAACTAATAATTAATCATTCTTAGTTATTGGTATAACTAGATATATTGATTTATCGCAAAGGCTACCCTAAAATTATGTATACTATATTAATTAGCTATTATAATATATAGTTAATTAATCCAGAACAAATTAATATATATTCAACATATTATGTTTATTATATTCGTTGTACCTGTCGTCTTTGGCATTGATCCAAAATGTTTTTACACTGAAGGGAAAAATAATTTACGCCCAACACGCCTGACATCAACAATGGATATAGGTAATAAATTCCATCGACATAGCCCATAATAGTGGCCATAACTGTGAAAATCTAGTCCTTAAAATGTCACCACTTCTGTTGGTAAACGAATAAAATAAACAAAATGGTACGTCATATTATTGTATAAAATCTGAAAAAAAAAATACAATAACAACGACATTATGGGGAGAAGTTTGAAAAACTAATAAACGAAATTGAAATTCTTTCGTAACCACAAACACTAAATATTATGTCACAATTGTTGTGTATTTTTTTATTTTTATGAAATAAATGTATATTAGTATTCACTTTGATACTAGAAATAGTATTATAGCGTTATACCAAAAATAAAAATTCGTTCTACTAAAAATCGGGATTTTCTATTTAAGCTATAAATTATAGTTCAAAAATAATTCAAATTCAAATAGACAGAATTAAAGTTAATTTAATGAATGTTGTACTCAACACTCACTATACCAAAATCTGTTTTATCCATATAATACGTTGAAATATAGGTTTTTATATTTTGAATTTAAATATTATATTATCCGTTAATTGTTACTAAAATTAATTGTGCTTTTCATGATAATTTTTCAATACACTTCGCTGCCAACTGCAAAGTCATCGAAAAATCCAAATATTACATAAATAATGTTACTATAGCTGGCTATTTATACATTACTGGCTACTTATATTATTGACTTAGGTATAGTTAATATAAAAAATTGTTATAATCATTGCTCGAGGCAGAATAAAATGAAACAATAATAGATCGATTTTTATGCCACTCCAGAATACTGATATTTAAACATGTTTATTTTTTAAAAATTGTTTCGTACCTAATATAAGCTTAATGTACGTCTGTTTAATATTGTAAATAAAATATTTATACTTATATATTTAGTATTTATAACTATTCCTCAAATTATTGCCTGCTGCCTGCTATGATATAAATACAGTTTATTTTTAAAAAAATTTTATTTTTGCAACAACATGTTTTCTTATGTTTATATGATCACTAATGTCCACTATTTAGGATAGAATAATTATTTAAAAAATAAAATTAACTCAATTGATTGAAAAATTAATGGTTATTATTTTTATTTGTTAATAGTTTTTCTCTAAACGCAAGAAAATCTACACACAATTTATAAAAAAAAAAATGATAATTATTAAATTGTACGTCATACTTTTTTAAAAATAAGAGTTATTTATATATTTTGTTAGTAAATAAACTAATATTTATTTTAATTAACGATACATTTTATTTTACATTATTACAATTTATTTCTTATCGAACCATTTTTGAATATTGTTTATAATAATTACAACAAAAATAATATAGAAAATGAACATTGTAAAGTATTCGAGTGACAGCTAATTGACAATAATATCATATCACGTATAATATCTACTCAATACACATTAAACAAAACAAATGTACTTTAAATATTAGGGTTTTCTTACATTATTTATTCAGATAAAACTTAAATACACATATTGAAAGTATTTTTAATCAAAACTTTCTAAGAGTTGGAATATAATTTAAAAAAAGTGTATTACACTTATTTTGTACATTTATAAGTTTGTACACGAATTGACCAAAACTGCACGAAAGATCTTTGTACATATTTGCCATTTGGGATGCATTACTGAATACTCAACAGTCTTGGTGTTTAAGGTCTTAATACAAACAACTTCGTACTACAGTCTACAATCATGTAACGGCTTAGCAATTAGTAACAACTAATATTTCCCTCGGGGTATTGGCAGTAAGCAAATAATCAACAGAGAATGCGAAAAGTGGTGATCTCAAATGTTTAGTTTCTACAACGCAAATAATTTTAAACCTAAGTTATTTTACAACAAAATTTAATTTGGTCTAATGTAGTAAAACAACTTATTTAAGCTAAAACATTCATTGAATATTTCAATAATAATTGCTTGATTAGCGTTAAGTTCGTAACCACTATATTATAATATTATGTTTGAAAAGTAAAAATCTGAAGAAAAAAATATTTTGAAAATTGTATTTAATAATGGAACTGCGG
This sequence comes from Neotoxoptera formosana, assembly GCA_022818045.1. Lineage (NCBI taxonomy): Eukaryota > Metazoa > Arthropoda > Insecta > Hemiptera > Aphididae > Neotoxoptera > Neotoxoptera formosana. The sequence goes on from CM040634.1 coordinate 16,939,452, forward strand.
TAATATTTTAAGTTAAATCAATATTATTCTAACGATAGCCATTATAAATGGTTCTATGTTATTAAACCAACAAAAAAACACTGCTTGTATAATCTATTTATTGATTGTTCTCAAAATAATTACATTTCAAAAGTCTTGCCCAAATAATATGTTTGCAATTTTTGTGTTAAATTGGCCTATTTGGTTTGATTTATTTATTGTAGTTATAACCTATAGACTCATAGTCTAAATATAATTAATCAACTAATGTACGTCTTCAAGCAACACACAGATTGTTTAGTTACCTTACACAGCAATAATGTTACGGTTTTACACGGTAAACTTTAAATCCCCGAAGCACTTCCCTCAAAATTCGAACTTAGGACCGAATCCCAACAGTTCCACAAAGCTCACCGATACGAATTTTGGGTAACTTTAAAAAAAAAAAAAAAAATACAAGCTTATTTCTATAGACAGACAAGACGAAACATTATTATATATACTTATTATTATTATACATAACACCCACTTAATTTTATTTTTTTCGAATAAACATTTAAAACCCAAATAAATAACTATTTTATTAATCGTATTTATTTATTTTAAAAATAATTACATTAATTACATTCTACATTACATTTATAATGAATAATAACATACTATCTTGTAATGCTATTTAAAATTATTACGTAAAACTACTAAGTACTCAATAAGTTTATATTCTTAAAATTGTAGATCGAAATAAATCTCACTGATTGGGTAGCTGAGGAATTTTTTTTGCTCGTCTAACTGTTTAAGTTATGGTATGTAATTTATAATGAATATACTAAAATATTGTATAAATAATAGGTAGTATGTATTTCTGATTGATAGCCAATTTTAAATCCTGTTGTAATTTAAATTTTATTTGTTGGTAGACTTAGTAATACTCTTGAACAAAGCAAAAAAAAAATTCACATAATCTTAACATAACTTTAGACATATTATGTTAAGAATTACAAATTATCATGTTTTTTAATTTATAATTAAATGAGCATGACGGCCAGCGTACAATAATTATAAAACTAACGTAACCCAACATCTTCCGTTTGTACATTAGTAGACGATATACAAATACCGATATTGTTGTTTTTATTTTAATAACAATAAAAATAAGGGATAATATGTGAGCAGTAAATGCAACCTAGTTCTCATTTCAAATTGTGAATAATATCGTATAATATTATGACGTATTATGCATATATTACATTTATAATACGTTTGAAAATGTGATTTATAGACAGTCTCAACTATCAAGCAATGCATAATATACAAAACTGGTTAAAAAAAACTCACCTACATACTTAGTACTTGTATTAAAATATTTAAAAAATCTTATTTAAGATATCTAAATGACACGCATTCGTTTAAAAAGTTTGGTCAGAATCATTTATCACAAAAAAGTAATAAATTATTATTAATAATATTATTACATTCTGATTTAAAAACTTTTAAAATATTATGGCTTAATTATCACTTATCTCTAGATAAACAGACAAATAAATATAAAATATTCAGTTTTAAATAGTTTATATCTTATACAACCCCCATGTACATCCATTATGAGTTATGACCTTACAATATTCGTAACCCTGGTTACCAAAGTGACTCCTTGAAGTGGAATAGTATAATATATCATTGCATGCAGCAATTATAATTATTTTTAGTTATTCGTTTGATTTTAATATAATATACTTAGCAATTTCGTTATCCATAATTGGCATTGTTACCATAAAATGCTAATTATAATATTATGTATTATATATTCTAAAAAATATAATTATTTTTTATACTTGGTAACTTAATATTATTTAATTTTATTAAATATTGATCACAGTAAATCATTTACAATAAATTACAATATATTCAGAACACATTTTTAAATTATTTTTCATATTTTCTTTCACTAAAAATTATTCCATTTTTTGTTAACTATTGTATTTCATTTATTTATTTATTTATTTACCTATTCATAATACATATTTTTGTAAGTTTATTAAAGGTAGTGATTTAGATATTATACACAATGCAACAATTAGTTTATCTTTATTTTTTAATATTAAAATATACAAATATGAATAAAGTTTTAGAATATTAATATCAGAAAGTATAATACTATTAGATCACCTGTTTTTTGTTACCCCGGCGGGCACTACTTTCACATTTTTAACTAGACCAACAGGCCGTGAACCGAAGGTATTTCATTACCTATCTATATCGTATACAGTATACACATATCAATATACACGAACACACTATGTATACTAATTTACTGGTTTAACTTGTAGCTCCCTCACTATAGTACCTATATTGAATAGATTAAAAATCAATGTCTTATTAAATTATATATATATGTTATCATGATAATACAACGAAGAAAAATGTATACAAATCTAAATTTTCCAAGACGCTTATTATCAAATTATTTAAAAAATTAATGTGTTATAAATTTCAGATTTTGGCACTTTTTTATTGTAAAAATAATTAATATTACACTTTTGAATTATTAACTGATTTTATACTTCTAGACTTTACCTAAACATATTATTAAACATGTAGACACAAAATGATAAAAACACACAAACACACACACATATATATTTATTATAGTACCTTAATAAAATAAATCACATGCTAAACTCATAAAGGACAAAAAAAAAAAATTATAAATTAGTAGGTGTTCCAAAAATAGTACAAAAATTAAAAAATGTAAATTATCATAATTTGCAATTTATATTTTAAATTTCGTTTCTTCACAAATCAAATTGTCACTATAGCATTTTATGAAAATATAAGCTACAGCTAGGAAGTCTGTTCCCAGATATAATTTTATTAGACTAGTCGGGTTGTGTTATAATTCAAACTATTAACGGAATAACTCTCGTCGTAATTCAATATTTTTTTTAATCGAAAGAAAATAAAAGAAACAAGCTCTGCTTGGTATTTGAGTTTGTATTTCTAATCGAATGCGTGTTATAATAATATTATTATTTCGTTGTATTACTGCGCAGCGGTTTTGCTAAGAAAATAAAAACTATTTATTGATATCGTTGTATTCGGCTGTTTTTGGTATAGACTTTTTTTGCTACTATGGCGTGTTCGTGTAGGCGTGCGTGATGATAGTTTATAAAATCGGGTTTGAAAAATAAAATTATTCATATTTTTGGTGACTTTTTGCTACAGCCGTGGGGTTATGTACTCTTATACTATTTTTTTGTACTCTTGAACTGTCTTTCGAGAATGATTTGCGGTGGTTTCAAAAATGACAAAACTAACAATACTCTAGAATAAACAGCGTGGTTGATCCAACAACAGTGTTCTGAATACTTGGAACATCGCCAAAGTGTATATTATAGCAATAATACACTATAGGTATACACAACTGCTATAATACTATACCGTGATATTTGACCCACACTCGGCATTATCATTATTCGTTTGCATTTAGTGCCATACATATTGGTCAATGATACTTAATGCCTGGTTAATACCTACTATTACCTATACATTTATCGAATATTATTAAACTATTGTGTGATTTAATACTATGACTTGCTAGTGCTACGTCCATACGACTTATTATCATTTTATTGTAATTCCGTAACGACATCACGTCGGACGCGTGGAATACTAGTGAAAACCGAATACTTAACCTGACAGTAGGTACTATATTATAAACGGTGCACTAAATATTAAAAATTATTCGAATGTCTAGTCAATGTCTTAATACGATTATTTTCAAAATCATCCTCAAAAAAACTAAATTAAGATTCAACATGGTCTCAGTTGTACCGTATACAGTTTACTACTAATCGGTAATGTCAGATTAGAATTTAGAAATATTGTGCACAAACTATAATTTAGTCATTTTACAGTACAGTAACAATATTATTTAAGTCCATAATATTGTACCCAGTGTCCGCTATTTATCTATTTTTAATTAAACGGCACAAATTATACGCACCAAACCGCAATTATTGCGGTTTTATAAAAACTTTAAATGCATTTTTAAAACTTTTTTTCAACGTCCTGACGATAATTTATTTTAAAATTAAAAGACTATTGTTTCGTCTTAATTGCCATAATATATTTTTATTTATATATATATATCAAAATGCTCGAGACTTTTTTTAGCATGAAGTTTAAAAATTCACGACAAACTATTACTAAAAAAATATTACTGAGTAATATGAAAACCACAATTATTTTTTATAATTACAATAAAATATATAATTTGAAATATAATGTTTTATTTTTATTTTTATTTAATGTCTGAAAATATTTAATAAAATACTATTTTTCTTATAAAATGTTCAAATATTTGTGAAAAACACAAAATAATATTCATAAGAGTATCAGACCATATTTTACATTTCAGTAAAAATGAATTAGAATCTATCAGACGTCCAAATCCATCCATAGTTCCAGATCCTCCCCAGTCATTAAAAAAAAAAATATATAAATCTGTCAAAAATGTGTAACATTTATTTTTTAATAAAAAAATTCAATTTGGAGGCGCCGGGCATCGATCCCGGTACCTCTCGCATGCTAAGCGAGCGCTCTACCATCTGAGCTACGCCCCCAGATGAATGTCAGTAGATAAATGTAGATCATTTGAGAGATCGATAATATTAAACCAAGCAAACAACGTTTATGGTACGTGCAGAACAACAAAATAATGTAAAGTACCTTGACTGCGGTACTGGCGACGAATCCAAAAAAAATTAAAAAATAATTGTAATATGCTTAAAATAAATACTTAATTGTATGTCATAGGAAATTAAAAATAATATCATTGTACAAATCTTAAAAATACTAATAGCTTATTAAATCAAAGTTGAATTTTGAGCTATATAAAAAACAAAATATAGTTCATACACAACGTACGCGAGTAGTTCTCCAGTTATCCAGTTTTCGACAAAATCAATTTTTAGCGTCAATTCCAAAATAAATATCCGTAGTTACTTGACATTTTAACCGAATGTTTATTTTATCATTTTCTATACATTATACAATTTTCAAAATATTTTGACTCGTTTTGAGCTATTTATAGAAATTTTCATTCTTCAATTTATTTTTGTTTTTTTTCTACTTAATGTCGATGGACATTTTTTTGTTGGGTTCAAAAACTTGAAAAATTAATACTAGGTTTCTCATAAGTCATAATAGCAGTTGAAAAATAATAAAAATACATAGACACAGTTTTTTTTTATTATCATTTTAAGTTTTACATCTTGACAAAATTCATCAATCTATTGAAAATTTGCAAATTATGCTGTAGTTGATCCGGAATTGTTGGTTCATTTTTTCAAAACAATTAAAAAAAGTTGAACATAAAGTCTAATTAATGTTGTATGAGCAATTGAAGTTCGAATGTTTTCGATATTGGATATTCACAAGTATACTAACGAACAATTTCATATCGAATGATTTTATTATTTTGTATTGTAATTCAAAAACAAATAATCGTAGATACTTACATTTTTACCGAATGGTTAATATGAGCACATATACACCATTACATATTCAAAATATTTTGAGGTTTTTTAAAGGCATAAGACATTATGCATTACATTGGTTTTTATTAGTTTTTTTTTTGTACATATTCTTTGCCGAATAGAACTTCTTGAAAATTCAATACAATAGTTTCCACATAAATTATTTTAATGACAATCCAAAAATATTAAAAATACATAATAATGATTATTTTTTTAAGCATTTAAAATTTAAATTTAGACAACATTTATCATTGAATTCAAATTTAACACGTCCATAACAGTGACCCACATGGCACCTATTATACAGCAAAGTGGCCTACTCCCACTTGCCAACCTTTTTTTGTGTGATTTAATTTTTAAAAATGTCTTAATCAACTGTAATATACATAACAAAAATTTAAAAGACCAAATTGTGCATAATAATTTGATAAAATATAAAAATAAGTTTTTTTTTTGGTAAAAAATTGTTGTGAATATAGCTATATAAATATAATTTAATTTTAAACTAAAGTAATTTATGATTAATAAAAATTAAACTTGGAGGCGCCGGGCATCGATCCCGGTACCTCTCGCATGCTAAGCGAGCGCTCTACCATCTGAGCTACGCCCCCAGATGAAAGTAATAGTACAAAGCTTGACCATATGAAAGAATGGATTTTATCGTGTTTATATCGGCATCTTATCGTGTGAAAACCACTATAAAACAATTCATAATATTTGTAAATGATGTATATTTTAATATACATTTTAGTGCTATAATTTATTAAAGTACAATATTGATTTAAGAAAATAACAATACCAATTTGTTTATAAGATATTATGAGGGTTGATATGATGAAAATTTCAATAATCAATATTTAATACCAACATTTATAATTTGTAAAAGTTATTAAAACAAACTAGATCTAATAAAGAAATCACATTTATTTTTTATTCGTGTAAAACAATTAATTGTGAGGACTTTTATCCTTAGCATAAACATTTAAAAACTGAAAACCTAATCATTAAATTTTGAATTAGGTACATCGATTTTTTTTTTTAAATGCTTCACTATCCACTTTAATATGTAGATAGTTTACAGTAAAAAAGGGCAGAGGCAAGATGCATAAGTTTAGATCTCTGCTTCATCTTTAAATTATACTCAATGGGAACATCTGTTGTCCTAATCTGCTTGCCAAATTAAGTTTATCCTAATCGTAGTACTAGACAGTCGAATTATTTTTATGTGCCATTTCAGTCCGTGAACTATAGTCTAAAAGCTCCTGTAAATAGTTGTATGATATTAGTAAACGAGTATAATATTGATCTTTTTCTATGTGTAACTATTAAATATGTTTTTAATACGTATTTAAATTCTTTAATTTCTGAAACTGTCAACAACTTTAATCGTGTATAATAGATGTGTCACGAGTAAATATTGATCTTTCTCTATATTATGTAACTATAAATGTTTAATACATATTTAAAAAATTGTATACTATTAATTAATCAATATTGTAATGGAGAACCGCCCGTCTAAATAAAAAAATATTATAGACATTATTGCATATATATATAGGTGGGCTCAACTTTTACGATTTGATGCTGTTGTGTAAACAATTCGATAACACATCATGAGTCGAACTATCATTATAGTTTTGAGATAAACTATTTCATATCCCTTCATAAATTTTATAATATACTGAAATGGGCTGACTATATTGTAGTGAAAAAACAAAACAAAAACAAAAAAAATAACGTAAAATACTGAATAAATTATATCGGTTGAATATTATCCACAGTGGCGCCAAACTATATTATGTTAGTGTATGATGGTCACCATCGTATACAAGGAATCGAGGGTGGTTCCTATCCATAATGCATATTTTTAGTGAATTTTTATCAATTTCGCGGAACACATTTCCAAGAGTGTGCAATATATAACAAAAAATTACTTCGACGCGACGGCGCCACGTACTGTATTCATGATGGTTGTACAAACTATATATTATTTTATGTAGTATAATGTACTGCATTGACCATTGTCCCAACAATTGAACTATATGCGTATAATATTTTTTACTAAATAAAAAATGTATTTATATAATATTATATACGTCCCAAAATCTACAGTTTTTATCGAACAAACAATGTCACGTTTCAAAATAATAGCGGTTTTTGTAATAATTCGAAGAAAGACCTAGCTTTTTCTACGGCGTTTTAAATTAAAACAATATTTGATGTGAGCAAAAATATATTATCTGGAGGCGCCGGGCATCGATCCCGGTACCTCTCGCATGCTAAGCGAGCGCTCTACCATCTGAGCTACGCCCCCCGATGAAAGTAACGGTCCAGATCTTGTGTATTTGAGAGAGATTAAATAAATCGGGTTGCGACACCATCACAGCAAACTGCCACACCATATACCTGCTGCAGCTTCGCAACGCGTTGTGACGTAGCGGTACCGTAAAATAATTACACCAGTTTGGCCGTCTACCGATTTAAATTCCATCACGATATTTTGTTTTTGTGCAACGGTCCCTTCGCTCGGTGGAGCGGACTTCTTGCTGCGACGCATGTACCTAAATAATATTACAACGACCATGCGGACGCGCAAAAAAACGACTCGCGTGTACGTACACCGCGTGTCCTGCAGCCGTGCGGTGGGAGATCTCGACCGAGCAACGAGCGACGTGGCAAAAAAGGGGACACTAAAAAAAATTTAAAACGGGACGATGAGACGTTGAGGCGCGATGTCCGCGAGCTGGTTGGGGGGGGAGGGGTCGCGACGTGTGTATTGCCGACGAGACGGGGTGGGTACAATGCGTGCGATCGCCCGACGGTGGCGCATAAATATTAATTCCTTGTTGTGTTTTCCTTGGTGGCTGAAGAAATGTACGATCGTGGCACGCCACAGCCGTATAATTTGCCATCCGAAGATATTGTAATGTTATACATCTTATATTAATGTTTCATAATTATGACATATTATTGCAAATTCTATACACATATTAAATATAATAATAATTATATTCGTACACCGCGTGTGTCGCATAATAATAGTGTTATCATCGTTTAAATAATTGCTGCGATGCGACTATAGTTGTAATTATTATTAAGCCGAAATAAATCATAGGAATACTCTACCGCCGCCTCGTTATCCACGCAGTTTACGCAGGCACATTTCTATACTAATTAGCCAACCAGGTTTAAGATAGGTTACCTATATAGATTACTTATAACTGGTATATCATTTTAACAAAATTAAAGGTTGTATGCTCAGACAAACTTAGTTTCGTGCCGTTGCACTCGGTCTGTATCCTTACTCGGTACTATATACCTACATATATTAAACTGGCCACATACAATAATATACATCTTTATAATAATACATTTTATTTATAATTATTCAATTATAGAATAGTGAATAGAAATATTTTAAATGTATAGTTTATTTATATTTAATGTAGTTATCATAGAAAAAACATTTATTTATAAAATTAAAAGAAGAACATACTAAGATTAAACAAAACTAGGTAATGTGAAATTAAAAATTGCTATTTTGCGAAAAATTTCGCAGTGGCCACATCAAAACCTATCACAGGCCACGAGTTGGACACCTCTGTTATACGTTCTAATGAAACTGTATGCTCGTAGCTACCGGCCAAACACATAACTCGCGATTATAGTATCTGGCTAAATCTTACATTTTACATACAAATACATGAACTAATTTACTATATATTTATAGATGTATTTCGTTTAAATAATTATCATGATCGTAATATTTTGGTGCATTAGTACCGTGTTCATGGTACCTATAAGACCTAGTTTTCTTGATTTTGATTTTTTTACATTTGAGTCATATAATACAATATAACGCATCCCTGCATTTCTAATCGTTCCACTTGATCCGGTAATGACCTATCCAGAATTTCGTGCAAGTCTCTGCCGTCAATGCGATCATCGTGTTCGCGCAAGCTTTAGACGGTTGTGTAAACACTAAACAGTTTTGCGATTAGCACGCATATATAGTAATAAAATATAATGTTATATGATAAGTGGTCTGTATAATAGAGATCTACTACAGTTTTAGGAGGGTTACGAGACTTAGGACTTACTTCTTAAATCATTGCCTACACACATTTTTTATTTTTCAAACCGTGCATAGGCATACGAGCTTTTGCCGTATTAAATATTGTTTAGATACTTCTTCATATGTTGCCGGTTTAATAAATAAAAATACAGTGAGTTCCGCTTAATGTGATCACTTTGGTGCAGGTCATTTTGATTATATTAACCGGTTGATTCTAAAAAGCATTTACAACAATTTTTTTTATAATTCAATCTTTTAATACAATTATTTATTTATAATTAGATATTTAATAATTTCTAATACATAATTATAATTTTTTAATAAAATTATTGATTTTTACATTTTTTTTTATTTAATGATTCTACATTTATGCTTGAAATAAAATTAAATTTTGAATAAAATAAAATAATATTAATATATAAAAATAAAATTAAATAAATGCATTTAAAATAAATTAAAAAAGCCATCTATTTTTGTTTGAACTTGACAATCTACCAATTTAGTATTCATATTAGCCTGAAATTAAATTAAATTAAAAATCATATTCATGTTTTTTATTTATTTGTTTACAATATACATTGTACATACCTGTAGTTTGATCATGAACAATAAACCGAATAAACTAAATGACACAAGTACACGACGCCGCGACGTACAAAGATAATTGATTGACATAATGTACAACAATATACAATAATACTGATAAATTCAAAAAAATGGTTTTTATAAATTAATCAGTTTGAGATACCATAAAAACGATAAGATTGTTCATAAAAGTGATTCAATTATCCGGTACTTAGTGATTCTAATAAAAGGTCAATTTAACATTAGTAGCATACAATTTGGTTTGGGATTTTCATTTTTGATTCTAATAAACGGTTGATTCTATAAACCAGTGATCACATTAAGCGGAACTCACTGTATAATAATTTTAATTTATGTATGAAATACCTACGCGTTATATTTTATAGTTATTTACTTTAATTTACAAACAAAATTACTTATCAACGCGTATCAAGATTTTCAATCAAAACTCAAAAGCATATTTTATATTTTCCAGCCAGTTCTAGTATATAGCCAAATCGTGGTGCATTTCTCTTTTGAGTTTCAAGTTTGGATTAGGTAAAAAGTCGTATATAGGTATATAGATAAGTATATTATACAGGTATATAAAAATACTGTAACGGTCGCGCGTTTGATAAATGGCGGCGGCAGCCGTTCGAACAAAAATTAAATTAAAAGTATATACATGCGACCAAGAAAGGTCGTACCTATTATTAAATCTGAATAAAAAAAAAAAAACTTTAACCCAAATCAATACGGTCCATTTCTCCCCCTCTCTCTGTCTGTATACATAAATATATTATATACATTCATAACCTCGCTGTCTCGTTTATACGACGATAAAATACAATATAATATTATCTAACCATACACCATATACAGTTATACCACATATACCTTATACCTAGCTATACCATACGCGTATAAAATGCAGCCTCGCCGTTTACCCAGTAATAATATTATAGAAAAAACCACCTGCCATTCGCATCGATTTGCTTATAATATTCTATAATACCATACATTGAGTGCATATAATATACTAATATACAATTAATATTAATATACAAATAGTACAATGCTGATACACCGATTTATATTATTATCATGTTTTTTAATTTATAAAAATGAGCATGACGGCCAGTGTACAATAATTATAAAACTAACTTAACCCAACATATTTCGTTTGTATATTGGTATAGGATATGCATGTATCGACATTTTAATAAAAATGAAGGATAATATGTGAATTGTAGCCTGTAGGTAGTAAATACAACCTAGTTCTCAATTTAAATTGTGAATAATATCATATAATATGACGTATTATGTATATATTACATTTATATTACGTTTGAAAATGGTATCTATGAAAATATCTATTGTATTCAAAGTCTACTAAAGTAAAGTGTAGTAAAGTACCTTCACTTTCCCCACAAAATTTAAAATAAAAACCTTAAATAAAAATGTCAGAAAAAAAAATATATATTTGCAAAAATTAAACTTGGAGGCGCCGGGCATCGATCCCGGTACCTCTCGCATGCTAAGCGAGCGCTCTACCATCTGAGCTACGCCCCCTGTTATGAATGAATGGTTAAATCTAGATCTGTTGAAATATCGATTTAATATTATAAAATATAGTTATAATATTATATTATAATTCAGTCTCACACTTTGTCTATTACTCGTTCTCGCCAAATTTCCTGCGTAAATGGTAATGTAGTAATATCGTCGAATTATTATTTAGCGGGAAAAAATTGTATAAAATAAACCACTGCATAATAAATGCATCCCCGCATGTCCTTACCACCGCGTGTTATACCTGACGGAACAGAGTTGTTTCGTGGAAATAAAGTACAACAATTAATACCCAATGGAAAACAAAATATTAAAAAAAAAAGGAAAGTAAGCCGCTCTGCTGTATAATATAGTAAGAGTCGAGACGTCTAGTGTACTTCGTCATTGCGAGTAACCATCAATGGCGTATTCACAAATTCCTTCTGAAGGGTGGTATCAGAAAAAAAAACCGGCACATCAGATCGGCAGTCCTGCAGTCTCCCGCGGTTTCCTTTAAAGTCTTCATGTTTTTTGCTTATATACTTAAAACATGTTATGGTTTACACGTCATAACGTTTTGATAAATACGATTTTTAATCTTCAAATGCTTTATTTCGTTTGTATACTTACTATACAGGGGTAAAATCGAATAATAAAAAGAAAATGCTCTGGCGATGATGTATCACCCTGATCACCGCCCGTAAATAAGCCAATAGTCAGCATTGTAATAAATGGATGTGTATTGAGTTATAATTCAATGATAATGATCATTCAATCATTATATTATATTTAATGAAAAACAATTCTGATCTAAGACATGGTCAAGGTTACGAAACAATTATTTTAATAATAATATTAAGATTTAAACAATTAATGTTCGTTATCTTTTTAAGTTTTTCTCGAACATTTTATAAAGTACTGGTCATTTTCAATTTTTTATTTCTTAAAAGTACCAAAAAGTCAATACACATTGTAATCAATACCTACACATTTATCGCTACGCTAGTACGCTCTGAAGTCAGAATCTAAAATACAAATAATATATTTAGTGTGAATTAAGTATTCAAATGTATAACGGCTTACACATTGTTTATTATTTTATACTGGATGCAAATGCATGTAAAGCTCCATAAAAAGAATAATTTATATTATCGTAAGTACACGATACACTCTGTGGTTGTAGTTACGTCATATTATAGAGCCTTAGCCATGTTATCTACATTTTAATGTCACAATTGTGTGATGCTATCTCGATGGCAATACGACCGTTTGATCGGACTACTGTCCAAACAGTGATTAAATATAATATCTCGATCTATACTACACACTATTTTCACATAATAAGCCATAGATAACCTAACCAAGCCAAACCTTTGTAAAATATAGTCGTATCATAAAAAAAAAGGTTAAGTACTTATATTTTTAAAATAATAAAGCCACTCCGAGTATAGGAGTTTTTAGTTTAAATAAAACATTATTTAGTTAAAATCAAAAGTATTGAGGTATCACAGTTTAAGTCGTTATTAAAACGTCTCAATAACATGTATATTTTTTTAGATTTCTTATTACAGTCTTATCTAACCATGAACAACATCCAGCGTTAAAATTTTCAACAACTAAATTTCAACTTGATTTTTAAAATACGTATTAAAGCTAAAACTAGTAATTAAGCTTATAAATATATAAATATAATTTATTAGGCACCAATAATATTAATAAAATTGTTATTATACAAAATCGTTTAATACATTAATATAATTTAATTGATTTTTGAAATTATCTAAAATTAATGTCATATATAAATATCGGGGGCGTAGCTCAGATGGTAAAGTGCTCGCTTCGTATGCGAGAGGTACCGGGATCGATGCCCGGCGCCTCCATAAAAATTTTGCATTTCACTAATAACACTAATTAGTGATTAGTAATATAGTGACAACTATTTATAATAATAATATAATCAATGATTTCACCTATATTCATAAAATTTTTTTTTTTATTTCCACTTTATAATATAATTATTTATTCTGATTAGTTTAATTGTTTTAAAAGACCTAATTAAGTAAGAAGTAATTAACTTTTTTCTGACAGTAAATCAAAATGTGACAAAAAAAAATCAATTGAAAAAAAAACAAAAAAATTTCATCTGGAGGCGCCGGGCATCGATCCCGGTACCTCTCGCATGCTAAGCGAGCGCTCTACCATCTGAGCTACGCCCCCCGGATAATAAATGTTGTTGAAAGTAACACATATAACTATGAATAAGTTTATTTTCTACAACCAAAATAGTTATCGCACCATTGCTCGTAAAACCTTTCTAAAAATCAGTCTTACATTTCACTGCTATTATAGTGCTGTCGGCTACAGTGCTACTAGCAAGATAAATGTATGTATTCATGACAAAGATTATATATATTTATACCAATCAACAATAGGTAATACCTATAGGTAGTGTATTTGATTGTGTTAGTCGTTAATCATTTGAGTTGCTTGGTTGATCATCCGTGATCAGAGGCGTATTTAGGCACAGGTTCTATAGTGCCCTATAGGCACGAGACTAGAGCGGTGAAACAATTTTGGGGACGGCTAATTGTATCGTATTTGTTTTACAAAATGATAAAAAGTATTTGCAATCGATAAAATCCAATATTACTAATTTTTTAAATAGAAAAATTATTTATTTATAAACAAATTGTATAATATTATACGCACCTGTTTGAGTGACTAGATATCTTCAATATCATACGTTATTTTAATATGGCATTCAAATATTGTTTTGTGAAGGGTGTTGTAAGCGTAGGCGTAGTATAATACTATTAGCCAATGCGATGGAGTGCGGTGTCTTATATTAATACACCTATACCCATACCGGGATACCATGTGGCATCGTCGGTATTACGGAAAAGGGTTTGCTCGTTGCCGGTGGTCGTAGGTAGTTTAATTATGTCGTAGTTCGTGTAGTGAGCGATACACACGACAGCAGTGGCGTAATTTGGAATTGGTTCTGGGGTGGGATTAGGATATAAGTTTATACTATCGTTCTAGTGGGGCTTCGCCCCCCCCCCCACAATCGACCACTTTACATAGATCACAATATTATATTAATTCATTATTATAAATTAATTAAAGGAGGTAAATGGTATAATAATGGTTTTCGAAGACAATAAAGTAACAATTAAATTAAGTTAAATATATTTTTCATAAATTATAATATTATTTCAAGTTTTCTTTTTTTGTTTTTCGCCAAAATATCCAGTATACGTATTGTGCGCATACGTAAAAACGTAAAATCGCAAATTTTGGAAGCATATATAACTTCCAAAATAATGATTTGCGGAATTTTTTTTTTCATCATCGTTATCAACTTGTTGAATTATTCGTAATATTTGTTATAAGTGTTGAACAATATTATTCATTCTATTTTTAAGAAAATTGTTTTATTTATTGAAGTATGATTTTATGAATCATTTTTCAGACAAAAAAAACAAATTCTACCTAAATATTTAACTACACATACCATTTTTGGAGTTATCTTGGTTTTCGAACAGAACTTTCCATTTTTTTATAATATCCATGAATTCTTATTTCTTATCTTAAAATCTTTTAAAACTATTAGTGCTTACGGGAATTTAATTATGGATATTCTAAAAAAAAAGGGTCTGGGGGGGATATATCCCCATATCCCCCCCCCCATAATTACGCCACTGCACGACAGTATATTATAAAGTCACGGTACGATTATTTACGACTACTGCTGTGGTATAGACTCGAGCGTCGCGGCGGTTTGACGTTATATACCGCGGTCGCAGTCACAGTCGTCGTCGCGTTCGACGTGAGATTATAATAATAATATAGGTACCTACATAAATACAATATAATAGGATAGGTACATAATATGTATGTATATATATACAATAACTTTATCTTATATATATTATATAGGTATATATGTTCATGTGTAAAGCATATACGCAGTCACAATATATATGTGTATATTTACGAGGTGTACAAATATACATATACATACGCATACATATAAATATGTAGGAATATCCCAGAGACCCGCGAGAACAAAGGGCTTACAATAATTATACTTAAGGACCTGGCCATTGTGTCTTGAAAATATGAACACTACTCTGACACTCGCATACACACACATACCTACCGTGTGTTTCGCGCGTATTGTGCTCGCAAAAAAACACGTCGGATTATTTATATAATATATATATATATACGCAGACATGAACTTTTCGAAACAATGTCAAGTTCCCGATGTTTTTCATTAGTCGCGCTCTTTTTTCACATTTTTTACGCTATTACCGAATCGCACGCACGACGTTCTTACGCAAAGGTATAGTGTTACCTATAGTGTTGCAGTGTATTATAATATTATGTGTATCACTGCAACAGTTAAAAGAAAAAATTCCGACAGTCCATTTGGCTAATAGATTTTGGCCAATGATTTTCTAAAACACTATATAGGTATCTCTTATACACTTCTCGTGTCATATAATAGTCATATCATTGCCACGGTTGCAATGAACTAAATGCATTTTCGTGTTAACTAAGCTAATTTGTACGTAAAATGTTTGAAAATAGTTAATATATACTTATTAGGTACCTAGTTATAACATAACATTTGATTTACATTACTATATTAGAGTTGTACTATAGGCACTACACTTGTAGTAATTACTGTTCTTCATATGCAACCTAATAGTCTTAATTGTAAACCAACGAGATTGATAAAAATCATTTGTTTGTTTGTTAATGTTTTAATTTTTATTTATTATATGTTTAAATTAAGGTATGTAATAATATTGTTCATTTATATTTTTAGTATTTGTTTGTACTGCGGAGCGATAAATGAATTGGTTTTAGTGTTTTACAGTGATGTGTGTGTGTTTTTTTTTTCATGATGGCTGTCATAGTGTCATCAGTCATCACGTTCTAGACTCTATAGTTATAAAAATAGTAAAATACTTTGATCACAACTTACGTTGAGGGTGGTTCTTAATATAGAAATTTAGTTCGATTACTTTGAGGGAATTAAAATTAAAAATTCTCAGTACTTTTCAAAATAATAGAGAAAAACAAACAAATTTTAAAAAATCTGGAAGTCTTACATAAAAACAATTTTTTAACAAAACCGATTTGATATTTCTTGTATCAAATGGAAAAATGAACAACTGTAGAGACTTGAAATGATAATCAAATATTCATAAAAGCAATTTGCACGATATAATGTCAAAATATTTCGAATTTTATTGAAGTAAGTATTTATAGATATTTTAAAATGTATAGTTTTTTTTCGGTTGGGGCATGACATTTTTATTTTTAAGTAAGAAAGCTAGAAAATGTAATACAAAATTCCTCATAAGTTTTTTTTTTTACTGAAATTAAAAAATAAAAATATTGTATTCACATTAATTGTATAGTTAAAATTGTATATAGTTTTTAATTTGAATAGCTTAGGCTTAGAAATGTAATACAAAATTCTTCTTTCTTAAATAATTCACAAATATTACTCACTGAAACTTAAAAATTTAAAAATATATATTTACATATGTATTTATAGACATTTGAAGTTCAGATTTTAAACAAAGTAGATGTAACAAAATATAACGATTTTAATATTTTATTATAATTGATAAATATTTTAAAATATCCAAGGGACTTGAAACATTTTAGTAGGTATATTATATATTACCTACCTATATACTTACTGTATATACACACAATGGAATTTTAAAAATATTTTAATTAAATTTAAGCTTTTTATACCACAAATCGATTAACACCGTTCTATAGTAAGGCGGTATTCATTTAAAATGTATTAACAATAATAAATGTTATAATTTTACAGGTATATTGTACTATTAAAATCAGTAATGATATAATCCGTATTATAATAAATGTGATGTTAAAATAAATGTAAAATAAATTACTAATAGCAATTGAAATACATTATTAAATACCTACACTTAGATATAAGTAATATAGGCAGACAAACAGTTCCCGCTCAGAATCGTTTTTTTATAGGCAATTATTTCTCATTGGAATTCAATTTTAACACATCCATTAGACCTATAATTAAACAATAAAGGGAGTTCCAAATTTGTTTTATATCTAATGTAATATTATTTTCGTATTCGTCCAAACATTTTAACAGCACAGTTAATTTTTGAAATGTTTCTTTGCTCATAATATTTTGCAGTTACAACAAACTGAAAAACAATTAACTAGAAAATATATTGTGCAACTTTTTTGATATCTAATTACACACCAAACATTTGAAACGCACGAATACGAATAATAATAGCTGTTTTAATGTTCTTTAAACACAAAACAAAGGTAATAAAATCTAGTCAATCGATATAAATATTAGAAATAACTGGATTACATACAATTGTATTTGTTTAATGTGATCATCATACATTTTGAATTATTGTAACAACATCATTTTAAAAATTTATTATCAGTAGTTTATATCATCTAAACGACTACATGTGGTCCTGTGGTTGAGAAATATCCACATTGTGACGTTGTAATGTACACGTTAGCTACACCTACCCTTACAACAATTTTGGATTTTAAGCTGTTTTTAAGGTTCAAAAAAAAGATGAAATTGAATTTAAGAATGTTCTACTGACCCGATTTTTCATAAGTGCATATCATCCAAATCACATCTCAATTTCGAAAATGATGAATATCAATCAATATTGGTAATTAAATTGAAGTTTTCACAAAAAAATTGCATTTTAAGCTGTTTTTGAGGTTCAAAAAAAAGTTGAAATTGAATTTAAGAATGTTCTATTTACCCGATTTTTCTGTAGTTCATATCATTATAATCACATCAAAATTTCAAATATGATGAATATCATTATTGGTCTTTAAATTGAATTTTTCACAAAAAATTTGCATTTTAAGCTATTTTAGAGGTTCAAAAAAAAGTTGGAATTGAATTTAAGAATGTTATATTTACCTGATTTTTCTGTAGTTCATATCGTTAAAATCACATCAATATTTCAAATATGATGAATATCAAAATTGGTCATTGAATTGAATTTTTCACAAAAAATTTGCATTTTAAGCTGTTTTTGAGGTTCAAAAAAAAGTTGAAATTGAATTTAAGAATGTTCTATTTACCCGATTTTTCATTAGTGCATATCATCTAAATCACATCAAAATTTCAAATATGATGAATATCAATATTGGTCATTAAATTGAATTTTTCACAAAAAATTTGGATTTTAAGCTGTTTTTGAGGTTCAAAAAAAAGTTGAAATTGAATTTAAGAATGTTCTATTTACCGATTTTTCATTAGTGCAAATCATCCAAATCACATCAAAATTTCAAATATGATGAATATCAATATTGGTCATTAAATTGAATTTTTCACAAAAAATTTGCATTTTAAGCCGCTTTTGAGGTTAAAAAAAAAGTTGAAATTGAATTTAAGAATGTTCTATTCACCTGATTTTTCTTTAGTTCATATCGTTATAATCAAATCAAAATTTCAAATATGATGAATATCAATATTGGTCATTAAATTGAATTTTTGACAATAAATTTGGATTTTAAGCTGTTTTTGAGGTTCAAAAAAAAGTTGAAATTGAATTTAAGAATGATCTATTTACCCGATTTTTCTTTAGTTCACATCGTTTTAATCACATCAAAATTTCAAATATGATGAATATAAATATTGGTGCATAGACACCCGATTTTTCATTAGTTCATATCGTTATAATCATATCAAAATTTCAAATATGATGAATATAAATATTGGTCATTAAATTGAAATTTAAATTTTAAGCTGTTTTTGAGGTTCAAAAAAAAGTTGAAATTGAATTTAAGAATGTTCTATTTACCCGATTTTTCATTAGTGCAAATCATCCATATCACATCAATATTTCAAATATGATGAATATCAATATTGGTCATTAAATTGAATTTTTAACAAAAAATTTGCATTTTAAGCTGTTTTTGAGGTTCAAAAAAAAGTTGAAATTGAATTTAAGAATGTTCTATTTACCCGATTTTTCATAAGTGCATATCATCTAAATCATATCAAAATTTCAAATATGATGAATATAAATATTGGTCATTAAATTGAAATTTAAATTTTAAGCTGTTTTTGAGGTTCAAAAAAAAGTTGAAATTGAATTTAAGAATGTTCTATTTACCCGATTTTTCTGTAGTTCATATCATTAAAATCACATCAAAATTTCAAATATGATGAATATCAATATTGGTCATTAAATTGAATTTTTCACAAAAAATTTGCATTTTAAGCCGCTTTTGAGGTTAAAAAAAAAGTTGAAATTGAATTTAAGAATGTTCTATTTACCCGATTTTTCTTTAGTTCATATCGTTATAATCACATCAAAATTTCAAATATGATGAATATCAATATTGGTCATTAAATTGAATTTTTCACAAAAAATTTGGATTTTAAGCTGTTTTTGAGGTTCAAAAAAAAGTTGAAATTGAATTTAAGAATGTTCTATTTACCCGATTTTTCTTTAGTTCATATCGTTATAATCACATCAAAATTTCAAATATGATGAATATCAATATTGGTCATTAAATTGAAATTTAAATTTTAAGCTGTTTTTGAGGTTCAAAAAAAAGTTGAAATTGAATTTAAGAATGTTCTATTTACCCGATTTTTCATTAGTGCGAATCATCCAAATCACATCAAAATTTCAAATATGATGAATATCAATATTAGTCATTAAATTGAAAATTCAACAAAAAATTTGGATTTTAAGCTGTTTTTGAGGTTCAAAAAAAAGTTGAAATTGAATTTAAGAATGTTCTTTTATCCCGATTTTTCTTTAGTGCATATCATCTAAATCACATCAAAATTTCAAATATGATGAATATCAATATTGGTCATTAAATTGAATTTTTCACAAAAAATTTGGATTTTAAGCTGTTTTTGAGGTTCAAAAAAAAGTTGAAATTGAATTTAAGAATGTTCTATTTACCGATTTTTCTTTAGTTCATATCGTTATAATCACATCAAAATTTCAAATATGATGAATATCAATATTGGTCATTAAATTGAAATTTAAATTTTAAGCTGTTTTTGAGGTTCAAAAAAAAGTTGAAATTGAATTTAAGAATGTTCTATTTACCGATTTTTCATTAGTGCGAATCATCCAAATCACATCAAAATTTCAAATATGATGAATATCAATATTGGTCATTAAATTGAATTTTTCACAAAAAATTTGCATTTTAAGCCGCTTTTGAGGTTAAAAAAAAAGTTGAAATTGAATTTAAGAATTTTGTATTCACCCGATTTTTCTTTAGTTCATATCGTTCTAATCACATCAAAATTTCAAATATGATGAATATCAAAATTGGTCATTAAATTGAATTTTTCACAAAAAATTTGCATTTTAAGCTATTTTAGAGGTTAAAAAAATAGTTGAAATTGAATTTAAAAATGTTCTATTTACCCGATTTTTCATTAGTGTAAATCATCCAAATCACATCAAAATTTCAAATATGATGAATATCAATCTTGGTCATTTTTTTGAAATTTAAACAAAAAATTTGGATTTTAAGGCGTTTTTAAGGTTCAAAAAAAAGTTGAAATTGAATTTAAGAATGTTCTATTTACCGATTTTTCAATATTGCAAATCATCCAAATCACATCAAAATTTCAAATATGATGAATATCAATATTGGTCATTAAATTGAATTTTTCACAAAAAATTTGGATTTTAAGCTGTTTTTGAGGTTCAAAAAAAAGTTGAAATTGAATTTAAGAATGTTCTATTTACCTGATTTTTCATTAGTTCATATCGTTAAAATAACATCAATATTTCAAATATGATGAATATCAATATTGGTCATTAAATTGAATTTTTCACAAAAAATTTGGATTTTAAGCTGTTTTTGAGGTTCAAAAAAAAGTTGAAATTGAATTTAAGAATGTTCTATTTACCCGATTTTTCTTTAGTTCATATCATTATAATCACATCAATATTTCAAATATGATGAATATCAATATTGGTCATTAAATTGAATTTTTCACAAAAAATTTGCATTTTCAGCTGTTTTTGAGGTTCAAAAAAAAGTTGAAATTGAATTTAAGAATGTTCTATTTACCCGATTTTTCATTAGTGCATATCATTTAAATCATATCAAAATTTCAAATATGATGAATATCAATATTGGTCATTAAATTGAAATTTAAACAAAAAATTTGGATTTTAAGTTGTTTTTGAGGTTCAATAAAAAAGTTGAAATTGAATTTAAGAATGTTCTATTTACCTGATTTTTCATTAGTTCATATCGTTAACATAACATCAAAATTTCAAATATGATGAATATCAATATTAGTCATTAAATTGAAAATTCAACAAAAAATTTGGATTTTAAGCCGTTTTTGAGGTTCAAAAAAAAATTGAAATTGAATTTAAGAATGTTCTATTTAGCCGATTTTTCTGTAGTTCATATCATTAAAATAACATCAATATTTCAAAT